>CM075808.1:10229772-10590389 GCA_037975025.1 Excoecaria agallocha | reverse complement strand
ATACACAATTATATTATATTATCCCTTAAAATTATGCTAGATACTGATGTTCATCAATGAACAGAATTTGAAGACATGCAAATTAACAGTAAAGCATAAGTAAAAGGAGATAAAGATAGACAGAGAAATTGACACAACGATTTATAGAGGTTCGGCCATTATCTACGTCCTCTCCTTAAAAAACTCATCTTAAGAGTTTCTCTCATTTAAAGTGACTCTATTTGTGGGCAAGAGTCAAAAGTCTATTACATTGATAACTATCCAAGTTTTCCTACCAAGTGAAAAACTCAAAAACCCTTAATCCTTTTTTTTTCCCCAAGTAAAAGGATCCAAACACTAAGTTATTTTTTTCTAGTAAAATAACCAAAACATTTGCTAGCTTCTTTTCTAAGGCCCTAGCAACCTAACCCAAATTATCTTACATGATAGATAAACCTCACTATAAAATGATTACAAGTATAAACTATAATAATCATGAGGATATGTGAATGATGCCCATGATAAAATGAAACTTACAGCAAAATGATGTTTAAAAACTAAAGTGTTTCACTCATATTTTACACTTTAAAAAATAGAAATATATATAGGAAAATTATTATAGCTATTAGGTGTAAAAACAATTCATTTGAAAAACGTTTTCTTGTTTTAAAAGACTGATTTTAAACTCTTTTAAAATCAAGTTAATGGTCAGGGAATATTTTTTCAAAAAGAAGTTTCCTTAAAAACATTTGTTGATAGTTGAAAAAATATTTTACTTTGCTTGTTTAAAAAGAAATAAATATGAGGATTATATTTTTAGGAAAGAAAACACGTTTGAATGAGATGAATAATTTAAGTAAATAATGAGTGTGAGTGTGCGAATCCTTAGAAATTATTGTACAAAAGTTTCCTAAAGAAAATAAAGTTTTCGGCTCGAATTTGAATAAACAGATCTGATTCTATTATAATATGAGTATACCACGATTTTGTCCTGATCTGTTTTTGATAGATCACGAGCAATATTTTTATTCATGGATCTACATAGTAACTTTAAAAAAACCAAACAAATTAGCTTGTTTTGCTTATCATCAAAATATATTACGAGCCTTGAGCCAACAACATATGCAATCAAAGATTGGAGAAGCAAAATTTCAGCTTCTGATATATATTTATTGGATGTTACGGAAAGCTCGTAACTCTTCATTGCAGGGATAGAGGAAAATTTTGCAGTACATCTACCAGGAAGCAATCAAATACTGTGATGAATATGAAATGGAAAATATTCAACAGTTACAAAGATCAATACTTCAACTATACAAGCAACATCTTTTTGTACAATAACTCTTTCCTTTTATATATACGCTTTGGAGGGGGGGGGGGGGGGGGGGGGAAATCTAAAATATTAAAAATTTTCAATAAGGGTGTATTAGACATTGCAATTAATTTGGGCATTTAGCACTAGCCAGATGAAAAAAAGAAAAAGAAGAAATCCTCGTTGACGTCGCCCCCAGGCACGTGGTTCCAGTTGTTATAATTATAACTATAGAAATGAGTACACTTGCTCTCTATTTATTTAGAGCTTCACCATTTTGATTGATCAGTTTGGCTTCCTAAAACAAAACAACACATAGACTAGCAAGAAAAGAAAGAAAAGAGAGATGGAACGTGGAGGCTTCCATGGCTACCGCAAGATCCCAAGCTCAACCTCAGGTAATTATAAAATCAACTTCCCTATATATGTAAAATCATCTTCTCTTTACATGCAAATAAAATAATCTCTAAGGATCTCCATTACCAAAAGTTCTCCATTATAACTCGATCATTTTCTATATTCATTTTTAAAACATCATGATTTCATTTTTTGTCTCTTTTTTATTATTGATATTTTTTTTTTAAATGAGTTGGTAACAGACAGATTTCCACATTTGATTGCACAAAGGCTGAAAATTAAGAGAAACCAAAAAAAAAAAATGTAGTTTATATATTCTGTTTTTGCTTCTTTTAAAATCGTGTCCTTCCTGTTGATCTGCATTATTTGTTCCAATAGAAAGAACGATCAGATTCAAAATGGCAAATTGGAAAAGAAAATAATCCGTTGAAAATTAAGTTGTAAAAAAAAATAAAAAGGTTTGAAAATTACAATAAACACGTAGATTTTGAACAAGTGGCTTGCATACTCCATGCAACATCTGACCCCACACGTACAAGTGGCGTCCATGCATTTTCTGCCTTCAAAAAAGCTCGTTTCCTTTTCATTTTATTTTATTTTATTATTATTACCCATTCTTGTTTCCATCAAAAGTATTAATTTTCATTTTCAAATAATAACGGCCAATCCTCTTGGCTTTATATAAAGGTGCCCTGCTCTTTGCCTACGTCATTTTTGCATTATGCATTATATTCTGTTCAACACTTAATTCTCAAGAGAGCAATATGTCAAAATAAGTTGCATGGATTTTTTGTAATCTTTGGTTTACAAGTATTTGGTATTTTAAGAGCAAACAAAGAACATAACGTGACCTGTTGTTTAAAGCTAACGGAAAATCGAGTGCGTTACACACTTACAAGCTTATGTGATATATATGTGTGTGTGGGAATGTGCATGTCATGATAGGATGCCTGTAAGAATATGCTTCAATTTCATAAATTGATCCACTAATAGACCGCCATGTATAGGAATGTATATGTCCTTATAGTAGCGGAGTTAATTGACTCCCCTTGTTTAGAAAAACAAAAAGTTCTTCTTTTATATGTTTTTATTCCACTTAATTTCGTTGACAATTGAAAAAAAAAAAATCAATCCAGTTTGAAAAATAAATTATGAGTATCTTTTGCCTAATTTTATTTAATTTGTCTATTTTGATTCCACTAAAAACAAATATCATTTTTCATTTTACTAATTCTATTATTATTATTATTATTATTATTATTATTATTATTATTATTAACTAACTAACTAATATATAAAAAAGTAAATATGTTTTCACAAAAGAAATATTTAGAAAAATTTTATAGGTAGACATAATTCATGACCCCTCTCTCTCTCTCTCTCTCTATATATATATATATATACACGGAGAAATGAGTTGGTGAGACGTGCTCATTGTAGGATTCATAAGTGCTTGGGAAACTATGCTTATTGAATATGTTGCAGGAATGAAATTATCGGAGATGAATATCAGAGTAGATGAGATCAATCATGGTAACAACAGCAGCAGTAGCAACAACAATAATCACTCTACTACTGACGACAACGAATGCAGCGTTAGAGAGCAAGACAGGTTCATGCCAATCGCAAATGTGATTAGGATCATGCGAAGAATACTTCCACCGCATGCTAAAATCTCAGATGATGCAAAGGAAACCATCCAAGAATGTGTTTCCGAGTACATCAGCTTCATCACCAGCGAAGCCAACGAACGATGCCAACGGGAGCAGCGCAAGACGATTACGGCTGAGGATGTGCTTTATGCTATGAGCAAGCTAGGGTTTGATGACTATATCGAACCCTTGACCTTGTATCTTCATCGTTATCGGGAGCTAGAGGGAGAGCGTAGCTCGATAAGAGGGGAGCCGTTGGTGAAGAGGAGCATTGAATTCGGGACATTGGCATTTGCACCAGCATTTCACATGGGTCATCACCAAGGATTTTTTGGAGGAACTGCTATGGGAGGATATATGAGGGATCCTTCCAATGCCGGTTCCTCTCAGACAAGCGAGACATTTCCTCAACCTAAATGAGGCAACTGTCTTTTGAATTCAGAGGTTAGGGTGTGGTTGTCTTCTGAAATGACTTATTTAGACAATTTTCTGTTTCATTGGCATTTATATGGCCAAAACAAAACTACCTTAATTTGTTAGCGTCATCTGATCAGTTACTCTCTGTTTAATTATCTATGTGTGTTGCAGCAGTAATCTTTCCGTCACTTTCGTTCCAATTGACTTTATAGTGTTCTCATAAATATCATGTTGGATGAATGCCTTAATTCAGGGCTTCACATGATAGAGAGATCTGATGAGTTCCACTATATATAAGAACGTAACTAGAAGTTTGGTTTAGTGGACTAAAAGTTACAGCGACCAACAAAAGATTCATTTACAAACATAATAAAAGTCATTTAAATTTTTAGTAGGGTCCATTTTAAGAAAAATTAAAATTAAAATGATATATTTTAATTTTTTTTCTTTATTGAGTGTGGTCAAACTTTTTTTAAAAAAAATTAAACTTATAAAAGTGCTTTTACAATTTTTTTTTTTTTTAATTGAGTGGGTTCAATAAACCCCACTCAGTAAAGCCAAGCAACATTGCTGACAGTATATGATTAGGACATGCAATAACAATTAACTGATCCTTAAAGAGTTCTTCCAGCCAAATGCTTTAACAAACTGCATTCTAAGTTGCACCCTAATAATGAATAATTCTAGTTTTCTCAAGCTAACATACACAAAAGAATGTTATAACAAAATGTATCACATCCATGAATAAATTTGTGAATCAAGTCAATTGAAAAATATCACATGAGAAAAAAATAAAGTTGTTGCTGATTAACATCTATGGATTTCTATTTGTAGGTTGGAATATTCCTGGTAGAAAATTCTTCAATTTCAACTTAATTTCATCTATTGGTTCTCTAATTTACATTTGATTTCATCTATTGATTTTATGAATCTCTATCCTTTTATTTTTGTCAAACTTAATATTAAATTGCTTAGCTATCCCGTCAAATTCACCGCGGAATTGGACAAAAGAGAATGCATAGAACGTCAGTATATTAAATTGAAATTAAAAGATATTTGTGTTACTAAATTGAAATTAAAAGATAGTTGTGTTACCGCCAATTGAAATTTAAAAAAAAATGAAATAAAGACTAAATTATGATTTAGTAGAACACTAAAAAGGATAACTTTTCACTCAGTATTTTTTATGATCCCGAAACAGTGCGTCTATTGAACCTATGCTTTCATTGAAACAGAGAGAAAAACATGCATCAATATGACCCTCATCTGTCGATGCCTCGATGGACTTCGTTGATAGATTTTACCTCAATTCCTAGCCCTATTGAAAAGTCAGCGAGTACATGAAATTTTTTATAAATCAACTAACTCACCATATGGGTTAATTTTTTTTATTAATTTGATAAATGAAATTTTATCAGTTATTTGTTGCTAAGACTTTTTCTAGGATTAATTATTACAGTTTCTTAAGTTATTTTCCCTTTCATATGTGTATATTCACAAAATTAAAAGAAACTTTCTATCTGCATATACAAAATTTTAGAAGAAAGTACAGCTTGTGCAGATACATCAATTAAAGGACACGCATTTTTTTAATTAAGAGAAGGGAAAAGGGAAGTTGATCAAACTTTATACTACATCATCAGAACAAATTTTTTACTGCTATAACATCGTAAATTAAGAAACATGATAGATGATTTTTTTTTTAAATAAAAAGTAGATGAATTAGTGCATGGCTTTTATGTATTTATTTCGCCTACTTAATTTAAAAGTAACAAAACAATTAAAACTAGAAATCGATGCAACACAAGAAAATTTATCTTATTGCATACTAACCCTCTTATTGAAGTACAAGGAAATCAAACACAATTCATGTTTAAAAAGAAAAAAAAAAAAACAGCCAAAACATGACAATTTCCAAAAATGTAGATATAAATCATTCTTTAGAAGCTTGGTGGAGGAAGAATACAATAGCTATCAAAGCAACAAAAAAGAGTAGAATTGAAAGAAGAGACGGTGGGCGTAATGTTCCCATTAATAAAGGACCCAAAAGAAGAACAGAAGCAACAGCAAGAAAAGCCACTGTTGAACCAATTCCCCATCCATATTCTTCTTCCATTTTTAATTTCTCAATATAAATTCACAAAGATATATACTTTGTCTGTTATTGTCGGAATAGAAAAGCGGTCATGTCTGCTTCTTTATATAGAGAACAAATACATAAGTGCATGGTGACTCTTGCTGAAGGATTACAACGGTTGCCTAAATTTTAAATACTTGAAAAATTGGAAATTTATAATTAATTGCTTATTTCCTTTTATTTTTATCTTCCTTCCTTCCTTTTTTTATTTTTATTTTTTATTTTTTTTTATGTATACTTCACTACACGATCTCTAATAGTTAATAAAATGTTAAATCAATTGTTTTTTCTGTTTAAAAGATTTAATTTTTTCTTCTTCCATTTTATATTTTTTATTGGCAGAATATTTTGAAAAGGTAATTTGTAAAATGTTTGAAAATGATAAATATAATCTTTCGTTAACATGGACCTTAATCAGCTCTATCTTTCTTTTCTTTTCTTCTCTTCTTTAAAAAAAAAAATTATTGCTATCACTAAAGCTATATACACATTTAAATCTTTTTATACTAAACCAAAATACCAAAAAAAAATAAATTTAGAACAGAATTTTATTGTTGACTTTATTTAAAATCTGGATATTTTGTTTGTATTTGAGCTGAAAATCGAATTGGATTGAACTGAAAAACTATTATATATAATACTAATAATTTATATGTAAATATTATATATAATTTCTATTCTACATTTATTACATAAAGTTATTTTCATAACTAATTGTAAATATTTT
The DNA here is from genome assembly GCA_037975025.1 of Excoecaria agallocha. Taxonomy (NCBI): domain Eukaryota; kingdom Viridiplantae; phylum Streptophyta; class Magnoliopsida; order Malpighiales; family Euphorbiaceae; genus Excoecaria; species Excoecaria agallocha. Next base: position 10,583,808 of record CM075808.1, on the reverse strand, counting down.
AATGCACTAAATTAAGATAATATTTAGTTAATAATTTGATAGAGTTTGGATACATCCATGACTCTACAATAATTATTCTATTTAGGTTAGAATAATTGATTCTTAATTAAAATAGGAAAAAGAGTTGAATTACGATTTAAACTCTCAATTACTTCAATAAATAGGCTTTTTGTAAACCTAATTGGGGTTACTCTCTATACACAATATTCTTTGTACGAAATTAATATCTCTCCAAGGGGCATTTAGATTTTGGAATAGGCGCTTTCTTTCTCAGCGTGCGTGCTCATAGTTGAAAGCCCGTACTAATGACGTGAATGTAAATATCCCTCGCTTTCGCTCCTGTCAAAGGATTATGCTTTACAAGAGGTAAATGCTATTACCCATAATATATGATCTATGTTATTAATTAGGTGCATAAATGCTGACATTGGTATTAGAGTCTCGATTTTTTTGCGTTCTGGCATGTTTTTATTTTAGATCTATAATTTACATAAAATCGGTAGATCTAATTAAGTAGCATGAACACATAATTTATGAATTTTTGTGTATATATGTGTACACCGAAAATTATGCAAAAGGTCCCTAACAAAAATTAAGAGTTTGTATTTTTTAATTTTGACCTCACCATCATGTTCTTAGACCCCAAAAACCTTCCACCAGAAAAAAATTTGGTCACTTGAAAAGGCCTCCAGGGCGGTGCATAGCATGCACGTACCACATATGGAGGGCATGTGCCCCTTATGCGCCAACCATCTGTCAGAGTGATAAGTCACTCTAAATGTTGTCCAATGGAGGCTCAACTACCAAGGTGACTTGTCACTTTGACATGTGGACCAATGGGCTAAGGACATATGGACCACTGAGGTGGCATCATGTGTCACCACATGTTAGATAAGTCTGATAAGTGGACCAACAAAGGGCTGACACATGGCATAATAGCTGTCACGTGTCAAGGTCCGCCGTATGGCAGACTGTGGTCATGCCATGTGGCATATGTGGATCCACTATGGATGTCATATGGACTAATGGTCGACTGCCATGTGGCAAACTATGGTCATGTTGCATGGCATATATCATTCCATCTAGTGCAGCATGGCATCCATGTAGACCAATGAATGGCCACCACATGTCAAATAGGATCTGAGATGGCGATACGTGGCCCAGTAGGGTCACACCATATGGCAGCCCTGCCTCAGCTGGCGCATGCTGTGTATATCATGTGTGTGGCATGTGAGACTCACTCTTACCAATGCTTAAGGGAGCATGAGCCTATTGGTAATTATCGGTTACATATATCTCATACATAAGCGAAATTTAAAATTTTTAACCAATATATTTGATCTTGACATGAATTTACAATCTACATATTAATGAGAATAAGAAAAATCACCTTTGATTTTTGTTGAACAGTTGATTTTACTTCTCACTGGGATATCGCAAACCACAGTGTCCAAAATCGAACACCTCTAATGAGTAATCTACATTAGAGAAGGATTGAAAGAATCAACAATTGGGAGGAACAAGGGCTGGCCGAAATCCCTAGATGCTAGCTGGGGAAGGTGGCGGCTAGGGTTGAAAGAAAAGAGAGAGAGTGTTTTCTTAATTGTTCACACTTACTTAACCCTAATTTCACATCTCTTGGATTTTTATAGTTAGGTTAAAAAATCCAACTTCATAATGAGATTAGGCTCTTTAAAATTGCTGGAGAATTATTATTTGGGCTTATGGAACTATTTATAATTATTTGGGCTCAATTAAATCCAATTTAAACCCTTTCACAAAAGACTATGCACAAAACCCACAAACTAGGCCCTTTGTACATATACTTGGATTTAATTACCCAAATGAATTTCAAATTAAATATGTAGGCTCCAAAAAACTTATGTAACATATTTAATTTATTTTGGTCCAAGAAGTAGGCCTTTAAGGCCTTTTGTTTTGGAGTTGGCATGTGGCCTTTCTTCTGGAGGGCTTCTGTGACAACTTCACTTCTTTGGGCCTTTATAATTCCTCCAATGGACCTATTAATTATTATATCAACCCTATAACACTTATAGTTCAATAATAATCAATTATGAAATACATTATTTTAATTAGGTCTAATTTTACAGAACATGTCAAAAAAACATTCTGCGAACAATTTTACTTGATCATAATTAATTAAACTCTTTAATTAATTATTATCTTATTCACTTCTCTATCTCCATAATAATATCAAATATTATTATCCTTGTCATTTTATCATTTTATTATTTTTCTCTATATGTGTGTGACCTATTGGGTTCTTATCTATATTGGCAGTATAATATATAATTGTGAGTTCTATTCAAAACTCACATGATTTAAACTTCTTTAAATCATTTTATCAATCCCTACTGATATTCTTGATACACTATTATACAAATCATGATTGGCCTCTAGCTAGGCATTATGACTACCTAAATGTCAGGAAAGTCAAGTGGTTTTACTATACCTTTCTATAGAAACAGTTACTGTGCAATTACTCCTTCCACCACTCTTATCTCAATTAGATTCTGAGTATTGATTTCTATCAACTCATATAAATATAATTATGTATGTTCTATTAATTTAACCATTGTTTCCAAAATGCCCTCCATAGATCTCTATCCATATTGGCATATTACTCTGGCCAGAGATTCTCTCAACAAGGCAATTATAGAATCATGCGAGATAACTTTCCTTATTAAATATGGGATGGTGAATCCTTTGTTAATCACTCAACTATCTTCAAGTAAGTCATGATATATCCAATCTCCTAACTATTTTCACTCCCAGTTGGAAGTAATCTGTTATGGAGTCAAAATATACCACTTGCTACTTAAGATAACTTTGGTGATCTCAACTCTAAGGATACTTGTACAACTGCTATTAAGAGATTCCTCACTAACATAGATTTAATATCCATGTGAGGATTCTCTTTGCAGGTCTCCAATGAACTCGTTCTTCTAACAAGCATCCACATGTTAGCTTTGATTATCTTCCATAATCACAGTTGTGAGAACCACTGCTCGAACCATTCAAGAAGCATAACATGTGCTAGTCTGTCCGAATTAACAATGTCCTATCTTGTTAATTCTATGACTAGGGATATTTAGATATTAACACATTTGCATGCAATATACATCTCATATCATGAACACTTTCATGATTGCCTTTGAACTGTGTTTATAATATCTAGGACTTTATTTATTAATTTAAGATTTACAAACTCATGTATTTAAACATAGAATTAATAAATGAATGATGCCTCTTATTAAGAATAGGAATTCATACATATGAAATACATCCCTATTACATGGGCTTTAAGGCATACTCTCTAACAATCTCCCACTTGCACTGGAACCAATCACTCATATATCTTAGACCCATGCTATTTATATGGTGATCATGCTTAATCTGGGAAAGTGATTTAGTGAGGGGATCCATCACATTATCATCTGTGGATCAGTTAAAGTCCATACTTTATTATTATACATGAAATCCATTTCAGAATGCATAGCCTTAAGCCATAAATTACATTCGGAACTGTTCAAAACTTATTGATAGCTTATAGAGTCATTGTCCTCTACTACAGTTATGCCTCTATCCGAATCAATGTGAAATCTATATCTCATAAGGATAGAACGCATCCTAGTAGATCTTCTAGGATTTTGTGTATAATCAGGTTCAACTATAATCTCATCATTATGAAATTCAGTCTTAGGTTCAATCGGTTGATCCACTTCTATTTGTGGATCTTGAACTTCACCAAGTTCAATTTTACTCTTATTGTCCTCTCGTAGGAGAAATTCTCTTTCCAAGAAGACATCATGCCTTGAAACAAATACTTTTTGTTCTAAGGGAAGATAGAAATAATATCCAAACTTTTCTTTTGGATATCCATTAAATAAACATTTGTTGGACTTAACATTTATTTTGTCTGACATTGTCCTCTTCACGTAAGTAGGATAACCTCATACTTTCATATGAGAAAGCGTGGGTTTCTTGTTGTTCTACATCTCATATGGAGTAACATCAACCGATTTACTAGGAACTATGTTTAACACATGAATAGCAGTTTCTAGTGCATATCCCCAAAAAGACTTAGGCAAGTCTGCTCGGCTCATCATTGATCGAACCATATCTAATAGTGTTCAATTTTTCCTTTCAAATACACCATTGTGTTGTGGTGTATATGGTGGAGTCCATTGAGATAAAACCCATTATCTCTAAGATAATCTTGAAATTCTTAGCTTAAGTATTCTCCACCTCGATCTGATCTAAGTGTTTTAATACTCTTGCCAGGTTGTTTCTCTACTTCATTTCTGAATTCTTTGAACTTTTCAAATGCTTCTGATTTATATTTCATTAGATAGATGTATCCAAACCTAGAATAATCATCTATGAAAGTAATGAAGTTGGAGTAACCTTCTCTGGCATGTGTAGTCATTGGACCACATACATCTAAATGTATTAAGTCCAAAACCATTTTAGCTCATTCTCTTTTACCAATAAAGGGAGCTTTTGTCATTTTTCCTAATAAACAAGATTCGCATGTATCAAATGATTCATAATCAAATAATTCCAAATCACCTGACTTGTGTAATTTGGTCATGTGTTTCTCATTTATATGGCCTAAACGACAATGCCATAAGTATGAGGTATTTAGATTATCATGTTTCATTCTCTTAGTATCCACATTATGCACTTCTTTAATTAAATCAAGAACAAATATACCATTCTCAATGATAGCTTTTGCATAAAACATATTGTTCTTAAAAATGTAACAACACTTATCCTTTAAAGAAATGTCACAATCGTTTAATAAAGAACTGAAAGAAATAATATTCTTGGATAAAGCTGGAACATAATAACAATTATTTAATTCCAATACTAATCCACTTGGAAGAGGCAAATGGTAAGTCCCCACAACCGTTGTAGAGATGTTCTATCCAATAGCTGATTGCAAATATATTTTTGCCTTTTTAACTCTTCTAAAGCTTCTAAGCCCCTATAGATCATTACACATGCAAGATCCACATCTGATATCTAATACCCAAGATTGTTTTGAAGCAATAGAATAAGTATTAATTTCAATTATATGAATACTTGAAGCAGAAGCATTAGCTTGCTTCTTCTTCTTGAGAGAATCTAGATAGGCCTTGCAGTTACGCTTTTAGTGACCATCCTTTCCACAATGGAAGCAAGTTCCTTTGGGATTCTCTTTCTTGGCAACCTTCTTCTTGAAGATCCCACCATTCTTTGTCTGCGCCTTGGTTATCTTTCTCTTCTTCTACTTCTTGCCTTTAGCAGAAATGACAACCATAACACTTTATGGATCCTTCTTAAAGGATCCATCAGCTGTTTTGAGCATGTTGATTAACTTAGGAATGATAACTTGGATCTTATTCATGTTGAAGTTAAGCACGAAAGGTGCATAACTTGGAGCCAACGAGTACAAGATTAAATCTATGTATAGATCATTATCCATTACATAGCCAAGTCTACTCAAAGGCTCAATATATCCATACATCTTCAATGCATGAGTAGCAGCTGAAGTGCCTTCCACCATTTTGCAGCTAAATAGAGCTCAAACAATCTCATATTGCTCAATTTTAGCCTGAGAAGAATAAAGTTCCTCAAGATACAAAATGATGGTTCTAGCATCCATCATCTCATGTTGCTTCTGAAGCTCCGAGGACATAGCACCATGTTGAAGTTAAGCATGAAAGGTGCATAACTTGTAGCCAACGAGTACAAGATTAAATCTATGTATAGATCATTATCCATTACATAGCCAAGTCTACTCAAAGGCTCAATATATCCATACATCTTCAATGCATGAGTAGCAGCTGAAGTGCCTTCCACCATTTTGCAGCTAAATAGAGCTCAAACAATCTCATATTGCTCAATTTTAGCCTGAGAAGAATAAAGTTCCTCAAGATACAAAATAATGGTTCTAGCATCCATCATCTCATGTTGCTTCTGAAGCTCCGAGGACATAGCACCCAGCATCAAACATGCTGCCACTTCACTATCCTCCATGTATTTTCGATAAGTGCCTTTGATCTCATCAATGGCATCATCTGATGGAAGTGGTGGTGGATCTTTATCCAAGACATAATGGATCTTTTCAGCTCTAAGAACAATTCTCACTTACCTGATCCAGTCAGAATAGTTGCTGCTAACCAGCTTGTCTAAGATTGATCATATATTAATGTTTGATGTGCTTATAATGATGACTTAGATGTGAAAAAGAAAACATATGAGAGTATGTTCATATATATATGTATGCATTAATAAGGTCTTTAATTATTCCATTTACTCCTACTATTTTATTGCGAATTAATAGCCCTCACTATTTAATCCGAGAAAACCCAATGGTTTTCCTAATGGGCCAATATCTAATCCTTGATATGTAATTTTGTTGGAATTTAACGGTTACATGCATCACATACATAAGCGGAATTTTAAAATTTTTTAACCATTAGATCTGATCTTGCCATGAATACACAATATAACTATATGAGAATAAGAAAAATCACCTTTGATTTTTGTTGAACAGTTGATTTTACTTCGCACCGGGTTGTCGTAAACCACAGTGTCCAAAATCGAACACCTCCAATGAGTAATCCATACTAGAGAGGGGTAAATTGAACCAATAAATTGGTGTTTAACTAGGGCTGGCCGAAATTCCCAAGAGCTAGCTTAGGAGTTGGTGCAAAAGGGAGAGAGAGATTAGAGAAAAAGACTTTCTTTTTGTTTTAATCACTTAACCCTAATTCTCATTACTTGGCCTTTTATAGTTAGGTTAAAATTCCAACTCCTTAATGAGATTGGGCTCTTTAAAATTGCTGGAGAATTATTAATTGGGACTCTAAAATTAATTATAATCATTTGGGCTAAATTAAATCCAATTTAATCCTTTTTATAAAAGTCTATGCACAAAATCCACAAACTAGGCCCTTTGTGCATTTAATTGAATTTAAATACCCAATGGATTCCAAATCCAACCAAATTAAATATGTGAGTTCCATAACACTTATGTAACATATATAAATTAATTTGGTCCAAGAAAAAGCCCTCTAAGCCCTTCTGTATGGAGTTGGCGTGTGGCCCTATTCTTGAGGGCTTCCTCCAACTTCTTCATTCCTTTGGCCCTTTATAATTTCTCCAATGGACCTATTAATTATTATATCAGTACTATAACACTTATAGTAGTCTTATAACACTTATAAGATAATAATAATTAATCATAAAATACATTATTTCAATTAGGTCTAATTTTGCAGAACATTTCTCAAAAGTTCCGCGGACAATTTTATTTGATCATAATTAATTATTATCTTATTCACTTCTCTACCTTCATAATGATATCAAATATTATTATTCTTGTTATTTTACCATTTTACCCTTTTCTCTATATATGTGTGACCTATTGGGTTCCTGTCCATGTTTGCAGTATAATATGTAATTGTGAGTTCTATTCAAAACTCACATGATTTAAACTCCTTTAAATCATTTTATCAATCTGTATTGATATTTTGATACATCATTATACAAGTCATGATTTGCCTCTAGCTAGGCATCATGACTACCCAAATGTCAGGAAAGTCATGTGGTTTGACTATACCCTTCCATAAAACAATTACCGTGCAATTACTCCTTTCACCACTCTTATCTCAATTAGATTCTGAGTATGGATTTCTGTCAACTCATATAAATCTAATTATGTATGTTCTATTAATTTAACCATTGTTCCTAAAATTCCCTTCATGGGTCTCCATCCACCTCGGCATATTACTCTGGCCAGAGATTCTCTGAACAAGGCAATTATAGATCATACGAGATAACTTCCCTTGTTAAATCTAGGATGGTGAATCCTTTGTCAATCACTCAACTATCTTCAAGTAGGTCATGATATACCCAATCTCCTAACTATGTTCACTTCCAGTTGGAAGTAATCAGTTATGGAGTCAAAGTATACCACTTGTTACTTAAGATAACTTTGGTGATCTCAAGTCTAAGGATACTTGCACAACCGCTATGAAGAGATTCCTCACTGACATAGATTTAATATCCATGTGAGGATTCTCTATGTAGGTCTCCAATGAACTTGTTCTTCTAACAAGCATCCACATGTTAGCTTTGATTATCTTCCATAATCACAGTTATGAGAACCACTACTTGAAGCATTCAAGAAGCATAACATGTGCTAGTCTGTCCGAATTAATAATGTCTTATCTTGTTAATTCTATGACTAGGGATATTTAGATATTAAGACATTTGCATACAATAGACATCCCACATCATTAACACTTTCATGATTGCCTTTGCACTGTGTTTATAATATCTAGGACTTCATTTATTAATTTAAGATTTACAAACTCATGTATTCGAACATAGCATTAATAAATGAATGATGCCTGTTATTTTGAATATAAATTTCATACATATGAAAAACATTCCTATTACATGGGCTCTAGGGCATACTCTCTAACAATCTCGCACTTGCACTAGAGCTAATCACTCATATGTTTTAGACCCATGCTATTTATATGGTGATCATGCTTAATCTGGGAAAGAGCTTTAGTGAGGGGATCCGCCACATTGTCATCTATGGGAACCCTTTCTATTTTCACATCATTTCTAGCTACTATTTCCCTTATGAGATGGTAGCATCTAAAAACATGCTTGGATCACTGATGAGACCGTGGTTCCTTTGCTTGCGCAATGGCTTCATTGTTGTCACAATATAAAGGAATCGGATCAATAATGCTAGGCACCACTCCTAGTTCGGTTATGAACGTTTTGATCCGGACTGCTTCTTTTGCTGCTTCTGAAGTAGCAATGCACTCAGATTCCATCGTGGAATCAGCAGTTGTTTCTTGTTTGGAACTTTTCCAACTAACTACTCCACCTCCCATTATGAACACATAACCAGATTGTGATTTACAATCATCTTTGTCAGATTGGAAGCTGGCATCTGTATACCCGTTTACTTCCAAACTGCCCTCTCCATATACCAAGAATATATCCTTAGTCCTTCTCAAGTACTTAAGAATATTCTTGACAGCTGCCCAATGTTCCTCTCCAAAATTAGATTGGAATCTGCTTGTGACACTCAAAGCAAATGCTACATCTGGACGTGTACATAACATAGCATACATGATAGAACCAATTGCAGATGCATATGGTATTCTATTCATGCTCTCTCTATCCTCCAGTGTCTGTGGACACATAGACTTAGAAAGGTGTTTCCCATGCACCATAGGTATAAACCCTTTCTTAGAGAGATCCATATTGAACCTCTTCAATACTTTATCTATATATGTACTCTGAGAAAGACCTAGCAACCTATTGGATCTATCTCTATAGATCCTTATTCCTAGAATATAGGATGCTTCTCCAAGGTCTTTAATGGAGAATTGCTTGGATAACCATATTTTAACAGATTGGAGAAGAGAAATGTCATTTTCCATGATCAATATGTCATCTAGATATAGAACTAGGAAGACAATTGCACTCCCACTGACCCTTTTATACACACAAGGTTCATCTTCATTCTATGAGAAACCAAACTCTTTGATTGTCTCATTGAATCGTATGTTCCAGCTCCTAGAGGCTTGCTTCAATCCATAAATGGATCTTTGAAGCTTGCATACCTTTTCGCCATTTCCTGATGTGAATCTTTCTGGTTGTGTCATATACACATCCTCGGTAAGATTTCCATTAAGGAAAGCTGTTTTCACATCCATTTGCCAAATCTCATAATCATAATGAGCTGCAATGGCTAAAAGTATTCTTATAGACTTAAGCATCGCTACAAGAAAAAAGTTTTGTCATAGTCAATACCTTCTTTTTGACGATAACCTTTTGCTACTAAGCGAGCTTTATAGGTAACTATATTACCTTCCATGTCAGTCTTCTTTTTGAAGACCCATTTGCACCCTATGGGTTTTATCCCTTCAGGTGGTTGAGTTAAAGTCCATACTTTGTTCTCATACATGGAGTCCATTTCAGACTGCATAGCCTTAAGCCATAAATCACGTTCTGAACTGTTCAAAACTTCTTGATAGCTTGTAGGCTCATTGTCCTCTACTACAGTTATGCCTCTATCCGAATCAATGTGAAATCCATATCTCATAGGGATAGAACGCATCCTAGTATATCTTCTAGGATTTTGTGTATAATCAGGTTCATCTGTAATCTCATCATTATGAAATTCAGTTTCGGGTTCAATCGGTTGATCATCTTCTTGGGTCTTGAACTTCACCAAGTTCAATTTTACTCCCACTGTCCTCTCGTAGGAGAAATTCTCTTTCCAAGAAGACAGAATGCCTTGAAACAAATACCTTTTGTTCTAAGCGATGATAGAAATAATATCCAAATTTTTCTTTTGGATATCTCATAAATAAACATTTGTCAGACTTAATATCCAGTTTGTCTGACATTGTCCTCTTCACATAAGCAGGACAACCCCATACTTTCATATGAGAAAGCGTGGGTTTCTTGTTATTCCACATCTCATATGGAGTAACCTCAACCGATTTACTAGGAACTCTGTTTAACACATAAACAGCAGTTTCTAATGCATATCCCCAAAAGGACTTAGGCAAGTCCGCTCGGCTCATCATTGATCGAACCATATCTAATAGTGTTTGATTCCTCCTTTCAGATACACCATTGTGTTGTGGTGTATATGGAGGAGTCCATTGAGATAAAATCCCATTATCTCTAAGATAATCCTGAAACTCTTGACTTAAGTATTCTCCACCTCGATCTGATCTAAGTGTTTTAATACTTTTGCCAAGTTGTTTCTCTACTTCATTTCTGAATTCTTTGAACTTTTCAAATGCTTCAGACTTATATTTCATTAGATAGATGTATCCAAACTTGGAATAATCATCTATGAAAGTAATGAAGTAGGAGTAACCTCCTCTGGTATGTGTAGTCATTGGACCACATACATCTGAATGTATTAAGTCCAAAACCATTTTAGCTCGTTCTCCTTTACCAATAAAGGGAGCTTTTGTCATTTTTCCCAATAAAAAAGATTCGCATGTATCAAATGATTCATAATCAAATGATCCCAAATCACTTGACTTGTGCAATTTGGTCATGCGTTTTTCATTTATGTGGCCTAAACGACAATGCCATAAGTATGAGGTATTTCGATTATCATGTTTCATTCTCTTGGTATCCACATTATGTACTTCTTTAATTAAATCAAGAACAAATATACCATTCTCAATGATAGCTTTTGCATAAAACATATTGTTCTTAAAAATGTTACAACATTTGTCCTTTAAAGAAATATCATAATCGTTCACAAACAACTGAAAGAAATAATACTTTTGGACAAAGCTGGTACATAATAACAATTATTTAATTCCAGTACTAATCCACTAGGAAGAGGCAAATAGTAAGTCCCCACAACTGTTGTAGAGATGTTCTGTCCAGTAGCTGACTGTAAACATATCTCTGCTTTTCCAACTCTTCTAAAGCTTCTAAGCCCCTTTAGATCATTACATAAATGAGATCCACATCCGGTATCTAATGCCCAAGATTGTTTTGAAGCAATAGAATAAGTATTAATTTCAATCATATGAATACCTGAAGTAGAAGCATCAGCTTGCTTTTTCTCCTTGAGAGGATCTAGATTGGCCTTGCAGTTACGCTTCCAATGACCATCCTTTCCACAATGGAAGCAAGTTCCTTTGGAATTCTCTTTCTTGGAAACCTTCTTCTTGGAGATCCCACCATTCTTTGGCTACGCCTTGGTTATCTTCTTCTTCTTCTGCTTCTTGCCTTTAGCAGAAGTGACAACTATGACACTTTTTGGATCCTTCTTAAATGATCCATCAGCTGTCTTGAGCATATTGATTAACTCAGGAATAGATACTTGGATCTTGTTCATGTTGAAGTTAAGCATGAAAGGTGCATAACTTGGAGCCAACGAGTACAAGATTAAATCTATGTATAGATCATTATCCATAACATAGCCAAGTCTACTCAAATGCTCAATATACCCATACATCTTCAATGCATGAGTAGCAGCTGAAGTGCCTTCCACCATTTTACAGCTAAATAGAGCTCGAGCAATCTCATATTGCTCAGTTCTAGCCTGAGAAGAATAAAGCTCCTCTAGATGTAAAACGATGGTTCTAGCATCCATCATTTCATGTTGCTTCTGAAGCTCTGAGGACATAGCACCCAGCATCAGACATGCTGTTGCTTCACTATTCTCTATGTATTTTCGATAAATGCCTTTGATCTCATCAATGGCATCATCTGATGGAAGTGGTGGTGGATCTTTATCCAAGACATAGTGGATCTTTTCAGCTCTGAGAATAATTCTCACTTGCCTGATCCAGTCAGAATAGTTGTTGCCAACCAGCTTGTTATCGAAGATTGATCGTATATTAATGTTTGATGTGCTTATGATGATGACCTAGATGTGAAAAAGAAATGATATAAGAGTATGTTCATATATATGTATGCATTAATAAGGTCTTTAATTAATCCATTTACTCCCACTATTTTATTGCGAATTAATAGCCCTCACTATATAATTCGAGAAAACCCGATGGTTTTCTTAGTGGGCCAATATCCAATCCTTGATATGTAATTTGACCTTGACTGTGGTCAACAAGCCAAATTCCATACCCTTGAAAGGTAGGTATCTCTATACCAATTGTGTCTCTACACAACTATTGGATCATTAGGTTATCAACTCTTGATGCATGCATATCATATATGCATTCCCTAATCTTGCCTCTAGAACCATTAGCCTTGACTGTGGTCAACAAACTAATGGGCTAGCTAAGATGACCCATTTAATTAGATTTGAACATATTCGATATAATGTGAGCTTGACTGTGGTTAACAACCCACACTATATAGAACTCCGGTTCTCCTCAAATTAATGGAAGGCTTATATACCTTAGTATTTGTTGAGGGTTTTAGTTAATTAAGTCTCATCATACATGGTTGGCATACATTGGTATGCATCCTATATCTATCACATAAATATAAGCATACAAATATGGTATAGTTATGGACTTCACTACATTGATTTCCCCGAGCCAAGAGGGAAATCAAAAGGTCACACCTAGGTAGTATGCATGATTCAAACAAGAAAATAATCACATTATCTTCAAGATTGTTAGATCTCCATCCGGCCCATCTTGCTCCTTGATATTGGTCTCCATCTCTATTTCTAATTCTAATCTAAGTAATCTAATTACATATTACAATTTACTTATACTTATACGTGTTCATATATTAAATTAAGCTACTCATCATAGCATGCTTATATCAATTATACAATATTTAGTACTTACATAATTCATAAAGAGTTCTTGATGACATACCTCGTTGTTGCTCACTACGAATAGTTTCCCTATTGTTACACTTATTCACATCAATACATAAACACACATACACACACACACACATATATATATAGCAACACTCAAACATTTATGATCCATATAATAAAATAAGGAGGTCCTCTTATAGCTTAAGGTTAATGCCACATTTACTCCCTTAAGTTCACTTTCATGATCCACAGAGCAGAAACAACAAGTTATGCACTTTAACATTGTCATATATACTTCATTCATCTTACTTGTATTTTTCATCTAATAACATTTTATGCTTAGGTAAATGGTGTGAGGTCATTTCATCTTAGTCGTCAATACACTACAGATGCTCTTATGCTAATCATAATGTATTATAGGCATGAGAAAATAGGTGAGCAGGCTATTACACCTTACAGCTAATCCTTAACTCATCGTGTGAATTGGAGTATAACCAAGCTTTTATGATTTCATAATTTAACATAAAATGTGATGACCCACTTCTTTTAACCTGAACATGCAACCTTACAACTATTCTTTTATTACCACTAGGTTAAATCATAGTACTTTAGACTGAACCATTCCTTGACCTAGTGCATACCTTATTTTGATTCTATAAGACACATGGTATAACATATCATTTAAGTTACTGTATTGCCTCATGTTATTCTCAATTCGATGCTCATTAAGCTTTAACATGTCTTTTTGTAACAGAATTCCTATTAACATTGCCATGCGCAAGCCACTCTAATTTAGAGTTCAAGTGAACCATCATTACTTAACTCAATGTGAATGATTATCATTAAACTTGTGAAGGTTCCTTCCATTAAGTGATCGTACTTTATGCACCTCACAGGTGTCTTTGGATGACTTATAGCTTAATTCATTCTTCTTCCTCTTATTTTAGCATTGATGTCTTTTAACCTTCATAATAATTCATGTTATATTCATGCCTTTCTAAAACGTACCTTTGTAGACTTTAGCATTAGAGAGACCTTTATAATATATTACTCTAATCAAGTAACATACCAAACTTCACTTAATAGACATTTATCCTCAATCTTACTTATTACTAGCCAATTCTCCTCAACTCTTACTCTCTTAACAATTTTATGGACCTCATAATATGGTGTTCCATATCTAATTACATGGCTTAAATCTTAAGGTGAGCATATACTGTAGAGAGGAAAAAACATGCTTGGGCATGCCTTCAATGAGCGAAGTACATAAGGGGTCGTGTATTCTTAAAAGAAGGAGTGAATGGTCGTGTGTTTTCATAGAGAAAATGATGAGTGGCCGTGTGTTTTGAAAGGGAACAAGCATACATGGCCATGCATGGTAAAGAAGAAAACCACACATGACCACGCATAGAGAAGAAGAAATACCCAAGTGGCCATGCATGGTGATGAAGAAAACCACACATGGCCATTCATAGAGGAGAAGAGAGACATCACGTGGCCATGCATTCCCATAATTAAATCATGCGTGGTTGTGTGCTTTGAAAGAGAACCAAAAAAAAGACACACACGTGGCCGTGTGTTTCCAAGAAGAAACACACATGTGGTCGTGTGCTTCTAAGAAGAAACACACATGGTCGTGTGTTTCCAAAAAGAAACACACACATGGCTGTGTGTAAGGGAATGATAGGAAACCCAGGAACCCCGATTTATGCAGAGCATGAGTTTAAACCCTAGATCTCATATCCCAACTTCCTTAAATGATTATCTAAGTTTTTAATCATTAAAACTCATCTTATTTACCATTTTGAATCTTTAATCTCCACTAAGGAAACACATATAGCAAATGAAAGAAGACATGTACAGTAACCCCTCCTAAATAATTTTCCCGTACCTGACATTGAAGCCTCTCTCACACTACTTGATCCATCCCTTTTACTCTTGATCTCTCCTTCTCCTTATACATGGAGATAACATACATGATATATCATCTCTCTATACATCCTTAGTTCCATTAAATCAAACATAAAGAAGAGATCCATGTGAGGAAAATATTACCTTCATAAGGTTGAAACACCAAAACCCTAGATTGCTCTTTTTCAACCCGTAACTAGAGAGAGAGAGAGAGAACTCTCCCAAATGCTGATCCTCTAATCCCTAAATGCTTGAGTGGGATAAATATCTCACAAGGAGAAATTCCCAAAATGTCCTTATACCTTTTAACCCCTAAAAACTGATTTTCTTAACATTTAACCCTAAAATTCTTATTTAATTCAATTGCATCCTTCCTTGCTATGTTAGCTACACTCCAATACACATGTGCATAATTACCAATATACCCTTAATGTGACTTAACTTCAATAATACCAAATAATCAAATTTTGCCTTATTAAACCTTAATCCTGATTAATTAACTATAATCCTATTAGGGCTATGATTGGGTCCTCACATAGCGGGTTTAATTAGAAAAACGAGTTGAATCATAATGGATGGCATATAGTAAGAGTGAAAGATAGCCTTTTGATCACATTTAATAGTGTCATGGTTTATCGGTATGCCTATTATAGTCTCTAATAGTGAAGACATAATAATGAATATGAAAGTTATTTTATGAGATCATGAGTTAAATTAGTAAATGTGAGAAGGCAATCTGGGGTTAAGCATATGTGAAAAAGAAAGATCTTGCTTTCATTTTTTGAGATGCTGGTCACACGATCTATTTCCCTATATGGCTGGAGATATTGACTGCAAAACGTTCTGTCATATGCTAGTGGGAGATGATAGAGTTTGGATGCGCCCATGACTCTACAATAATTATCATATTTAGGTTAGGATAATTGATTCCTAATTAAAATAGGAAAAAAAGTTAAATTATGATTTTAACTATCAATTACCTTTATAAATAGGCTTTTTGTAAAACTAATTGGGGTTACTCTCTATGCAAAATATTCTCTCCCTACACACATAATCTCTATACGAAATTAATATCTCTCCAAGGGGCATTTAGATCGTGAAATAGCTATTTTTTCTCAGTGTGCATGCTCGTAGTTGAAAGCCCATGCCAGTGACGTGAAAGTAAAGATCCCTCGCTTCCACTCATGTCAAAGGGTTCTATGCTACAAGAGGTAAATGCATTTACCCGTAATATTTGATTTATGCTATAATTTTGATGTATAAATGTTGACAAAATTAAATTGAATATTTTAATTATTATAAGAATTATTATATCCATATAGATATGAATATGTAACTAAAAAAAATTGTATTTAATTTAATTTATTTTTAATTTTATTCAATTATTACTTTTTTTACAAATATCTATATCAATATATGAATTAAGCAATTTATCAGTTAATCACCTTACTAATTAATTTTATTTACTTTAGTATTAATCAACTAATGCTCTTCTATTTTTGATACAATACATCTATGCATTATATAAATTAATAATATAATTATTTATAGTTATTATATATAATAAAATTTTGTCAATTAATATAATTATGCAAGTATATAATCACTTTATCAGTTCATTTTATTTAATTTTGATATCACTCAACTATCATTCATTTATTTTTGTCACAATATCTATATGAGTAATTGAATATGCAAATTAATAATTTAATTATATATAATTATTATATATAATGAAATTTTACTAATTAATGTAATTATGTGAGTATTTTAATTTCATTTACTTTTATTGTCACTCAACTATTACTCATTAATTTTTGACACAATATCTATATAAGTAATTAACTATGATAATATTTAGTTAATAAATTAGAATGAATATTTTAATTATTATAAGAATTATTAAATCTATATAAATATGAATATGTAACTAAAATAATTTAGATTTCATTTAATTTATTTTTAATTTTATTCAATTATTACTTAATTTCTTTTTACAAATATCTATATAGGTATATAAGCTAAGTAATTTATCACCTAATCACCTTACTAATTAATTTTATTTACTTTAGTATTACTCAACTAATACTCATATATTTTTGGCACAATGCCTATTTAAGTTATGTAAATTAATAATACAATTATTTATATTTATTATATATAATAAAATTTTATCAATTAAAGTAATTATATAAGTATATAATCACTTTATCAGTTAATCTTATTTACTTCTAATTAATGACACCCAACTAGCATTCATTTATTTCTACCACATTATTTATATGAGTAATTGAGTGTGCAAATTAATAATATAATTATAGATAATTAGCATATATAATGAAAATTTACCAATTAATGTAATTATATGAGTATATTAATTTCATTTACTTTTATTGTCACTTAACTAGTACTCATCAATTTTAGCACAATACATATATGAGTAATTAACTATGTAAATTAATAATAAATTATATACAATTATTAAATATGTAAATAAATAATATACTTATATACAATTATTATATATGATGACAATTACCAATTAATGTAATTATAAAAGTATAAAATTATCTAACCAACTAATTTCATTTACTTTTAGTATTATTCATCTAGTAGTAATCTATTTTTGGCGGAACACACACACACACACACACACACACACATATATATATATATAAAAGGTATGGGATATCTTATCCATTGCAAAGCTACATTTAATTGTTTATAATTTATTACTAACCTAGGTATTTCTCTTTCTATTTCAGTTGTATTCATAACATAAAAGGCTCAATAATACCATGGGAATTTAGAATCTCTTATTAGTCCTTTATCTTTTAAATATTGTATTTATTTTCTATAAAATTTTTATAAATCTGTTGGCATTTTAATAGCTTGAGATTTTGTTGGAATTTTTCTTTCATCGAAGTCTTTTATATAAAGTAATTTTACTATATATTGTTTTCTATTCCAAAAAGCATTAGGAACTGGTGCACAAATTTCTTTTGAAAATATATTTTCAAATTTCTTTATCTTTTGCTTTATTTTTGGACTAGCTAATTGCTCTTTTATTCTTTTTCCTTTTATTTCTCAAATTAAAGATTTAATGTTTTTTGTTTATTTTTTTATTAATTTAATTTTTTTAATATTCATTCTTACATGACTAATCTCTCTGGATATTATAAGAAATGCAAATTCATAAAGATTTTCTTTATCTAATATTTTTGTTTTAATTCCATTATCACATACTTGAAAAGGATATAACATAATAATAAAAGGTGTTCCTAATTTAATCCCCGAATTTAAATTTTTCACTAAAACTAGTTGAGTTTTAAAAAAATATCCTTTATTACAAATTTTGACTTTTGATAATTTATAGTTAATTATTAGTTTAGATCCATTAACAGTGCCTAATTTTCCAAAGTTTTTTCATAATACTTAGTTGGAATTAATCCTTCTTAAATACAATTCTTATATGCATTATCTATTAGAGTTAATGTTTTTAAATAAAAATCATCATTAATAACTATTTCTAGTTTTACATACCACTTTTGATAATTTAGTTGAGATATACTATTAATTTATGCATTTTGTGAATCTTTAATAGTTATACTAGATGATACTGTGCCTATTAATTTTTTTATCTTCTTTTACTAAATTACTAAGGCTGACCTTTAGACTTTCTACTTCTAAATTTTGCACCTTTTCTTTTAAAATATTTATTTCTTATTTTAATATTTAAATTTCCTCTTAAAGGTTTTGTATAGTAGATTACTTTTTTTTTATTTCAAATCTTTTACATATTTTTGCTAAATTATATGGTGTAAAGTCTATCTTTTCTTTTGTACTTATTACTTCCTTTAATCTAAGTAAATAATTTTTTTATTTCTGTATCATCTATTTTATCTCTTATATCTAACAAAAATTCTTTTTCATTACTTAGCATATTTATATTATTACACTAGCAAGGCCCTAGACAACTATAAGGTTTTAATTCATTATTAGTACTATTAGTTTCAGATTCTTTACTTATTGTATTTAAATCATTTTTGAGTAATCGGTGATTTCTTCTTCACTGCTGGATGTTTCATCAATTATAATTTTTTCTATCTCATTTTTTAATTCCTCTGAGATATCTAAATTATTAATACATTTTCCTACCTTACATTATCTTGAATAATGCCCTTGTTTTTCACATTTATAACAAATTACTATATCTTTCTTATTTGTCTTTGGTTTAGATTTTTTTTTTTGCATTTTTGTTTTCTCTTAATGGATCAAAATTTTGGCACCCAATATTAGTAATAACAAGACTTTGTTGTCACTAAATTATCATAATATTTCTTCCCCACAAACTCTTACAAAATTTACGATGAAAACCATATTTTGTTGTGATGTTGTCACTATATAGTGCATTTAGCAATGAATTTTATTGTTTTTGCTAATTTTTATCGTTATTTTACATTTTTTGTAGTGGTTTCTTTTGATTTTAATTTTGTTTTTACTTATAATTTCTTTTCTTATAAATATACCTTCTTTTAGATTTTATTTTTCTTTTAGTAGAGGACAAAGCTTTAATCTGCTGATAACCATATTGTTCACAAAAAAATCCTAATTCTTTTCTTCCAACTATAATATCTTTTTTCAATTTTGCTTTAAATATTAAATTAGTACAAATTGCTAATCCTTCTATATTAATAATATTTATTAATTATCTATAGGTTAACTCATTATGTGATATTATAGTCTGTTTTTAACTTGTTCCTATTTTTTTCTACAAACAATTTTGGTAATCTTGCTATAAACCTTTCTTTCTGATAGATATTATTAAAATATGTTCTAGTCATTAATTTTGTTAGGAATAAATGTTTATACCATCTAAAGTCTTGTAATTTTTGATATGTTAAATTTTGAAGAATTTTAAAGGTTTTTTCTTGATATAAACGAGGATCTCCTACAACGTTTTTGGTAATAGTAAATAATAAAGTATTTATTATGTCATCATATCCAGTTTCTATTTGTGTATTATTTTCCATTTTAACTACTCTTTTTCGTGCTGATAATAAATGTGCTTTATCTATATCTACAACATAATGATCCCACCAACCTTTTAATTTTCCAACAAATCCTGATAATATCATTTAAGCTATAGTTGATTCACTATATCCTTTTGATCTATAAGCACTAGCTGCCATTGTCATTTCTTGTAATAAATTTAATATTTGATACTTTGTTAAACCGTATATATTCCATTCATATAAAGAAGTGTCGTCATATCCTGATTGATAATTTCTTTATTCATATTGAGTATAGGCTAGGATAATAATTTTGAATTTTTGGCCTAGGCGTATAAGTATTGAAATGCAATTTTTTAATTAGAAATTCTTCTTGACCATTATCTGTAATTTGATCTTCTATATTTTCAAATTTTGATATAATTTCTTCATCTATTATCATAATCTGTTTATCTTTAATACTTAATTGTGCTAAATTTTCTTTTATTTTTCTTAATACAAGATCTTTATCTTTTAAATTAATAACTATTCCTGGGAAAAATTCAAACGGTTTAAACAAAGGTGCTTCTAATTTATTGGATGATGACTCTGTTTGGAGTTTAGGCATTAGAAGTGAATCCTTTTGTATTTTAGGGGTCTGAACTATTTGTTATACTCTATTTAATTGACTAGTTATAGTATCAAGCATTTGATTAGAAAATTTATTTTGTAATATTACATGTTGTAAATCTTTTCCTACATCTTTGTTATTTGATTCTATTTCTTTAAATTGTACAACAAAATAAGTTTTGTCATTATTATTTAATTTAATACTATCTAATGGAGTATGTATATATGTTACTAATTCTCTTTCAATAGTAATCCATTGTTTTTATATTTTTAAATTTACATTAATGTGTTTTTGGAATGGATAATTTATATTATTATAGTAACAATAATTTTCAAACCATAAAATCAAGGAATATTTACTTTTTTATCTTCTATTTCTTTATACAATAATTTTCTAAAATTATTTAATTCTTCCTGAGGAAAATTATTAAAATACCATTCTACCTTTAGTTTATTATATTCTAGTTTTAAATTATTTCTTAAAAATTCTTTATTTGTTTCAAAGTTAGTCATATTTATTGATTAATTTGAGAAAAAAAACTTCCATTTAGGATCTAGTTAGACTAACAGAATATTCACTCTTTTTTTCTTTTGTACATAATGGTCTTGGAATAGTTGTATTAAAATTTACTCCTTTTAATTCTAAATTTCGTCCAGATAATGATCTAGAAACTATACTTACTGATGATCTATTATTTGAATAAGAAAAAATTTTACTAGATTGATTAACATCTAAAGAGAAATCTATTTTAACAGATCCATCACTATGTTTTAGTATGTAAGAAAATTGATTATTAATATTAATTGGTCTAGGTTCACATATTTCTTTTAATTTCCAATTTTTTGAACTATTTATTTCTTCCCATATAAGTCTTCTTGAAACTTGAACATTAGAATAAGATTTATTAGCTTCAAATAATAAAGTTTCATTGCTTCTAAAAGATTTTGTATTTTTGTATTTATTGTAGTAGCCATTACTTTATAATATATTGTATATATTATTGCTACTACTTTAACATTTTCTGTAAAATTTAATTTTTTTTTGTTTTAACTATCTAGCTTAGAGTATCTAATATATTAGAATTGTATAAATTAATAGAAAATCTTAGAAAACAATTAAAATAAATTGGTCAATTTTCTAAATTAGTTTCTGCCATTGCAAGAAAAAAATTGAAAAAACTTAATATGTCTAGCATCTCTTAAATACATTAAAATAGAAGTGTCTAATCCTAATCTGAATAAAGGTTTTTTAGCTATCTGGACTAATCTTATATGAAAAAATCTATATTTTTTCTTTGTATGTTCAGTTATTCGATAATAATTGAATAGTTTCATATTCCTGATTAATTGCTAATATTTGCTCTATTTGTTTAATACAATAATCTTGGAAAAATTCAAATGTTCCTATTGAGTAAATAGTTTTAATATCTTTTTAGTTATAGTCCAATCAAATAAATCATTTTCCACCTTTTCTACGTTAACTTCTACAAAATTTATATCTTTTATATCTTTAATATTATCTTTATTATTTGAACTAGAACTTGAATCTTTATTAAAAAAATATTATAGTTAATCTATCCATATAAGTTTATTTAATTAAGCTTAATTTGAAAATAAAAATATTTAAGAATGAACCTGTGATAATCATGGGACCACTCAGCTTAAAGAGACCACAAACTTGCCATCTCAGCTTCTAAGGGCTGACCAATGCTAAGCTTTTAGGGCTAACCAATGTTTTATTGCTCCATTAACATTCTCAATTGCTTCTTTTTCAAGATCATTCTTAATCTAATAATCCCAGTCTAGATATCTTAATAAAATATATTTCCTAAAAGACTTAGATTATTTAATTCAACCAAAACTTATATTTCTTTATTATATATTTCAAATAATGTTATTATGGCTTTACTTAAAGTAAATTCCCAAAAAAACTCAGGTTCAAAACTTAGCCAAATTAAACTCACACTTTTCCCAACTGGATCTGATACCGAAAACTTAGGATTAGGTATTATTATAGGCTTTTAAATTTAATTCTTACTAGTTAGCATATTGGAATATATTTTTATCATTTTTAATTTATTTATTAAATATTCATTTCATTTAATGACATGTTTAAAAGTTTTATTATTATGTGATAATCAGTAAAAGAAGGTAGAGTTAATTTTCTATCATAATTATTTTACTTTCTAAAGGGTTAATTTCAAAGAAAAGGTTCTCAACTATAGGGTACCTTACAATGTTAGATCTCATCTTTAAAATCTTACAATATCAACTCCTAACTTTGACACCCCTTTCAATTAAAGGACTCCATATGAAATAGCCACAAAGTCCCTCAATTGAAAGGGGGGTCAAAGTTGGGGACTAACATTGTGAGATTTTGAAGATAGAGTCCAACATTGTAAGGTATGATATAGTCTAAGCCTTAATTTATAATTAGCCCTCTTCTAAATTTGCTAATCTATGTTTAAGTAATTTTAATTCTTCTTCTAATTCATCTATTAAACTTTCTATATTTTTAATCTTCTTTTTAATATTTTCCATAAGATTTTATTATCACTACAAGAAAATATTAAAATAGCAACGAAATTAATTTCCATTGCTAATTAGTAACAGAAAGCAAATGCCGTTGTTAATTAGCAATAGAAATCAAATTCCATTGCTAAATTTGGTTGAATTTTTTAGATTTAGCAACAAATATAAAAATGGTTGTCTTCCATCATTAAAAAAAGAGGGAATTTTTATCACCAAAATTTAACAATAAAAATTTTGCAACAGAATTTTTATATCATTGCTAAATAAGGCACCGACAAAATGGGGGAAAAATTTACAATGGAAATCACCATAAAAAAATTAAATTTTGATGGTAATTTAGCAACGAAACGATAAACCATTAGTATTTTAGCAACAAAAAATGCATTTAATTGGTAATTTAGCAATGGAAAATTATTTCCATTCCAAAAGTAATTTTGTTGCTAAATAACTTACCAAAATGTAATTCAGTTGCAAATTAGCAATGAAATGTGTTTTTCATTGCTAATTTAGTAACGAAAAACACATTTCATTGCTATTTTCATTTTTCCCTAGGTATAAATACAACTAAAATTTTTCCTTCTCTCCCTACCTTGCTGTCTTACTTCTTCCTCCCATGCATCCTCCTTTTTTTTTTTTTGCATACCTCCTTTACTCTTTCAAACCTTATAATACTTCATAAACTTCATCCTTACTCCTCACCATATTCTCTCTCTTTTATTTCTTTCTGAGATTTGCATTACCTTTTTTTTCTTTGCTTCCTCCTTTGAAGCTTTATTTCAGAGACTCTAATCTGTGAATGTTAGAGGTGCGTTATTAATTTTTATTTAGATCTTCATTTTCTAGTATTACTTCTTTTTCTTTTTTGTTTCATATCTCATATTTTCACCTTTAACCTATTTTTCTTTTCTGTTAGATCCATTTTTCTATATATTTAGTGGATTTTTTTCTTCGATTTTCTATTTTAATGGTGAAATATATTAGAAATGGATCAAAAAATTCATTTGTGTGCCCTTTTGGTGTGAGTGATCTGGTTATACATGCCTCAGCTTTATATTGTGATTTTTGAAACAATTTAAGAATTTTCAATGTTTTTTATGTTACATTTATTTTGAAATATAAAATGCAATTCTAACTCCAAAAATGGCAATACAGCTTCATACATTGAAATTTTTTTATTCATCGATTAATTTTTTACGGTCTTCAAAATTATCTATTTCCATCTGCATTTTGATAGTACATATAAAATTATTAAGGAAAAATACAAAGTGCTTAAAAATGGTGGAAATGCATTCTAGATAAGTTTTTATTGTGCTTTAAAAAGTGAAATCTATGATAGAAAAGGTAAAGTTCATGTGTTTGCTTCAATTATTAGATCTAAAAACCATTTTCCTTCAAATGCTTTTGCTAGACACTTATTATTTTATATGGTTTTTGTTTAATGCAAAAATTTAATATAAATAGGGTATTATTACTTTGGATGTGAACAACTGCAGAAATATAATTTGATTACTAGTATGCAGTTCATAATATATTTTAAATTTTTATTAAATTTTTTAGGAATTTAATGGAATAACTAATTCTGGTGGTGAATATAGGAGTAAAAGCTCAAGTTGCTACTACTGAACAAATAACTACAGAGACAGATTAGAAAATGGAAGTCCCTATTATTGTGGTAATCAGATCATCTAGGGGTATTGGTAAAGCTGTTGCCTTTGCTTTGGGAAAAGCTTGCTGTAAGGTTAGTGAATCACTTAAAAGAATATTAGTTTTGGTTTGAGATTTTTTTTATGTTATTTTGTTTCCAAATTGTTATTGTACTTTCTTTCATTTTTTAAATTTATTTTTAATCAATTGACATATACATTACTAAGTATTTCTTCTGAAATGTACTTGTGAAATTTATTTTCTTTTCTTAAAGGTTTCGAATCTTTGGATTTTAAATGTTCTGCCAACTATAATCTTATATTTTATTATGACCATTTCTCTTTTGATATGAATGAAACAATGATAAAAAAAAATGAAAATGCCCCTAAAACCTCAAACTGAAAAACAAAGGCCTAAACATTATTTTTAGGACCTAAAATGGGCCAATTACAAAGGGTAAAGCTTTAGTAATGAGTTATCCATCTCAAAATGAGCTTTCCAAAAATATATTATAATAAGCAATCAAACAACTAAAGCAAAAGTTATGATAAAAATAATCCAGGCTTTAATAAAAAAAACATATATTAGCAGCATTCCCCTATATCAATTCTGAATGTTTCATTCACTATCAGCATTCCCCTATATCAATTTCGAATGTTTCATTCACTGTTATTCCTCTTATAATTATTAGCATAAAACCATCATAGTACATAGTACATTTATGTGTCTTAATTAAATAATTTGATCAAGTTTTTTATGATCATAAGACTCTACTACTTCAGTTCTTTATTTTTGGTTTGGTTTATTTTCATGGAAAATTTTTTATGTTAATAATAAATCCTTTATTCTCTATTGATGCTTCTTCAGTAGTAGCAACCATGTCTATGAGGTACTCTCTCCCTTTCTTTTTATAAATGCATTATTTTAAATTTTCACTTATATAAATAAATTTCTTAAAAATGAAAATAGAAGTTCACTAGCCTAAACATAGATATCTATTTCCAAAATCAACAAAAGTTAGGTACGAATTCAAAATCCAATATTTTTTAATTAGGTGTTAATCATTAGCGATAATGGCATAATAGTGTAGACTATAGTTTAATGCCTCCACATCGGCGTGATATAACTAAAGCTTGAGATGTAAGTCTAGCAATGTAATTTTATAGTTCTTTTCTCTTTCAAGTTGAACATAACATGAGTTATTGTTGTCGTTAGATATCTTCATAAAAAATCTTCTAACTTTTTATGTTAAATTCAAACATCATTTGTTTAATATTGTAAAAATATAGTGCCTTAGGCTCATAAGCTATCGAGAAATTTCAATGAGATAAATTTAGCTTGAAACTAATGAAACTAGAACTAGGTTAAAGATTTAGTGTTTTTTTAGGTCTATATTCACTTGTAGCCTATATGTCATTTTAATTTTTATTTGTTATTTATTTATTAATACACACACACACACAAACACATATGTGTGTGTGTGTGTGTGTGTTCATCTATTACACTTGCTGATGCTCTTCTTGGTTTCGGATGCATGCTGTCTGTTCTTTGCTAAGTTTCATTTGTGTCTTGCCTTGTTGTAGTAGATTATCCCAATGGGTTATGCTGATGCTCTCTACTTGGTTGGCTATTTCCTTCTTCTAACTTTTTTGGTAAACCCCATCTGTCTCTGATGCCTCCTTTCTTGTCGATCTTAATGTCTGACCTTTGGGTTCTATTTGGTTAAATATTAGTTAGCTATTCTAAGTTGCTTTTATATAGATGGATGATTAGGATCCTTTATTTTTTCTTACTACACTTTGGCTCTACTAGTGGCCCACAGGAGTTTTCCATTTTCCTGTATTTTGAGTCTATCTTTGGTTGGCTGTAGTCTTTTATTTTTGGTTTTTATTTCATCTCTTAGTATAATGTTGTTAGCTTTAGTTTTCAAATCTCAGATGCTGATTCTGTGTCTTTTGTTATCCGAGAATGCTTCTTTAGTTGGTATCTATAGAACTGTTGATCTCCCTTGTATCATTATCATTATTAGCTTATCAATATATATATATATATATATATAATGATATTAATAAATTAAGATTTAGATCTAATCCATAATATTACAAAAATACAATTGAAATCTATGTTGTCCTACCTTATGTCAATTATGTTTTTTTCTTAATAATGGGTAAGATTTATAGCAAATTAAATAATGAGCAGCACTAGAGTTTTTTCTTTCTACTTGTATATATACTTTTTAGCATTTCGTGACTTTATGTTCAATATAATTTGAATTTATTATCACCCTTTTTTATTTATGTAATATTTTAGATGTCAAGTATATGTTTGATTGAACATATGAAGATTGGATCAACTTATTTTTTTTTTACTTTTTTTCTTGAGATCATACAATAGTAGCAGTAAAGAAGAGAAAATTGTTGTTTTGGATCTCTATCTTTCTCCTTGGTTTGGCCCTATCCCTTTATGCATTTTAAAGGTACTAAGTTAGTTGTCTATTTTTTTAATTCATTTATTTGTTATTAATTTGTATTTTTTCACATATATCATTAAATTATTAGATCAATTACATAAATTTTGCTCATAAAATTATAGAATAGTGATAATTGGTTTGAAGACTGAGATTAAACCATTGCAAGGAGACTTTTTCATTTATTATTATTTACTTTCATTTATACTATTTTAAAAACATTACAACATGGCTAATTACATTTATATTAATTGGTTGATAATTAGTTGGCAGTGTCTGTTAGATGAGTTATTGTACCAAATATTTCACATCGCCTATAAATAGCCAAAACCATCTAATGTGAAAATAACCAAATATTTCATATATGTCGAGTTATGCACATACATGTATACATTGATCACCTATTCCTATTCATTTAACCTGTAAATATAATTATAAAATTACCATATATGAATAACAGTTATACAAGAATAGGTAATGTTTATAGATCTTGGATGTATAAGCAATTAACACCAGATGGTTTCATTAATCTTGAGTTTGCTGAGGGAGTTTAATCATTCATTGACTATAAAAGTTCACAGCCTATATAAATGGATGGTTTAAAAATCAGATGTCTATATAAAAAGTGCAAACATATTCATTTTCTCCCTTGATGAAGTGCATATAGGTTTGTTAAAAAAGGGTTTGTTCTAAATTATTTTGAATGGACACAATATAGAGAGCCAATAATTTGTAGCACCTCTAGAGGTAATCAAGTAAATTCATCGGTAAATATAGATAGATTTGTAGGGGGTATTAGAATTAGAAAAAATAACATGGATGCAAATGAAAATCCTTACATACAAACGATTTATGATGCAACTAGTTATTCCTTTCAAGAAAATATATAGAATCTTGAAGAGGAACCAAACATAAATGCAAAAAGGTTTTTTTGACTTACTAGAGTCATCTGGCCAAAAATTATTGCCAAACTGTGAGAACTTGACTTAACTATTTACAATTGCTCAAATATTAAACATAAAGTTTAAAGGTTATATTTTTGAACGAAGTTTGGATAAAATTCTTGCATGGTATAATGATTTATTGCCTCTTAATTATAAAATGGTTGAGAATTTTTATGAAATGAATAAGCTTATTCGGGGTCTTGGTTTACCCATTCAAAAAATAGATTGTTGTAGGTTGGGATGCATGTTATTTTAGGGAGAAGATGAGGAATTACAAGAGTTCAAATTATGTAGTCAACCTAGGTTCAAACTAAGAAAGCATACTAGGAAGTAAAAATTAGTTCCTTAGAAGTAGATGTATTATTTTTTTGCTAACTCTAAGACTTCAAAGACTGTATGCTTCTGATATTACTACATCTCATATAAGATGGCATAATGAATATGAATAGATTGATGGAAGTATAAGCCATCCATTGAATGCACTCACATAGAACATTTCAATGACACCCATACTGTGTTTGTAATAGAAAGTCAAAATGTCAAGTTGGGATTGTCCACAGATAGGTTCCAACCTTTTGGTCAATTTGGCCAATAATATTTATCAAGGCCAATTGTAATTACTCCATATAATTTACCTCTATAGATGTGTATGGATGAGGCATATATGTTTTTGACAATGATTATGCCTGGACCTACAAATCCAAAGCATAAAATTGATGTATTCTTGCAACCATTGATATCTAAATTGAATCATCTTTAGGAATTTGGTGTTGAAACTTATTATGTGTCCCTTAAAAAAATTTTTAGATGAAAGCAGCTTTAATATGGACTGTTAGTGATTTTCCTGCATATGTTATGTTGTCTGGATGGAGCATAACAAGGAAATTAGCTTGCCTTTATTGTGGCAAAGATTTTGATGCATTTCATCTTCCTAAAGGGGGAAAAATATTAGTTTGAAAACCATAGGAAATTTTTCATCTAGATCACTCATTTAGGAGCAATAAACAAAAGTTTATTAAGAACATGATGGTACAAACACCTCCTCGCCCTAATAAATCTGGTGAAGATATATTACGAGAGATTGATGAATTAAGGCTTCTAAAAGTTATAGAACTTGAAGCTAAGTAGATTAATGGGAGCATAAGTAAAAACTTTAGTTTAAGAAAATGAAGTATATTTTGGGATTTTACCATATTAGAAAACTAATTTGATACATCATAATCTATATGTGATGCATATTGAAAAAAATATTTTTGACAATTTTTTCAACACCATCATGAACATTAAAGGGAGGATAGGGGATAAAGGACAATGCAAAATCAAGAGCTGATTTGAAATTTTTTTTATAAGAAATGAGTTATATAAAGATCCAAATATGGAGAAATATTCAAAAGCATGTTACACTTTGGACAAAAAATAAAAGGAAATTGTGACACCCCTAATAAGGCCCTAAGAGAATGTACTTGTATTTTAAAGATAATAGTAGTGATATTTGTTGAGTTAATCAATGAATTATAGGTTGAAGACATAGAGGTAATTTCTTAAAATGATAAAGGGTAAAATGGTCATTTCAAATTAAGTTATGTATATGATTATTTTGAGAAAATGTAAGTTAAGTGACCCAATTGAAAAGTATAAGAAAAAGTTTAGGGGAAGAAACATAAATTTGAGGGAAAGAAGGGAGTCAATTGTAATTTTTTGTAAAGCTAACAAGTGGACCAAGAGAAACAAGACTCCTAGCCTTCTAGAATGTTTTGAGAAAGGAGAAAATTATAGATTTTAAAGGGTTTCGATCGGCTACTTCATTCCAAAGGACTCCAAGCCACCATTTATCTCTTAAGCTCAAATCTCTAACCCCTAAATCCAATTCTATGCTTTTGAGAGGAGAGAGATTTTAGAGGTTAGTCTTTTTAAAGTAAGAACAATCTCTTTTCTACTTCCTTTGATTTTTATTATTAGATATTAAATTAAAGGATTATATGAATCTTTAAGCATAATAAGCTATGTTTTATTATGAAGAAAGAGTGGGAAGCAAAGGCAAGGAGCAAAAGATATGGATAGCTTGAAGAATTATACATCAAGAGGTATGGAAACTTATTTGAGATTGTTATGTTGCT
The DNA here is from genome assembly GCA_037975025.1 of Excoecaria agallocha. NCBI lineage: Eukaryota > Viridiplantae > Streptophyta > Magnoliopsida > Malpighiales > Euphorbiaceae > Excoecaria > Excoecaria agallocha. The sequence continues at coordinate 10,553,248 of CM075808.1, read as the reverse complement.
TTGTTGTGATGATTTGAGTTGTTAGAATGAAGTTTTTATTAAAGGATACCTAAATAGGATGGGTAAATTGGCATGGGGACCGAAATTCTTGTTATGCTTTCTCTTTGGCAAAAATCTGTTCTTAGGCTTACTAAACCTATTTGGACTGTTTTGCACATATCTAGAGTTCAAGAGACCAAAATTGAATAATTCTAGTTGGGTTAGAAACTAGATTCATAAATCTAAATTTCATTAGAAGATACCCATGTCTGATTTTTGCCTTATGATGGTCAAAATTGAGCCCAAATTTTGGCTTTGTCTGCTACCCTATCATTGGTAGCTGTACATTTTGTTTGTTGAATATCTTGCATTTTATAAGGTAAAATGGAATTATTTTTAATGTTCTAGACAATATAAATGTAGGGGAACAACTTTGTAGAAGACAACGTTTCCATAAAAATTCATTTTATGTGTCTAAATTGCAATGCAAGTTAAGTTGTTGAACCAGTTGATAGGATTTTAGTGAGCAGGGGAAACTCATTATTGGCTAGCGCCCACTGTCGCGCTCGTGATGGCAGGCTTTTATCCCCTTATTTAGCTTTTTCTTCCTCTTTTCTACCACATTGGACTGCCCCCATGTGTTGTGTCAATAATAGGACGCATTATGCCTTAAAATATGATCATAGGGAGCCTATAAATGTATATTTATATGAATTTATATCAAGATATACACACACACAGATGTGTGTGTGTGCGTGTGTGTGTGTGTGTGTGTGTGTGTGTGTATGAGATTGTAATATTAGTATACATGTTGATATTAATATTTCACCATCATGATACTTATGAACATGCATATGTACAGTTATGGATTATGATGCAATATAATGAATTGAATAAAATAGATAGAATAATATATGAAAATGATTGAATAGAAATGCTATGACTCCCCGTAATTTGATTTACATGTTGTTTTACCTAACTTTACCCATGTACAACTTATAGAGAGCATAAGGCTATGGATTGTTTAGGCCATTACTTGGTCTAGCATAGACCTTATACATGTAACTAATGGAATTAGAATATAAGAGGACAAAAGAAGACCCTTAAGCCAAATATGTATGTATATATATATATGGATATATGTATATATACATAAATATATAGGGACGTAATAATAATAGGTTATGGAATACGTGTGATAAATAATAGAATAGTGAGAGGTATTATAAGGAAATTAAGACACATAAGTTAATTCAAGGAATTACTAAGCTCATGTATCAAATTGTATGTTTGTAAACTAATGTGATTAGAGTATATAAATATCAATAAAGGCATAAACATATAAGCTTGAAGATACATATGTATATAAGGGTACATAAGGATAAATAGAACTAATAATACTCTAATTAGGTGAAGCATATGTTTATAGCTGTATATGGATATTTATGCTTCAAGAATATGCATTTGTGTTACAATTGCATTATTGTAGATAGGTATGGATATTACTATATGTACATATATTTATATGTATATTATGATGTATTGGAAATATATATATGTGTGTGTGTGTGTGTGCATAATGTGATGCATTAAACACAACGTAATAGGTTCAAGTATGAGTATGAATAGCACATGTATAGAATGAATTACATAGATATATGTGCATTTATGCATATAGATAATAGTCTTTATATGAATGTAACTCCTATGAGTATGTTATATAATCATGGTAATGATCATACGTGACCAAAGATGTTACAAATAGAGCATGTATACTATATAATGTTTATAAGCCTGAATTATACATTGATGCTTAAAGCTATGCTACTAGGTTTATAAAGGATACCGGTATATGCATATATGCATATAAAAGCAATTAGATTTTATGAAATATAAATAATTTATAGGATTATTCAGTTTAACTATTAATGTTATATATATGAATATAAGATATAGCTAACTTGTAGCAAAACATAGAAATGTATGAACATATAAATAATACCATGCTCATAAATATGTTTTGCAATCAAGTTAAAAGTGTATAAGACATAATAGAGAAAAGTAATGATAGTTAAAATAAAAAAGTTATAGTTGCCTGCATCTGTGTCTAGATTGTGGATAAATAGGCATGCCTATAAGGGTATTTTGCAGCTGCTACAGTAAAGATTTGGCCCTATTGGGTTTATAGTAAAGATTTGGCCCTATTGGGTCTACAGTATAGGTTTGGTCCCATATGAATCATTAACAGTTTCGTACCTTCGAGTACTATAGTTAAACTGTTATCCACACTCTTAGCAAAAAGTGCAGGCTTATTACAGGATATAAGTAAAGTAACATGAAAAATAATTTAATCGCAATAGTATGATGCATCATGATCTGATCTAGATAATTACTTTATTTAATCCATGTATAGTATATATAGAGTATGAAATCTATAAAATTTATAGTAACTCTTGCATGTAATAAAAATGATTGTAATTACCTTATGTTTGCTTCACTCAAGACTGTTGTTTTTACATGCATCTTTATATACACAGGTGAGCACATATAAATTGGATAATTATTGTTATTGATTATAGTATACTCTTGCAACCTTAATAATAAGTCTGATAGTGTTGTATGGAAAATTTTATACTGCAATTATAGATTATATTTGACTAACATTAAGCCTATATGTGTAAGTTATTGGTGACTGCGGTAAGATGTTATTTTCAAATATATTCTTTTTTGTTCCCTACTAAGCCAGTAGGCTTAGCATGAGTGTTTATCTGTGTAGGTAATTAGAGCTAGAATTTTTCTTGATGGGATAAGATCTACTACAACAAGGCCAACACTAGGGATAGGAAGAGTCTAAGTATGTAATTATATTTTTGTTGTCCTTGTAATTATTCTATTTTATTAAATAGAATGTAATATGAAGAACAGGATAAGAGCAAGTGGAAAGTAACCTAAAACTACCTTAGTAAATCTTCTCTATGTGTTGATGCATGCTATTTAAGATAGTACATGTATAATGTCAGGTAATAGGAGAGACTATCATAGTCCTTACAAAAGGTACATTATGTAAATCTTATCGAATAATATTTGGGAAGCTATAATAGAATTAAGTTTGTTTTTCAGAAACTTAACAACATCTGAATTATAGTTGTTTTACATAAAAAGACTAAAAAAGGAAATTATGGTTATCTTGTGCAAATTAAAGGGTATTTTTCCACCCAATATTTTTTATCGTATGGATCATCTATTTGTACATTTAGTACATAAGGCTAAACTTGCTGGTCTAGTTTAATGTCGAAAGATTTATCCATTTGGGAGGTAATTAAAGTAAATATTTAACTAAAACTTATATAGATTTATACTAAATAAGTAAATATTATTACCCTAATTGTAATTTAGGAATTTGCATCACTTGAAGAAAAATGTTAAAAATAAGGCCAGAGTTAAAGGCTCTATATCTAATGTGCATTTAGTAGAAGAAGCAAGTATATTTTGTTCACATTATTTTGAGGTGCATATGATCACTCGAGAAAGAAAAGTTCCTTGTAATAATGATGGGGGGCTAGCGAATTGATGATGATTACTTATCTATTTTCACATATCCTGGCCGAACACATGGATGGTAAACAAGAAAAATGTTCACAGAGAAAGAAATGAAGGTTGCCCATGGTTACATTTTATTGAATTACCAAAAAATTCAACCTTTCATGTAGTAAGTATAAGTTATATTTGAAATTGGCCAAGTACTTTTCTCGGGGATTATAGTTTATAACTAAGATAATTTTTAATGTTTTTATTGAATACGAGGATTTGTTAAGTGAGCTAGTGTTGGGAAAACCACAAGATGACATCAATAAAGAAGTTAAAAAAAACTTTCCACTTTGGTTTGCAAACTATGTAAGTCTTTAACTTGCAATAAATTGAATGTTTTAATAAATTACTGTTAAACTTACAAAAAAATTAAATGTATTGAATAATTTTTTTTAATTATGTAGGCTTCTAAAAATAGAATAAAAAACAAGCTCATATGTGATCTTGTAAAAGGACCTCTATAACCTGTTAAATCATATCCAATCTATTTTGTTAATGGATACAAATTTCATACATAAAATCATGGGCATAGCATGGCAACAATAAATAATGGTTTTTGCATACAAGGGGAACTAATTGATTATTTTGGCAAGATTATTAAGATACTTAAAATTGAATACCTTGCATCGCTGATAAAATGATGTGTACTTTTTAAGTGCAAATTGTTTGATCCTACTCCTAACGTTGGAACAAAAGTACATAGTCGATATAATCTCATTAAAATCAACCAATAAAGAAGATTTAAATAATTTGAACATTCATGTTGGCAATGCAACCAACCCAAGTGTATTATATCCCTTATCCCAGCTTAAGAAGGGATAAGTTAGATAGGTTAGTTGTCTTCAAAGTAAAACTAATATGTATTTTTGAAGGACGGCCAAAGGGAGAAAGCAAGACAAATGATCCAAATAATGAATTTATGGAAATTTTATTCAGATAGGATAAAGAATCTATAGATGGATAGAACTATGAAGATGAGCCTAACTTTAATTTTGAATATTCAAAAATAGATGATGATTTTGATGTGCAATTAAGTGATGATGGTGAATAATGTGTACTTTTTATTATATCATAATCCAAATGTGTTATTATTTTATCAACATAATATTGTTATATATGCTATAATTATATTATTCTATTAGAAAAAGAATAATCCATTTCTTTGATTTTCAGGTTGAAAATATGCCACCCAAAAGAAAGAAGTGAATGCTACCACCCAGGCTCAAATTAACATCGGATGGAGACGACAATGCATAAAAAGTGCACCCATCTCATTATGTAGGGTCTATAGGTTTAGGTGTGTCATATGAGGCATCAAGTTCACCAACTAAAAACCCTGATGGCTCTTCTCATCTATCAAGTGATTCAGCATCAAATAACCTAAATATATCAGCATAACTTGTAAATGCATCAACTCCCACACCGGACTCTGAATCTATGCCACATATCTACCATGGTAGATGTCGAGGATGAAAGAGGAGTCCTCTAGTCTGGTACAAAGGGAGTTGATGGAAGAATTTACATTAAGATTATCAATGATATGTGTGTTAAATTATAAAAAAATTTATATTGGAAGATAAAAACATAAGTTTATACTGATGGTATGGATATCCAATTTGAAATTGATATAAATATTTTCATATTAATAGGTTTATTCCGTCAGGTATTTGCTCAAGAAAGATCAAATCCAAGTTTAAAAAGAGGATACAAATTGAGGGTTATGTATGGAAGAATCTCTCTCAAGATTTTTATTATTAGGTGTTTGAGGTATAAAAAATAAATTACATTATTTGTTTCAAAATAGTTGATTTCATACATTAATGAGATATTTATTATACTTTACAATACTTATATTATGTATTTTTTTATAAAAAAAGAAGTTTTTTGGGGATTCAAAATTTAATGGTATCATTTATGAAGTTTTGGAAAGGCATGCTTGTGCACGCTATAAAGAATTTGTTGCTAAATTACACAAGAGTGGTGAAAGACCTCCTTTTATTTTTAAAGAAATATGGGATCATTGGCAGCAATACTGGCCATCACCTAAAGCAATTGCCATTTTAGAGAGGAATTCTTCAAATAGATGGAAAGGCTCGGATGGAGAGAGTCTAGCCGTGTACACTATAGGAAATTTGAGCCATCACAAGCATGCACATAAACTAGTAAATATCTACATTTATGTGTATTTAATATATATCTATTTCAATAGATGGCTACATTGTTGAGATAAATATTCTGCTTCACATGAGGTAAATGTCATAAGAATATATAAAATTTTGCTAAATTTTTTATAAAATTGAGTTTACTTGGTTATGCAGGAAAAGTCTATAGGTAAGTAACCTACATACCCTAAAGTATTTATGTACACCCACATAAAAAAGCATGATGGTCAGACATTCATTAATACCTATTGCAGACAACTCAATGTATGTAAAATTTATACATTAATATTAATTATTTTATAAAAATGTAGCTAATTAATTGTAAATATTGTAACGATAGGAGCAAATACAAAAGACTCTCATTCAACAACGGTAAAGCTCTAACAATGTTGATAAGAGTCAAATATTTTTTTAAGCAGTTGGTGGTAAGAATAACCGTGGAAGCATTTTTGGCTTAGGTTCTATTGCAAATACATCCCATTTGTATTCCTTCGCATCATCTACAGCTGATTGTAGTGGGCAGTCTGAACCTTCTAAGAGAGTCATTCAGCTGGAGAACACACTCACCATGTTGTTGGATACTATAACCCAACTAAAGAATCGAATAGAAGAGTTGGAAACCAAGGGCAACACCTTATCTCAGTAGCCAGATCGTCCTCCTTCACCAATGCATAATTTAGATTTGTAATATTTAGATATTGATACTGACTTTATGTTGTGTTTTCTATAATATTTGTGGATTCTTACTTTACAATAGTATAATATGTTTTTAGAATTTTTATTGTTGAACATTGCAATTTTTATATTATACTATCTATAAAAATATTTTCTTAAATTGCATTATGAATTTGGATTATATTTATTTATAAATAATAAATTTTTATTGAAACTAAAATATTATGCTATCAAAATTGTACAATTTCTAATTTTAAATTTAACAATAAAAATGTCATTCCATTGGCAATTTTGACCAATTCACCGAATTTACATTAGTTGGATTAAGTAATGGAAATTGAATTTTGTTACTAAATTCAAATTTGCAACCACCGGTTCCGTTGCTAATTTCCATTACTAAATGGTTATTTTCTTGTAGTGTAAAAATGCAAAATTGGTGGAGATGAAAATGCAAAATCTGTAACATTAAATTTTAGTTAGAGTTACATTGAACAAAAATTTAAAAATTAAATTGGTAATACAACTCAACCAAATCCCACCATTTCGGATCTAGCAATCATCCATTTTGCATGAGCAAATAAGTTCTACCAAAGTTTGCAAAAATATTATAGCAAAAATAGTGAAGCTCAACAGCTCCTAAACACAATCTCAAGTAAAATAATTTAAGCATTCATAACTACCCCAAAATAATTTATAACCGAACCTGTTCAAGCTCAAAATTCCAAAATCCCAACATTCAATATTGCTAAACTGAGATTAACATGCACAATTCAAAAAATATCCAGTATAGGCCTAAAAAACTAAAAAATTCCAAATATTTGGCTCCTAAAATTTTACACTATGATTTAAGTTGGCACACTTCAATTATGTTTTTCACAGCAAAGCATAAGAAATTTCAATTTCAAATAATCATAAAACTCAAAAACATGAAAAATGCAAATGTTGGGCTAAGAAAACCAAGTTAATGCACAATAATTGCAATACAAATCAAGATAAAAATGCCCAATTGAAATTTGAAATCTCACTAGCCAATTATGCAAACGTCTAGTGGGAAAAAGTAAAACTAAATTTTTATAAGCATAATTTTAGTCCGCAACCCATCATATGAAAATTCTTAACAAGATATAAGCAACACAATTCAATGAAACCAATTTAAAGTTAATTTAAACAATTCCTAAGTTGAGAAGCGAATAAAATAACCTGAAAATTAGAAATGCATCAACCCAATCTTGGGCACAAAGTAATGAGGATTTTGTGAATGAAATTTGAAAAAAAAATACATACTTAGATTGCAAAATGAGATGGATAACAAGTCAAGCAAATTAATTTGAAACCAAATGGAACAAGAGCACATGAACACTAAAAATTTAAACGTGAGGAAAAGTTTTGGGGAAAAATGAAAATCAAGAATTAATGAGCAAAAATGAAGAATATTATACCCAAAGAAATCAATTAACAATTCTTAGAACAAATTTTGATTGCATAACATACCTGAATTCTTCTTAGGTGCAACGTGAGTTTGAAAAGAATAAAGCAACACAAAAAGCAATTTATAATCCTTGATGTAATTTAATATAAAATTTACTTGAGATTTGGGTTAGGTATAACTCTTGAGATGAAAAAGATTTTGGGGAAATTAATTGGGTTGAAACAAAAAAAAAGGAATGAAAAATAAAGCATGAAAATGAAGAAAAGGCACTATGGTTTAATGCAAAATTAACCAAAACGTGAACATAGCTATGTTTTTGTACACGACATACACAAAATTGTCTCCATGGTGTATATGCTTTTAGATTAAATTTCGAAAAAAATTTTCACTACACACGGCAGAAACAAAATCATATCTATGGTGTGCACCCTTTTGTACTAAAAATTGGCAAAAAATATGCACTGCACATCGCGGAAACAAAATGGTGTCTGCAATATGAAAAACAAAATTTTTACCCAATTTAACAAATTAAACCAAAAACATAACTAAACATAATTTAAACTAACAAATTAAATTATTTAAATTCAAATAAACTAAAATACAATTACAATCAAACTAAAATTAAAGTCAAACACATAAAAATTAAAGAAATATATGAAAATTCCAACAAAAATAAAAATTCACATAAAATAGTAAAATCACCACACACAAACATAAAAATTCAAAACAACAATAAAGTTAAATAAGCCAAAATAACAACTAAAAGCCATAAACTCTAAAAACATAAATTCACACAAAACACTAAAAACAACACAAAAATTCAACACATAAAATAAAAATTGCTATAAATTTAAAGAGAAAGGCTAGAACAAGTTCTGGTTTATTGAGTCCCAGTTCAACTTGTGTTACTATTTGAAGGCCAAGATTGCGATCCAAATGTTGCTCTATCCGAACTCTGCTCCTTATTTTATCCCATTAGTAGGAGAAAATTATCAAAATTCACCAAGGAAGGAAATATAATATCTTCAATGAAGTAAGACTCCACCTTGGGTTCTTCAAACATAAACTCTATCAGCTCTTCTAGCCTCAATAAACTCTTCAAATAGACCAAATTTAGGACTTCAACTTGAGAGTTGAATAATTCTTGCTTTTTTGGTGAGAAATTCTTCAAAAGAGATCTAAATTCATCCTCCAAACTATAGAATTTGTCTTTAACAATGATTGTTCCCTCTTTTAATTCATGCACCCCACACTCAAAATTTTTATTATCAACCATAAGAGTATGATTCACTTCATCCTTGTTATTACCACCACCTTGCATTTCCATATAAATACTCAATAATTATAACTTGTATTATAGATTTTTAATTCATAAATTTTAATCCCTTAATAAATGCTCTTGAGTCTTCAACAAATTCTCTTAATTTTGAAATAAAGTTTCTTGATTTTTGATCTCTTTTTTTGAGAAGTAATTATAGCCATCCATTCTTCCTTTTCAGCCCTAAATTGCTTCTACCACTTACAAGTAAGTTAAGAAGAACTTGAATTTTAGAGGTATTTAAATCTTACAATATCCATTGAGAACAAGAATCTTCAACGGATGGAGATGAATCGATTGTCAAAGGTTAATGTCAGTACTACATTTCTTGCATTTCCCACCTTAAATCTTCCATTTGTGCTCTCAAGAGAACCAATTGATAGTTTAGAACATAATCATGTGTCTTGTGAAAATGCATCAAAATCTACCTATAAAGAACAACACCAAATCAAAAACAAATAAAAATAAAAATCTCCGACAAACTCAACTAAAAATATTAAACATACAAAACTGTTTTTCCCCATTAACGGTGCCAAAAACTTGATCGATTTCTAGCAAGTGCACTAGATCAGCTAAGTAATAGAAAGAAATATATTTAAAATCCTAAAATATCAAATCCAAGGGAAAAAGGATTTTTACGCTAAATATTTGTGGTTAAGCAAAATTAATTTAAGATAATCCTTGAGTTTTGAATCAAAGAGAATTTTAAACTAAGCAAGAAATTAAAATTAAAGACAAATAATAAAAATAAAAAGTAAAAGAAATCATCAAAGATTTCGATCAAAGATAACTGAAATGCTTAGGAAATTCTATCCTCATACTTGCAAATGGATATAGGTGAAACAATATAAGCAACAAATTCTGGACAACCCAACTAAACCCAAGTTCTCCATTCTAGAGCCAACTACTCTAATCAATAGGCTTCCCATTCTAGAGCCAACCTATTAATTAGCTTAAGCACGGGTCTACAAATCCTAAGTATCGGATAAATTCCCATTTTAGAGCCATTTACCCAAAAACCCATCTATTCCCTGACAAATCTAAACCAAATGCAATCTATAAAGAAAGTTCAAAACCTCCATTTCAAAATCATCAAGGACTCTAGGTGCAAAAAATACAAGAACAAAGCATTTACATCTAAATAAAACATTCAAATCTAACTTCAATCATTATTCCAAATAAAATAAAAGTTAAACTAAACAATCATTAGGTTATAGAGAATAATCATAATGAGAAATAGAAGAAAACATGAAATATTCATTAAACCCAAATATCAAAATACAAAGTACAATTTAAGAATTCCTAAGCTAGAAAAACTACTCAATCATTAAGAATATAGTCATCAAAAGAGTAAAAATAATAAAGTTTAGAATACACCATTTGATGAGAGAGAATAAATCTTAAGGTTCCTCCTTCTTTCCCCTTGAAATCTTTTTTGAATCCCAAAAAATAACCTAAGCTAAGTTAATCTAAAGATTACAAGTGAAAAGTAAATTAAAATTAAATCTAGACTAAAAATAAATGAAAAACCTTAAAATATAGTGCTTAAGATGAAGAAAATAAACCCTAAAACTAATCTAAAAGTCACACAAAATAATGCCAAAAAATACCTAAAAATATGAGAATAGTTGCAACTTATCAAATACCTAAAACTTATACTTTACTCATCCACGAGGAAATTTAATGAACCTCATTCTCAACCATTTCAATCTCAATAAAAGAAAATAAGGAGTCATTCTTAATTAAAGAACAAATATATAGCCATGCAAATAGTAAAGTTCACTAAACTAACAAGTAAACACAATAGCATACTAGGCAATTTCTTTGTGTGGATGCAAAGGCCAAAATAGAATTTTTCAACATTTAAAAAAAATAGCCAGGAACAAAATTCAACTCAAATGAAAAATGCACTAATGGCTTCTTGCTCGAAGCTCAAGAAACACCATAGGCCTCTTTGTACATACCATACCTCACTAAAAGGTCATGTCTGCCAAATTAGACAAGACAAAAACCAAGAATCAAGAGGTCTTTCATTGAGGTTGTAACATTAGGCTTAGGTAAAATGGCTACAAAGAAAGATTAAGTTGCTAGAGAAAAACGGCCACCACTTACAACCAAACTACACTCACCCAACTAAATGAAAGAAAAATTCCCAACCCAATTGCATATCATTATTAATCTTGAATTTGGTCTCAAAAGCATCTTAGCTCATCAAACTCAGCTCAATAAAAACAATTTATGCAAACATTATATTTAACAAAACTCATCTCAAGGCAATAACTCAACTTCACCAAATTTTATACCCCAAATTTGCATTTTGTTTTGTTGGCTAAGAAAAACTTATAATACATTCTTCATTACACAAAGACCAACTAGCAACCAAAAATTAAATAAAGCACTTAACCATCCATTTCAATAATTTTCAACAAGAACTAAATTAAGCTTTCTTTGTATGAGAGCAATATACAATTCATATCTATTTTCCCTTGATAACCCTAAACTTATTTCACCAAATGGGATAAATTCTTTGTTACACACACCAATCAACCCTCAAACAAAAATTTATAATAAGGATTGACCAAATCTAAACTCCTTTTTTACCTAAAATACAAACACAACCTTACTAGAATGTCCACTCTTTAAAGGGGGGTAAAAATCATTTTAGGCTAAAGGTAGTTTTAATATGTATATCAATAAAATATTTTATTAATTCTTGATGATAGATTAATTCTTCTGGCTTTGTAATTCTTGAATCATAATTGTAGTTGGATATTTGGGTTTAATGAATATTTTCTTATTTTCTTCTATTTTCCCTATGATTATTTCTATAGTTGCATTGATATTTGTGTTTGATTTTTAATGTATCGAGAGATGATTGAATATTGAATTTGAATGTTTTATCATATTTGTATATGATCTATTCTTTTAGTTTCTACATCAATTCTTATCTACATTCCAATATGAGGTTTCAATTTTTAGGTGTAGATTATATTTGGTTCCGATGTGTTGGAGAATATTTAGGTTTTAAAGTGGGTATTCCAGGAGGAGATTTATTTTGGGTCTAGGACTTGTGTGCTCATGCTTATGCTAATTTTTTAATCATCTCGGGGTAGGGAGTTTATAATTAGAAAAGTGTTTTGATATAATGACTTGGGTTTAGGACAGTTAATCCATATATTCCTGTTAATATTATTTTTCCTATATCAAAATATATTTACGAGGACAGAATTTCCTAAACATTCATTTCATCTTTGTTTGCTTTCCTTAATTACTGTGTTTTATTTTAATTGTTAATTTTTTGATTTAATTTTCTGCCTAGTTTAGATATCCCTTCGATTCAAATTTTGGGACATCTTAGATTACTGCTCAACCATAGACATTTTGTTTAGCAATCCCCTTTCCATTGGGTTTGATATTAATGAATTTTTAATTATACTCACTATATTACTAGCTGATCTAGTGCACTTGCTAAATATCGATCAATAAATGCTACGCACTAAGTATATACATACCTAGTGTTAGATGCCCACCTAATACATTTCAGCTTAATCATGCAAGCATATTTTGTTAAGTTATCTATCTCATACCTTGTTAATTCTTATATCTTAATTTACATATTTTTCCATTTAGTCCCTAAAATTATTTTTTAATCAAAATTTACCATTTTTTTTCTTAGTTTAACAAATTTAACATAAACTATGATTTTATCCTTATTATTCATTTAATTTTCAAAAATTATAATTTTGCCCTTTAAATTTCATTTAATCATAATTTTTTTACCATTTTATATTCTTAAGTCTCATCAAATTTCTAAAATTACCAATTTACCCCTACTATTTATCTATTTGTCAAAATTATAATTATACCCTTAAATTGTTAATTTCTTCACTTATTTACAATTTTACCCTTAAAAGTCGATTTGATTGCCTTTTAACCGTTTTGCCACTAATTTTACTATCTTATTACCAAATTTACCATTCTACACTTATTTCTTCATTTTAATCCATAATTACCATTGTACCCTTAATTCAACTTTCTTATTCACTTTATCCTTATTTTTTCCACTATTCTTTATTCTATCTTGAAATTTTATAATTTTCTCTATTTACTTTCATTTTTGCCATTAGTATTTCTAGTGGAAGCTGCATGGATGAATCATATGTGCGGGAATTGGACCTTAAAGGCCCATAAAAGCATTATTTCACAAATTTTCTCTTTTTCTTACAACTCTATTCTTTTCTTTTTTTTTCTTCTTTTTTCAGTGTGGATCTGCCATTGGTCCACTTTTGTGAGTCACCATGACCAACTATAGCTGTCAGTGTCTCTATGGCTAGCAAATTACATCACATATTTTTGGTTTCTCTATTATATACTAAAGGAAAAATAATCCACGTAATTCCAATCTAAAATCTATATCGTTATCACATTTTCTACACATTAGTACATTATGTAACAAATGGATTTCATACATCATGCATCCTTCTTCTCATTTTTCTACTTTTGATCACTTAATATCGCATATATCTTCATTTCCAAATCAAATTCATTTACAACATCATTCGGCCATATTATGTACATTTCCATCCATTTTCTTTTTCAAGCTATAAATCATTCTTACCATGTGTTTAAGGCATATTCCATGGATATTTATAATTAATTCACTTAAATTTCATGGTGTATAATAGGAATTTTTCATTCTATAATTGTTTTCATCATTGTAACCTAATAATTACACTTAACTATCATCCAAATCAACTTATTTAACAGTTATTTAAATTATACATGCCTATTTCATAGTTACATATTACATACATAATCATAATTTTGATGAAATGTAAGAGTTTAGGTATCCACTAACCTTATTCAACATTTTTCCAACTAATTCTCCTTTTTTCCCTTTCTCCTTCCTTTCACTTCTTTCTTTTTCAAATTATTCACCTAGGACAAATTGTACATAATCAATTTCTCATAGTTTTTTTATGTAATTTCAATAGAACTTGCATGTAAATAACCTATTCCATCAATTCCTAACTAATTTTATAAAAAAAATCTAACTTAGCACTTACTTAGTGATTTTCTCCTTTCATAATTTCTCTAATTTCCTAGCGCTTTTCTTCTCCAATTACTTAATTATGGTAGGGAGGATGACAAGCACCAAATTCTAGGTGAAATTTTAGGTGGAAACAAGGTAGAATTTAAGTGTAAATGGAAGGAAAAATGGTGGAGGAAGATGGACAATATGGTTCATCCATGGAGGGTGAGGAAAATAAATAAAGTTGGCTAAATTTTTTACATACTTCTTTTGTTTTTATATGCCCAAAGTGGATGGCCACAATTAAATCAAACACTATTTGATATAAGGACTTATATGATGCCACTTGCCATCCTTCTGCTGGTTCTAATATTTTTCTTATTAAATTTTAATAAAAATTAGTCCCAAAATGTTTCTTAGAGTGTACATAAATTTTTCAAATCAAAACTAGGTCATTTTGGTAAATTTTTCTATCCAACAATGCAATTATCGGTCCGATAATTAATTTTTCTATGTCAATTTTATTTTAATTTTTCACTTTCAAAAGTTCATTTTTATTATTTCTAATAATCTCCCATAATCAAAATAATTTTCTAGAGTTCCAGATAATTTTTTTATGCTTGGTAAATTTTTTGGTCAATCGATGCATTATTCATATCAAACTGGACTTATTTTTATTTTTGACTTTTGAGGTTCTATTTGACCTCAATTTTACACAAAATTACATCCTTGAACTCTTTATGAATTGTATTTCTAATGCTCATAAAAAGTGCTTGTGGATCTCGAATTATACTATTCACTTCGATGGCACTATTTATATATTGAATAGTACTATCATAAAGTCAAGATTTTTTGGGACTTCATGGATACTTTGGACCCACTATATTCAATGATGCCCAAGTAAAGGTAAAAAGTTATCCTCAATGCCAAGTTCATAGAAGGATAATACAACAGTTTGCTTTAAAACAGGAACCAGTAGGAATATCATGGCCTTTTAACTAGTAGAACCTTGACATTTTGAGGCCTTTTCCCCAAAGTAAGAAGTAATTGAAATTCTTATTGTTATAATTGACCACTTTTTCAAGTGGATTGAGGTGGATCCCTTAGCAAACATCACAGCTGATTGGATAAAAAACTTTGATTGGAAGGGAAAAATTTATAGATTTGGCTTGCCCAAAATGTTTATCACTACCAACAGCAAACAATTCAATAACTCTATATTCAAAAGTTTTTCCTTAGGTCCAAAGATCCAACTAAGATTCACATCCACTGTCCATCTACAAAGTAATGAAATGACTAGAGTTTCAAACAAAACAATCCTCGAGGGATTGATGAAGAGACTTGGAGATGCAAAAGGAAGTTAGACCAAAGAGTTATACAGTGTGTAGGACCTCTCCTAAATTAAGAACTCACCAGACACCTTTCTTTCTTATCTATGGTTTGGAAGCAGTCATTCCTATAGAGATTGGCCTTCCCTCCTATAAAGCAAAATTGTTTTTAAGTAACAAAATTCAAAAGAAATAAGTATGGAGCTCAACTTGTTATAAGAAAAAAGAAAAGATGCTAATGCTAGAATAACAGCTTATAAAAGGAGAATTGCCCATTTTTACAATGCCAAATTCAAAGTTAGGATTTTCAAGTTTGGAGATCCAATCCTTATAAAAGTAGATATTTGATATCAAAATTCAACCATAAGTAAACTCATATCAAATTAGGAGGGCCTTTTCAAAGCCTCAAAGGTTATCAATCCTAAGACTTATAAATTGCGAACTCTAGATGGTCAAGATGTTCCAAGGACTTAGCATGTAGAGGTCCTAAAAAAATATCATGTACAAATTTTATGTTGTATTACATGATCATAATTCTTTGATCACATTCACAGAATGAACTACATTCTAATAAAACACACCTTAAATGCACCGAATGATATAATTTTCACAAATAAAATGTGGAAAATATTATCAACTTAATTGCAAACCTATACAAGGTTATCTTAAATTTCTTAAAATTCTTAAAAGGCATATATTGATTAACGAGAAAACATAATGGAATTGGTAAAAGTTTTCTTTTTTAAAAAACTTAAATAAGGAACTAGCAAAATATTAGACTAAGGCATTGAAGTATAGCTAAAACAAACCAACACAGGTGGAATCAGAAGAGCGTGTTATGTTTAAAATTTAATATTTATTGCCTGAAAATGTTCAAAAATATATATATGTATAATATACAAAACATCTGAAAAATAAATTAAAATCCTAGTCTATCTTAACGAGAGATAATTGGTCATTCCCAATACCTCCCTTTCGAGTTAAAAAAGCCATTCATCTCACCCTGTAACACCTTCTAGCTAATAATCTAACTCTATCATTTATACATATACATTAGGCATGTAAGCTTATAGTATCAAATTATTTAAACTATAACACTTATATCTATTATGATGTTACTTCTACTACTTACATATTAAATCGCCTAACACTATCATGCATACATATATAGTTTAATTGCTCACATCCTTGCTTATCATATACAGCATAAATTACTTTCAAAGTGTACATGTCTGCATATATTGCTTAATTGTAAAGGTGAGCCTATTAGGATTTATAATTTCCATATAATATACATCTTTCATATATGTTAACCTTAATGAAAAATGATACAAGATATCAAGCAAAAACATCCTACATCAAAATTTTTGGACGGACTTGTGTTAGCATGACTATAATAAGATTGAATTTATATTGCAAGAAGAGAAATTTAACATGATAAAATAATGGGTATCAACTCAGGAGAGGGTAGTTTCCCTTAGTGGAGGGAGTGTCCCTCATCGGTGGAGGGAGATTCTCCTCTACAGAAGGATTCACTCCCTAATAAATAGGAATGAACACCTAGGTGGAGGGGAATTTCCTTCTATCGAGGGGTTCATCCAAAACTCATAGCATTCAAAGTTCAAAACCCAAAAAATCCACTTGCATGATAATCAAACTTCCAATATTCTTGATTTCTATCAATGTACTCTTAAACATATGTATTTCTTTTATTTAAAACACTATTAAGTCTCAATTTAACTTGGTATTAAACCCAATGATCTCTTTAAAATAAAGCACATTCTCCATAAAAATGTAAGAGCAAAACTTCTGTAATTCAACTTGATTCCCATAATTTCAATGAAACCAAAACTAAATTTCACTTCTTAACAAATGAAACTAATGTCTCTTGAATTAGAATTACACATGGAACATTTGTAATTTAATCTTTCTATATTATCTATATTCTAAACTAAATTTACTATTATTACATACATGCAAAACCCAGCATTGGGTTACAGTTCCTATACCTGATGGTGAAGCTCAAACCCTTCACTCCTGCAAAACTTCCTTTCCTTTGTTTTTACTGGTATCTCCTTCTATAAGAATCTATCACTTTATTAACTTCTCACTTATAAAATTTCATGCATTACCATTAAACTAATAAGAAGAAGAAAAAGATTTAAAGTTAAAGTGTTGAACCCACATAACTCAGCATCCAGCTTCAAACTCTACAACTACCCTAAATTGGAGATCTTAAAGGAACTAAGGATATAAACTTTAATCTTAGAGAGAATAAGAGAATTAAAAAACTGTATTTCCTTTCCAATTGCGAAACCATTTTCTACTAACTCACACTTTAAATACCACTTCCATGTGAGTTTTCAGAGAGTGTATAAGTGGAGGACAAAATCCACTTAACCCCTCATTCTCCTTCTTTAATAAATTTGACCTAGTATTTTCCTTTTCTTTAGAAATTTAGCCCCAAACTATAATTCCTTTAATTACAATTACACCTATATCCTATGTTAATACTTTAATTAACCACATACAAATCATGTATAGTAAAATTACCAATTTATCCCTAGTAGACTTTAACTTTATTCAACAATTAAATTAATTAAACATTATTTTCACAATAATTTCCATTATTTTATCTTAATTCTACTAGGGTCAAAGTTAAGGCCTTACAATTCTCTCTCCCTTAAATGAAATTTTCCCTCAAAATTCATACCTATTTTGAATAGCTGAGGATACCGTGCTTTCATAACTAACTCTGGTTTCCAAGTTACATTTTGAACTCTATGATGTTGCCAAAGTACTTTGACAATAGGAACCTGCTTGTTTCTCAACTATCTGATTTTCCTAGCCAAAATTTCTTTAGGTTCTTCATCATATGTGAAATCTATTTGAACCTAAATGCCTTGTATTGGTAGACATGAGATTCATCTTAGCGGCATCTTCAAAGTATAGAAATATAAAATACATCATGCAGCTTAGATAATTCTATAGGTAGAGCTAATTTGTATGCTAGCGGTCTAACCCTTTATAGAAATTTATATAGACTAATATATTTCAGACTCAGTTTTCCTTTCTTTCCAAACCTCAGCACTTTCCTCTAAGGAGACACTTTTAAGAATACATTTTCCTTAACTTGATATTTTATATCCTTACTTTTTAAATCTGCATAAGACTTTTATCTATCATAAGCTTCTTTCAATCTTTATTTGATAACTTGTACTTTTTCCTTTATATCCTTAACAATATCTAGGCCAATCATTTTACATATCATTAGCTCAATCCAACATAATGGAGTTTTGCATTTATAGCCATACAAAGCTTCATATGGTGCCATGCCAATACTAGTCTGATAATTGTTATTACACGCAAACTCTACTTAGGCAACATATATGTCCCAACTTCCTAAAAAAACCAAAATATAACTCCTCAACATATCTTGTAGAACTTGTATAACTATTTATGATTGTCCATTCATTTAAGGATGAAAAGTTGTACTGAATCATAGCTGTGTTCCCAAAGCTTGCTATAGACTTTGCCAAAATCTAGATGTAAATCTTGGATCTCTATTTAAAATTATAAATACTGGTATTCCATGTAACCTAACAATCTCATTCACTTATAATTTTGCAAATTTATCCATAGAATAATTTTTTCTAACTTGTATGAAATGGGATGCTTTAGTAAGCTTATCAATAACTACCCATACTGCATCAAGTATCTTTTGCATGAGAGGCAAACATATCACAAAATCCATGGTAATATTTTTGCATTTCCATTATGGAATTGGAATAAGATTCAACAATCCAAAGGGAAGTTGGTCCTCTTCCTTTACTTGTTGACCAGTTAAACATTTAGAGACATAATCAATAACATCTTTCTTCATGTTAGGCCACCAATAATATTACTTCAAATCCTGGTACATTTTATTACCACTAGGATGCATAGTAAACATTGTATTATGAGCATCATGCAACAACATTCTTTTTAACTCTTTGTCATCTGAAACATATAACATGTTTTGATAGTACACACACCCATCTTCATTAACTATATACTTATATTGATTTCCTTCATGTAATAACTGCACAATCTATTGTAACCTTCTATCATTTTTTTAAGCATCCATCATTGTTTACCTCACATCAGGATGAACCTTTAATTAAGCTAGCAATGCACCATCTACTGTAATTTTCCACCTACACTGTTGTATCATCATAGCTACCATCATTTTATGACTTAAGGCATTAGCTACAATATTAGCTTTTCTCGGATGGTAATCAACTATATAGTCATAATCTTTAAATAATTCTAACCATCTGTGCTGCCTCAAATTAAGCTCCTTTTGAGTGAGAAAATAATTAAGACTTTTATGATCTATATAAATTCTACACTTTTCCCCATGCATGTAATGCCACCAAATCTTCAAAGTAAACACAACTGCAGCTAATTCTAAATCATATGTAGGGTAATTTTTCTCATGTAGTTTTAATTGCCTAGATGCATAGACTACCACCTTACCATATTACATTAGTACACATCCCAAACTAATTCTAAAAACATCACTGTACATAGCATACTATTTGCTCGAGATTGGCTATGTTAGAACTAGGGCTTCTATTAACATCACTTTTAATTGATTAAAACTGGCTTGACATTGGTCAATCCATTTAAACTTGATATCCTTCCTCGACAACTTAGTGAGTTTGTAGCAATGACTGAAAACCCTTCTACAAAATGACAATAATACCCAGCCAACCTTAGAAAACTTCTTACTTCAGTTACATTTCGAGGCGGTCTCCAATTTACAATAGCCTTAATTTTACCTGGGTCTACCCTTATACCTTTGGAAGACACAATATGCCTAAGAAATGAAACTTCCTTAAGCCAAAAGTCACACTTGCTTAATTTGGCATACAATTGATTCTCCCTTAGAGTCTATAACATAATCTTTAAATTCTTAGCATGCACAACTTCATTTCTAAAGTAGACTAATATATCATCTATGAACACCATAACAAATTGGTATAAGTAGGGTCTAAACACCATATTCATTAAATCCATAAAAGTAGTTGGTATATTAGTTAACCCAAAAGGCATTAGTAAAAATTTGTAATGACCATATCAAGTTCTAAATGCAATTTTTGAAACATCCACATCCTTAACTCAAAGTTGTTAATACCCCAATTGCAAATCAATCTTTGAAACCACACCAGCACCTTTCAACTGATCAAATAAGTCTTCAATTCTAGGTAAAGGATACATGTTTTTCACTATCACTTTGTTTAACTATCTGTAATCTATACATTCTTATAGAACCATCCTTCTTCTTTATAAATAGACTTGATACACCCTAAGGTGATAGACTAGGCCCAATAAAGCCTTTGTCAAGCAATTCCTATAACTAAACCTTTAACTCCTGTAAATCTATTGGAGCCATCCTGTATGGTGCTTTAGATATAGGAGCTATGCTAGGTAAAACTTCAATAGAAAACTCCACATCCTATACTGATGGAAGATTAGGTAAATCTTTAAGAAATACATCAAGAAATTCATTTACTACTGGAATATCTTAAATCTTTACTGACTCTCTTTTTAAATCCACTACCAAAGCTAAAAATGCTTTACATCCCTTTCTAAGACACCATTTGGCTTGCATAATAGAGGTTATATTGGCTAAGGGTTTAGTTGGAATGCCTTGTACTATTATTTCTTCACCATCAAAATCTCAAAGTGTCACTGTCTTTATCCTATAATTAACCACTACACAATCCTTTGATAACTAATCCATGCCCAAAATAACATTAAATTCCCAAAATGGCAACTAAATAAGATTAGCTAGAAGTTTATTTCCTTGAATCATAATGGGACAATCTTTAAATACTTTGTTCATAAAGATATTGTGCCCTAAAGGCCTAGTTACACAAATATCATAATCCAATTGATGCACATTTGATGCATTCCTACCTATATCCCTAATAAAAACATAGGAATGGGTAGAACTAGGATCAATGAGTGCATAATATCGGAGTCAAAGAGTGATAAAATAGTAGATATAACTTCAGGAGCATCTCGGTCCCTTTGAGCTTTCATTACATAAGCCCATCCAAAAACCATTGGTATTGTAGGCTGATTAACAATTTTAGATGCATTTCGAGATCATGATCCATATTGACTTAGTCCATCGTGCCTTCTACCTTTACTAGTTGAGGGTGGATTTGAAGCTCCTCTGCTACGTTGTTATACCAATCCTTGTTCCCATTTTCAAGGATAGTTATCCATGAAATGATTCATACTACCATAATTAAAACATGCATCAATCAACTTTCTATAAGTGCCCTAATATTGCCTTAAATAATGAAGACATTCAAATGGCTAACCCTCAATCTGTTTCACTATGTTTTTTATTCGATTTAGATGTTGCATATGATTCTTGTTTTCTTCCCTTGTTAGTAGGACCATACATATACTCAATTGGTTGGCTACCCCATGCTCCTCTAAATCTCTTCCCAGTGGAAGATCCACCTCTAGCCCCACTCTTTCTTTACTTTTTTCTCTCTTAACCTATTCATTCTTCTCAACTTGCAAGGTTGTTATAACAAGCTGATGAAAATCCACCATATGTAGAGATGTGGGTTCAATCAACTTTTCTCTAATCCGATCAATTAATCCATCTTCAAACTATCTATATTTGAAAGCTTGGGTTAACATTAAATTTGAAGCATATTTGCATAGATGGCTGAACTCTTTCTCATATTCAACCACCAATATAGATCTCTATTTTAGATTTAAAAACTGTCTGATAAGCTTCAATCGCATACTTTTTCTTAAACTCTACTTTAAAGAATCCCCATATGAGTGGATTAAGTAACTGAGGTTATTTTAGGACCAACTTCCACTAATTATATGTCGATCCTTATAGCAATGACGTAGCACAGGATACCTTATGGTTTGCTGGACATTGAATTTCATTAAAAATTCTCTCCAACATTTCCAACCAAAATTTAGCTTCTTCAGATTGTTCCAAAGTCATATCCAAAAATTCTTCTACTCTATATTTCCTAATCTCATTGATTGGAGCTTTAGGAGCAATCATTCTCTATAAAATTTAAGCTATGTCTTATGATATTTTTAGCAGTGCCTCTCCAGGAATAGTTACAAGAATCTCATTATGATTAGTTGACAAAGACCCTAGATTGGAGGGATTTATTCTAGCTGACAAGTTGCTTTTAGCTGATTCCTCAATGGCATCACAAGAACCCTACATTTACTATTTATATGAAAAATAAGGACTTCTGCATTAGGCCAACATAACATCGTATCACATACCCTAATTCTAAACTTTTATTGCCAAGAAATGACTAAACCTAGGCTTTGATACTACAAATTATAACACCCTCTAGCTAATAATATAACTCTATCATTTATACATATACATTAGGTATGCCAGCTTATAACATCAAATTATTTAAGTTATAACACTTATATCTATTATGGTGTTACTTTTACTACTTACATATTAATTCATCTAGCACTATCATGCATGCATATATAGTTTAATTACTCACATCCCTGCTTATCATAAATAGCATAAATTACTTTCAAACCATACATACTTGCATATATTGCTTAATTGCAAAGGTGAGCATATTACGATTTACAATTTTCATATAATATACATCTTTCAAATATGCTAACCTTAATACAAAATGATACAAAATATTAAGCAAAAACATCCTACATCAAAATTCTTAGATGGACTTGTGTTTGCCACTTGATGCAGAATTAAGTCCTTATGCAAAAGTCTAACTGCGAACATACACTGACAAAATAACCTTTGCTAAGTTAAATAGCTTAGTAGGAAACAAATTAATTATAAACGACCACTCAGAGCAGTCGTCAATAAAACACATATAAGAAATCATTACAATATATTATAATATTATCAATGATAACAAAATAATATATATCAAAGTGTATAAGTAAGAAATTAAAATAAAACACAATAGCTGCATTCACTTGAAGTACATATATAAATTTATAAAGAGAGTCTATGTAAAATTTTGCTTTTAAGATATTTTATGTAACTTATTTTCCTACCTAAGTTCTAATACTGGATAACGGGAATGATGAATACCAATAGGTGTCGAACATATAAATACCAATAGGTATATATATATATATATATATATATATATATATATATATATATATATATATGTATGTATGTATCTTACTTATGTATTTTACTGTGAAATATTGTATACATGTAAATATATCTATGAATATTCAAACTCAGACATCAACACAAGTAACTATAGATATACACATGTATCATTGTAGCTATATGCTTTCACATAATTATATATATAAACATATACATGCAGGCATAAACATGTCATTTAAAAAAAATGATAATTGATATGCTTATTCATATTTTTATTATATAACCATGTTCCTATATATTCATATTTACTTTTATAACATGGTACTTTTATTTCTCTACTTTTTTGCATTAAAGTGCAAACTAAATTTTCATTGTACATTTTACTTAAGAATTCTTACTTTCTCCTTCATAAACAATCAAGATATCCTTTAATAAGTCTTTCCACTAAACATGCTAATTAAGAACTTAAATAATTTAGTATTGTGATTTTAAACACTTTTTGATGTAAATCTATAATATAACTTTCTGAATTCTTTTATTTTTCACTGTTAATTCACTCTAAATCTATATAACCTTATGACATCACATTTAAAGTTTAATTAGTTAAGAAAACTACACTAGATATAATACATTAAAGACTATTTCAAAAATAATTTAGCATGACTATAATCAGATTAAATTTATATTACAAGAAGAGAAATTTAACTTAATAAAACAATGAGCATCAACTCGAGAGAGGGTAATGTCCCTTGGTGGAGGGAGTGTCCTTCCTCAGTGGAGGGAGATTCTCCTCTACCGAGGAACTCACTCCCTGATAAATAGGAATAAACACCTTGGTGGAGGGGAATTTTCCTTTACCAAGGGGTTCATCCAAAACTTATGCCATTCACAGCTCAAAACCTAGAAAATCCACTTGTATGAAAATCCATTTGTAATTTAATCTTTCTATATTATCCATATTCTCAACTAAATTTAGTATTATTATATACATGCAAACCCCAGCATTATGTTGCAGTTCCCATACCTAATAGTGAAGCTCAAACCCTTCACTCCTGCAAAACTTCCTTTCCTTTGTTCTTACTAGTATCTCTTTCTACAAGAATCCATCACTTTCTTAACTTCTCACTTATAAAATTTATGCATTACCATTAAATTAATAAGACGAAGATGAAAATTTAAAGTTAAAATGTTGAACCCAAATACCTCAGCATCCACCTTTAAACTCCATTAAAATAAACCCAAATTACAGAGCTTAAAGGAACTAAGGAGAGAAAATTAAATCTTAGAGAGAATAAGAGAATTAAAAATATATATTTCCTTTCCAAATGCCAAACCATTCTCCACTAACTCACCCTTTATATACCCTTGTCATGTGAGTTTCCAGAGAGTGTATAAGTGGAGGATAAAATCCACTTAACCCCTCATTCTTCTTTTTTTAATAAATTTGACCTATAATTTTCCTTTGCTTTATAAATTTATCGCCAAACTATACTTCCTTCAATTACAATTGCACCCATATCTTATGTTAATCCTTTAATTAACCACACACAAAGCATATATAATGAAATTACCAATTTACCCCTAGTAAACTTTAACTTAATTCAACAATTAACTTAATTAAACATTATTTTAACCATAATTCCCATTAATTTAGCTTAATTCTACTAGGGTTGAAGTTGGGGCCTCTCACCCCAACCTACTCGTGCCTCCTTTTGATCACCATAGCCTAATCAGATTGCTTTGAAGATTCTTTATTATCCTTATTTTAATTATCATATTCTAAAAGTAAGGGCATGGATGCAAGATCCAGAATGAAGTCAAGGTCAGTGCCAAAGAAATGTTCCAAGTAAGCCATTCTCAGTCACTTAAGAAAATCACCTTGAGACCTATCTACTTCTTCTAAAGGTTGATTTTTTTATCCTCTAACTCCTCAAGATGCTGAGAATGAAGGACCTACTGCTTCTCCTTAAATTTCTTTTACACAGACTCTATAGCAGTCACCTTTCTAAATAGTTTCTTCCTTTAGAACTTTAACTCGACAAGCTTTATCTCCAAATCATTTATCTTGGACTTTATCTCATCAATCTGAGATGTCAAATCAGCATTTTTAGCTTGAAACAAATATATGGTCTTCTAATTAGCCTTATGTAATGTTTGGATTGAGGCCATAGCTTCTTTATACCTCTTTATGACCTTGTCAAATTTAGATTTATGATCCTCCTTCATCCTTTTTATTGTGCTTACATAACCAGTATGGATCTACTTTGTGTCCTTTTTCAATTTGTCATGGGTATGAGACATCTTGATGAACTCACCAGCCATTTTCTTTGCCTTTTGTTCAACGTAAAATGTAACTTAAATTACTCAAGTCCCGATAATACAAATTGCCTTTTGTTCAACGTAAAATGTAACCGTGAGATAACTCTCCACTTCATTCTGGACTGAAATTATGCCTCCCTCACGGTTACTATGAAATCCTTAGTAACCGTGAGATGCTTCTCCTTTAGCTTCTGTACTGAAAACTCCATAGGTCATTATTACTACCCTATCATGCACAATTTCCATATTGACCGTGACAAGCTTCAAAACGGTGCATTTTGATAGAATACATGGGTCACGGTTACTAGGACATTCCTGGTAACCATGAGGTACCTACAAAAATCATAAAATTCCATCAAAAGCTTCCAAATTCACATAAAAATTAGAATCAACTAAGAATTGGATAAATTATTAAATGTAAGCAAAAAATAAAATAAAAGATGTTAGAAAACAATGAAAACTAGACTAAAATTAAACCAAAACTAAGTACTAAATTTGAGTTTTCAACCATATTTCATCAAGCTTCCATTTCTACCTTGTTTTACACCTAATTTCATCAAAAACATTATTATCATCATATTTTTTTTACCTTATATCAAGTTTAAAAGAAGATTTGAGTGGAGAAAATTGGAGATTTCAAGTTGGGGGAAAATCTCAAGTAAGTATAATTTAGTTTTTTCGATTGGAAATTGTAGGAAATAATTAAAATATATGATTTTAAATAGTTTTATGTTGATATTAAAGAGAAAAACTCATCATTTTTCTCATGATGAATTCAGCCATAAAGTGAAAAGGAGGAGGAGAAAGAGAAAAAAGGGAAAAGGAAATAAGGAAGAGAATTAGGTGGATTCAAACACATTCAAGGTTAGTGGATACAAATACCATTTTATTTCATCATATTTAGGCTATGTATGTATTGAAAATTACATGAATTTGATGTGTAAATATTTATTTGATGACAGATTGATGAAATTGGATAAAGAATGAATTTTTTGAAAGGTTTATAATGTAGACAATAAGCACATATATTAATATTTAATCTTGGTGATAATTATGGAACTTAAGAAAAATTAGTGTTTAAGTAATTAAATTAATTACATGTTAATAATATGATTAAATAAACTTGTGAAAAAGAAAAAAAATGATTAAATAAGAAAAATGATAATTGTATTATGATATTCAATTTTGATAAAGATTATGTAATTTACGTAAATTTTAAATGTAAATAAGGATTCAATTAATACAATGGTAGATATATGCTTAAAAGGTCTCAAACATGACTATAGAATTGTTATTGGAATGGAATAAATTCTTAGTGTCTAAAAACCTATAGTGATATGTTTAAGGTAATGAGTTGAATGTAGGTGAACTTTGATGAAATTATAGTAAAAATGCAAAACTTAGTCACTTAAATAAGAATTAAACCTGAATGTGATGAAAAGAACATAAATGGTATATGGAACAATTCTGATAATGATACATGAGAAATTAATGTGTATAATAAAATTACCATGTAGGCTGAATGATGAACATGTGTACAAATGATGAATATTTGATGTGTAGTGCCAAAAGAAGGCATGAAATAAACAAATGAGCATGTAAATGATGATTTACTACGATCAAATAATATGCATAGAAAGGGCAGATGATAGCCATATGGCATATCGTGGCTAGTTAATGTGAATGTGTTGATAAGATTAATATTAAGTGATGAAAAGAAAGAATTTGATGATAATAATTCATATGATATGAAATCCATTTGTGACATAATGTGATAATTTAAGAAAATATGAGGGTAATGCATACTTTATTTGAAATTGCGAAAATAATTTTGTCCTTAATAATTAGTAGTGAAACAAAAGGTATAGGATATAACTGGCTAGCCATAAGAATATCTATCGAAATAGCGAGTCACGGCGACTCCCATTAGTAGACTAAAGGCAGATCTACCCCTAAAAATATGGAAAAAAGTTGAGATAACAAAAAGAAAAACTAGTATAATGTTAGTTGAGGTGCCCTCTATGTGACCATCTACATTTATTCCGAACCTAAAGGTCCATATCCCGCGTATCCAACTTGAGGATTTTCGCTGGGTAAAATAGGAATTTAATTGGCAATTTATGATGAAAAAATTATGAATATGTAGATCATTAACAAAAAAAAAAGGATAAATAAGTAAGTAAATGTTAATCAAGGATAAATAATAATAATAATAATAATAATAATAATAATAATAATGTGGCAATTACGTAAATGAAAGATAAAAGGAAACAAATATGTATATTAATGGTGAAAAGTGTGGATAAATATGTAAATAAGTGAAAAAGAATGTTAAACAAGTAAATGAAAAATAAATAATCTGGAAAAAATGTGATTTAGTTATTAGTAAGTGTAGTTATATGAATAAGTGAGAAAAGAAGGGCAAAAATATAAATTGACAATTAAAACATAGTAAATGGGGTAAAATGATAAAAGGGAAAAAGTGTATGAAAATAAAGTTAATAGGGACCAAATAGTAATTGCCACTATATGAAGAAACCATAAGGATTAAATCATAAATTGAAAGGTGAAAATGCAACAAATGGTATAAAAAGGATAAAAGAGTAAAATTAGTGCAGTAATTAGTCAAAATGGGATAAAATATAACTTTAGGAATTAAAATGAAATTTTCACCTAAGTTTTGGAATAAGTGAGCAAAGATAGAAATAAATAATAAGAGGGATTAAATGAAAATTTAAAGGTAAAAAAAATATTTTTGATTAAAAAGGGATGAAAGTTGAAGTAAAACAAAAGTTTAAGGACTAAAAAGGAATTTTAGCATGAGTAAGTAATTGCAGAAAAATGTAAAGTAAATAGGAAATTAAGGACTAAAATGAGATTATGAATTAAATTTGGTAAAAAAGGGGTAAATCATAAATACATGGAAAAGTTATAAAAATGGGGACTAAATTATAATTTTGGTTAAAAAAGTGAATTTAAGGACGAAAATAAAAGGAAACATAACTTAAGTGTCAAAAATGTGAAAGAATGATAAGTTTAGCTTAAAAAAAGATGAACTTAAGAATAATGCTAAAAATTATTCAATTACGCGAGTTTATGTATGAGATTCAATTATGGGTTAGAAACTAAAATTTTTTTGTATGAAAATAACAATGGTGGTAATTTAGATAAGCAAATAAATGAAAAATAATGATAAAAATGTAAATAAATAAGGAAATAATAATAATAATAATAATAATAATAATAATAATAATAATAATAATAATAATAATATGATGGATATTTAAGTAAATAAGTGGAAAATTAAGAATTTGCAATTTTAAATAGATTTTTGAATATGTATGTATGTAGTGAAATACTATGGTATTGTATCAAACACTAAGCAACTAGGTTGTTTAGCAAGTGATTTGCTTTGAGTGCATGTAGGGGACAGATAAAGGTAGGGAAGTGTTGCAAGAAAAGCTATTAACTTTGGCATGTACATGAACTTGAAGGAAGATATTGTATTTGTAGTAACTAGCTAGAACATGAAATTATATATCTAGTTAATTAAAAGCATATGTGTATGATTTTGGGTTATGGACATGTGTAACTATATTATGTATATGTATTATGTATATTGAACATATTTTGGTGAGGTTTATATCAATAGATGATTGGAAAATAGTGATGAATATGTGGGTGAACTATGTGATTGGTAATTTGTGATGGATTGAAAAAATGCTGGAGTTGAGGTATGAATTATTAGGAGTGTTTTGTTTAAATTTGCAGGTGGGTAGGCATAATTTTATGGCCATCATGTTGCCCAAAGTTTTACTAAATGAATAGCTGCCCAAAATTTTGATGTAAATAAATATTCATTTGAAATGAGTTTAGGTATTAAGAAATAAATGGATTCTTGGAACATATAAATGATTATACGATTTTAGCAATAGTAGCACTCCAATGCTCAGATCAATATTCAAGTATTGAACGTTAAATTTTCTGGTACTAGAGTATGGTTTAGGCAGTTTTAAGATCGGAGGATACATAGATAGAAATAAAGTGAGTACATGTACATGCCATAAAGGATGACAGTGAATAAGGTAATTTGTCCCTATCACTCTTGAGTTAGAAGGTTAGTATTTAGTTTGGAAAGGCCAAAAGTAGATAAAGAAGGAAGTGGAACCCCTATTGGTATATAAGAATTATGAGTAAAAGAAATGTGCTTTGTTCACCTGTCAAGTCGCCCTTACGATGTGGGCAATATTTATTTTATAATGCATGAGAATTGAGGTGGGATAATATGCATTTTTGCACACATGATGCATACATATTTACATAAATTTCATGCATGAATTATCATTCATAAATTTCATTAGTTATACACATGCATTCATAAAATATTTGTTTAAAAAAATACCTCATATTAGAGGAGTTTAACAGGTTATGCATGGACAATAAATTTTGAATCATGGACTTTACTTCTCTTGATGTGAATAAATATGGATGGATTGTCGATATGTGTAAATGTTTGAGTATAAGGATTTGATAAGTAATGGATATCGTAAGAGAACCTTGTAACTAATTTTCGAGGATTAATGTGACAATAGATGGGGCGCACAAGAAGTATTATAACTAAGCATAGAACTTTACCTCCTCCATTGAGTTAATTGAGTTTCATATTAATAATATAATATGAATTTTAGGCATATATTGGCCACAAGAATATCGGGTTATAGTCAATTATTAATTGAAATGGTTTATATTGGGAATAATAGATAACCATTTTTGAGATAAGAAAGAATGCCTATGAACTGCTGTTAGAATTTCTTACATAGTTCTTAATATTTTGGCCATATCTCAATATAAACATAAGAAACCAGTGCTTCCACTTGAAGATAAAATTTAAGACATAAATATCAACTTTTATGAAGAGACTATAACCTAATTTGTTTATAAAATACCGAAACTAGAATTTGAAAATAGGGTACTGAATCTATCCCTAGAATTTGAGCAGTTCCAAATATTTGGGATGTAACTCCTATTGTAGATCTCCAATTGATATGAATTAAATTTTCCTAGAAACTAGACACATATGGAAGAAAATTTTATGAAAAGAGTATGACCAAATTCTTCCTTAATCATTCCTAGAAAATTTTCAAAGATGGAACTATAAAACTATCCCCATCAGACATGCACAGATAGTTTGTAATATTTTCTTCATAATTCCCAAATTTCTAGTCCAAATTACTTGATTATTAATCCTTTGGAAATTTAAGACATAGAGAAGCAAATTTCAAGAAGACATCCAAGTTCAAAGAGTTCATTTTTATACTGTAAAACCAAGCAAACATCTTCAATCAAAAATGTCCAACGAATATGGATACTGTGATTTTTTAGATAAGGTAAGTAAATTTACCAATGTATTAGGACCTGATACTAATTTGATGAAATGAATATTCTACCATGTTTAAGTTAGTATATGGTAGTGAAGAAGTAACTCAAGTTTAATTAATTACAACTAGTAAATGCTTCTTAGAAGTAAGATGATCAATTGGCTTTTACCAATACTTAACTACATGAAGGAAAAGAGAATGAATTTTCTCTTAGTAATGATGATTATTTATATTACAAGGGAATAATCCATGTACTAGACAACACGGAGTTAGAGAAGAATATTTTGATAGAAACACACAGTAGTAACTATTATGCAAGGCACCTATTAGCAGAGTTTGCATATAATAAAAGCCATCAATTAATTATTAAAATAACACCATATCAACAACTATATGGAAAAAAATATAGAAAACCTTTATACTAGACATAGTTTAATGGAAACAAACTGATGGAGCTAGGCTTAATCAATAAAACTTAGATTGATTAGGGATAATTTAAAGGGAATTTTAGACAACCAGAAATCATATATTGATTTGAAGAGAAAGGATATAGAATTCAATATGAGTGATAAAGTGCTCCTAAAAGTTTCTTCATAAAGGGAAATTTTGAGATTCGACAAGAAGAGCAAGTTAAGCCCCGGATTTATTGGTTCATATGAGATTTTATAGTGTGTAAGATCAATGGTTTATAGATTAAAACTGCCATCGATGTGGGGAAGAATTCATAGTATATTCCATGGATCTATGCTGAGGTCATATAGATCGGATTCAACCCATACCATTACATTAGGAGTGATAAGTGTGAATTATGTTATATTATTAGTGTATGTTTAGTGTGTTTATTGTGCTATCATAGTGTTAATTTAGTTGATTTATATTTAATTTCTTAAGTTGATATTTTAATCGTTTAATTGTGTATTTTGGTGTTTTTAGGGGTGTAATTGAAGAAAAATAAAAAAATTAAAGGACTAAAGTGAAATTTTAGCATTGGCAAGTTTTTAAGGAGCTAAGATTTTTGTTCGTGAGATACAGAGGCAAGCCATTCGGTGGAGTGACTTCTAACTCTACAAAGTGGGTTATGAAGGGAGCAAAGAATAGTACACAGTGGAGTGAAATATCACTCTACCGTGCCAACCAAAGAAGAATTGCAACATAAGATTACATGGTGCAGTGATATTGCACTCTATAAAGACAAGGAGTTCGAATTGCGATTGAATTATTCTCTTCAACTGAATAGGAAGTTATTTGCTGAAATAAAAAGTCTTATATTGAATAGGATGTTTAAAGCCATAAAACTTCTTCTTTTCATGCAATAAAAGCACACCTAAATACTAGAATTAGGGGGGACGAAATGAAGTAGAGTAATTATGTAGGAATTTTCTTTAGTTAGTTTTAGGATTTTTATTATTTTTCTTAATTTCTATAATGTAGTTTAGGTTTAATTTTTCTTAGTTTAGTTTTCAATTCTCTTAAAGATTCAAGCTTTTTACAGGTGTACTGAGAAGACATCAAGAGCAAGTTTGAAGCTTCATGAGTATTGTATCTCTTGATTTTTGTTGTTCTTTTATTTTAATCATGTTCGGTAAGTAATTCTTTTTCTTTTGCTGAGGGAATTTAAACCCTCATATTTCTTTAGGTAATGACTTAGTCTGTTCTTTAATCGAATGTAGTTTGGTTATTTCTTAATTCCTGATCAGAAACCCTTATCTTGAGTTATATTTATTTTGATTGTTGATTTATTGAGAAATGGTTAATAATCAAATGTAATATTGACTTAAGGTATGCATATTCATAGTTTAACTCGTTTAATTTGCTGCATGGTTATTTTCTGAAAAATGTGGTAACTGTTTATTAACTTTAGTTGAATTAAGGCTATGAAGAGGTGAATTTAGAATGAATTGAAGTGGATTTCTTGAGAAAGGGTCTGACAGATATTTACGAGTTCATGAACTGGATTTTTATGCTAAATATTAAATAATTCTGAGTAAGGGAATTTGACGTTTAGAAAGATACTCTGAGAAGTTATCTGAATTTACTACCAGTTTTCCATAATCAATTGCATTATCTTTAATAAGTTATATGCATTAAAAATTGAGGTGGTAAGTCCTTTAGCAAAAGTATTTTAGATATTGCTTTGTGTTTAATTCATGTTAGTCTAATTTTTATTTTTGTTTTTTTATTGTTAATTTAGTTTAATTCTTTTCTTTAAAATCAAAAACTTAAGGAGTAATCTTAAATTAATTTAACTCACTTACGCATATTTGGCTTAGCAATCCATATTTTCTTAGGTACAATATTTGGGATCTTAATCTATATTTTTTTATATTACTAGCCGATCTAGTACACTTGCTAGACACCGGTCAAGAAAAAATTTAATTCCAAAAATATTTATTTTATGATAAAGAACCCATAAGAATTTTTGCCAAAAAGGTCTGGTAACCGAGCAACAAGCAAATCCTATTAGCTAAAACTTTTTGGATGCACAAAAGTATGGAAGAAGAGATTTTGGAACCAAAGGAAATTATAAGTCAATGGTATCCCTAAAGGTTCACTTCAGGTAAAATTTTAAGGATGAAATTTTTAATTAGTAGGGAAGAATTATAATGCCCTCACAATCCATGTCGCCTGAATAGAATTTCTCAAGATGAATAGTATCACTTAGGGCTACCAAGAGGTACAAAAATTTCCCTTTTCCATTGAAAATGATAATTTATAATGAGTTTGATGGTATAATTTAAGATGAAATCGAGATCAAATAGACCTTCAAAAGATATAATAAAGAATTCGCCGAGACCATAAAAGAGTTATCAAATTTTGACTAACTCAAAAAAAAAATATTCTAGACCTTAAAAAATTATTTCAATTGTATGAAACCACTATAAATAATCCCAATGAATTTTTAGAGGTGAAAATGAATTTTTGGATAATTTTAAAAAATTAGATTTCGGATCGATAATTTTACCTTCAAGCTTAAAAATGTATCAAAATGAACTTGAATTAATTCAACATTTTAAACACAACTTAATAATATTTTTCTATATTTTGAACCAATTTTTATGGAAATCTAATAAGAAGAACACTAGGACCAATGAAATGATGACAAATGAATGTAATTTCAATTATCCAGGTTAAGTGGTCACTCACTCACTCCCATGGGATGGGACACACTAACTTACTCCCATAGGATGGGACTGACTCACGGTCACTAAATCTCAAAGGGTGGGAGTTAGATGAGTATAAACCAATAAAAAGGTGATAAGTGGTTTAATATGGACTCTTGGATTAAAGGCCACTTGACTCTATCTTAGTCATCCATTTTTAGAAGTCATATTTAAGGGAGAGAGGCAGAAATTTCTTGAGAAAACTAGCCCTTTTTCCCTTTTATCTTCAAGTCGTAGCTTTCCTCTATCTTTTCTTCCATAATTGAATTTCTTTAAGCTTCTATTAAAACCTTGTTTTGCACCCTAATTTGATCAAAAACATCATTATCATCATATTTTCTACCTTATATCAAGTTCAAGTGAAGATTTGAGTGGAGGAAATTGGAGATTTCAAGTTGGGGAAAAATCTCAAGTCAGTAGAATTTAGTTCTTTTAATTAAAAGTTCTAGGAAATAGTTAAAATTAGGGATAAGAATGGTTAACCGAAAATCGATCCAAAATTGAATTGATTTTTAGGTTAACCGAAACAAAATTTTAGATTTATGATTTTTACTTTAAAAACCGATGGTTAACAAATCCTAAATCATATATATATATTAAATTTTACACTTATATTTTTCAATTTTTGTGTAATTCATAAATATTATGATATATAATTTTGTAAAATATATATTTTTAGCAAACAAACATTAAAATTGTGTGCATAATTAGCGTTCTGTTGTTAGTTTTATATTGAATATTTTTTATTTTTATAACTAATTATGAAAATTTTATTTTTATTTTGATTATTTTAATGGATATTATATTTAATTAGTATTTTTTCATTTTTAAAGCATTTTTAACTATTAAAAATAATATTATAAATTGTATAATTTATTAAATTTATATATTAAAATTTTTTTAATGGTTAATTGATAAACCGATCCAAAAAATCGAGTTAAAAATCGAAACCGATATAGCAGTTAATCGATAGTAATGGACTGGTTCAAGAAAATTGTTAATGGACTGATTAATCAATATATGCTCATCCCTAGTTAAAATAGATGATTTTAAATAGTTTTATATTAATATTGAAGAGAAAAACTCATTATTTTTCATGATAAATTCAGCCATAAGTTGAAAAATGAGGAGGAGAAAGAGAAAAAGGGAAAAAGGAAATGAGGAAGAGAATTAGGTGGATTCAAACATATTTGAGGTTAGTAAATACAAATAAAATTTTATTTCATCATATTTAGGTTAAGTATTGAAAATTGCATGAATTTGATGTGTAAAAATTTATTTGATGATGAATTGATGAAATTGGTGAAAGAATGAATTATTTGGAAGGTTTATAATGTAGAAAATAAGCACATATATTAATATTTAATCTTGGTGATAATTATGGAACTTGGGGAAATTTTAGTATTCAAGTAATTAAATTAATTCATGTTAAGAATATGATTAAATGAACTTAGGAAAAATTATAAAATGATTAAATAAGAAAAAAATATAATTGTATTATGATATTCAATTTTCCTAAATATTATGTAATTTAAAGAAAGTTTAAATGTAAAAAATGATTCAATTAATATAATGGAAGATATAAGATTAAGAGGTCTCAAACATGACTATAGAATTGTTATTGGAATGGAATAAAGTCATGGTGTCTAAGAACCTAAAGTGATATACTTAAGGTAATGAGTTGAATTTAGGTGAACTTTGATGAAATTATAGTAAAAATGCAAAACTTAGTCACTTAAATAAGAATTAGACCTAAATGTGATGAAAAGAGCATGAATGGTGCATGGAATAATCATGATCAAATGATTATAATAAGTGCAACCATGGTTATTTGATGTAAAATGACAAATGAAAGCTTGAAATTTATACATAAGCATAAATATGATAATGATACATGAGAAATTAATGTGTATAATGAAATTACAATATGTGTCGAATGATGAACATGTGTACAAATTATGAATATGTGATGTGTAATGATGAAAGAAGGCATGAAATAAACAAATGAAGATGTAAATAATGATTTAGTATGATAAAATAATATGCATGGAAAGGACATGTGATAGCCATATGGTATATGGTGGCTAGTTAATATAAATGTGTTGACAAGATTAATATTAAGTGATAAAAAGTAATAATTTGATGAAAATAATTTATGTGATATGAAATTCATTTGTGACATAATGTGACAATATGAGAAAATATAAGGGTAATGTATACTCTG
This sequence comes from Excoecaria agallocha, assembly GCA_037975025.1. Classification (NCBI taxonomy): domain Eukaryota; kingdom Viridiplantae; phylum Streptophyta; class Magnoliopsida; order Malpighiales; family Euphorbiaceae; genus Excoecaria; species Excoecaria agallocha. Next base: position 10,516,491 of record CM075808.1, on the reverse strand, counting down.
TTTGAAATTGTGAAAATAGTTTTGCCTTAATAATTAGTAGCTAAACCAAATATATAGGATATAATTGGCTAGCCATAGGGACATTTACCATAGTAGCAACTGTAACACCCTAATTCCTTAACCATGGATAATCATCACTCATCATCCATCATCATCAATCATACCTAATCAAGATCAGGCATAAATACTAATAATAATAATAACACAGGCCATGACTACATGCCACAAATAAATAAATCAAACTTATGGATAATTAATCATAACATAAAAGGCCTTCAAGCATCTTGAAATCCTCAAGACAACTACATCTTGCCCGATCCTCTAGTGTTTCTCTTGAAACCTACACGGATAAACAAACTCGTGCTAAGCTATAAAGCTTAGTGGGGAACAAAACTCTATATATATATAATTATAACCTCTTACCACATTCCATCCCATATAGGTATAGAACTTTCACAATCACATAGGATAACATATGAGTCTATTATATTCTTCATTCCATACATAACATTCTTAGGAGAGTCTTCGACCTTACTAATGGATATCATGTTTACAATAATTTAACGTGTTATGACACTCTTCTCATTTCCTAAAAGCTTAGCCATTCATCACTATCGCCATTATCTTACCCTTTTCTTTTCTTACCTTAGTATAAACCATGGATCTTATAATCCTTTTAATCAAGAGGGACACCATGGTTATTAATGGTACCAGAGTTCCACTTATTACATTAAATCACATGGTCCTAAAATAGGCATTCGACATTAATTCATAATATAAAGGCGTATTTATATCATATAGCATTTACAAGTAATCCTGTTAGGCATAATTACTTCACATATATCATACAATTCTCATATGAGATTCACAAACTTTACATCCTTCATGTTATCTTAGCATGGTAACCTGATTCTCTTACAAGCATCAATCTATGTCATGCCTTACACTTGGTTAAATGAATGTTATCATTATGTCTACATGTGTGTAAACATTTATATATAAATAAACAGACTGACAAAGTGGCAGGTGATCATAAAGAACAAGCATTACATATCAAGATTATAAGACGAAGTCTCAATGTCACATGTATGCATTTTATAAATAAAGTACATGAAACTTAATGTACATGTTATAGTTCATATAACTTCTAGTACAATAGTGTATGCTTTAGGGTTCATATAACCTCTATGGAATCCCATCGGTGGAACCATCTCATACTGGTACTCATACAGGAATCTTCCTTAATTGAAGTGAGACATTTCAATCATGTATTATAAAGCATGACATTTCATTTCATAAAATAGTTTATAGTCAAAAAGAATTTAAGACAATCAAACAACAAGTCATTCCTCATGATTACATCACATAAATAGAGCAATCAATGCATGTTTTACTTTATCTTGTGTATATTTTATCATCATTAATAGCTTGCCTAAGTACTAGTTTAAAAGGTGGATAACGGGAGCAATGGATACCCGAAGGTATCAAACTATGGATATTCAAAGATATCAAACAATGGATCCAAATGAGGTCAAACGATGATTTCAGCAAGGAACAAACTATGGACCCAAAAGGGCTTAACGATGGTTCCATTAAGGAACAAGAACCAAACAGGGTCAACTATGGCAGCTGCGACTACATCCCTCTATGTCACGCCCTTCTCGAAATAGTCTTTTCCTATGCGAACTTACCCAAAATCGGAACGTTTTTTTTCCAACAAAACGAAACACTGAAAATACTTTTTCGTTCGGAGTCAAACAATAATAGTAACAATTAAAACATACACCAAAACATCAGACCAAAAACTTACACTAGACATTCATCCATTAATAGTTAAAAAGATACGTTCAAAATACAATTTAAACTTTTATCTTAATGGTCTAAGTATATGATTGCCAAAGACTTACACCAACTAATACAAAAATATTCTCTTCCATTCTGGACCTTCGATGTACTATGCTCCCGCAATGCTTCATAACCTGCACGCATCAAACATTACCCGGTGAGCATTAAATATGCCCAGTGGTGACTACTAATCCAAGAATTTCCCAAAATTAAGCATAATTTCATAATTTATGCTTCTACTATTCTTATTTTATTTAGCATTTCTTTATATTTCAGTTAATACTAATCTTGTTGTTAATTCATATTCTGATAACTATTGGTCTTTGGTTTCTAAACTTTCAACTTGACTTTGTAGAATTTTCTTTAGGTGAATCAATATCGGATTTACTTTTACTTTTACATTAATATTTACTATAACTTTTACTTTTATTAATACTTTCACTTATCCTCTGGCTAAAGCAATTTAATTATCATATCATTTAACGATGTGAATTGGTACTCGTGTCTTACTAGTACCAAAATAACTTACTTAAATTCTTGGTTTACTGTTCAATTATTCAATCTGTACTCTAGTTATACTTCTTGCTATTTATTCTTTTATTTTTGCTTTGACTTTTACCTAATAAATACATTACTATTTAAAGGCTTTTAAGCTTTATTGCAAGATGATATAATTATTTTGGAACACTTTGCAGTCAAATTCTCTTCCCTTCGTTTATATATAAATATATATATATATATATATATATATATATATATATATATATATATATATATATATATATATATCGTTCAAATATTTACTAAGACATATGTCTTTCTATTATCTTACTTTTCAATTTAACTTTTCCTTCAGAAAAGTGTTACTTAACCATTGCATTTCACATCATGTTAGATATCCTTACTTTTAAACTTCAAGCAGGAAAATTAATATTATTTTCCATGGCTTGTCACTATTTTTGCAGTAATAATAAGTACAAGAAATACTAATTAATTTACAATTATCTTTTTCGCATAAAACAAAACATATCTTAGATTCCTTTAAAAGCTTAGCTAAACATGAAGTTAATATTTTAAATCTTATAAAACCTTTCTTTTCTTTTTCTTACTAATTACGCTTTTCAAAAATCTTTACAGATTTTACTCAACTTTGCATTTTCTTCCAACCAAATTGTTTTTCAATATAACTTTTTATATTCAAATCAATTAAACAGTACTTATTCATTCATTTCAATGTGCCCCTAGTGCAATATACAGGTTTCTCACAAGGGATACTCGGGACTGGACCCAAAGGTCCCACTAAATAGATAGAGAAATGATCTCGAAAGATCAAATCTCACAGAACAGAAATAGATACACTTTCATTTTCACTTTCACTGAAGCTATGGAGATCAAAGATCCTATCCATAGCTAAACAAGTCACCATGACTTGCACCGCGGTACAGATGTGTCCCTATGGCTAGCCAATTATATCCAGAACAAGAATCATAATACATGTCTATCGCTAAGAGCAAATATAAACAATCACATTGTAAACGTTTTTGAACATTTAAAATTCTTTAATTTCTTTTCTTTATTTGTTACTGTACTTTATTTCGATCAAATGCACTCTTTTGTACCTTTGACTATTTAATAACTTTTTTATCCTTTTTTTATTCGCTTTCTATTTGTTAGTCACTTTTGTGAATTATTCTGTGATAATTCACTCAGATATTTAAACTTTTTCATCTTTTGTACAAATTATAAATTATGGCATTATAATTCATATTTTTCTTGTGTTCTTTTGTATAATTCTTTACGAATTATTTTTCATATTTTTAAACTTGACATTTCACAATTTTTCCTTTTTCGGTTCCATTTTTTTCATTTATTCGATATGCCGACTTTTATTTTGTCGGCGAATTAAATTTATAATCATTTCTTCTTTTAATACTTTTTGTTGACTAATTTATTTTGATAAATTAGTCACATCTTGATTTCTCTCCCTTTTTGGCAATTAGGAACTTTATTAATATAATTTATTATTTTATATCTCAAAAATAAATAATTTGACTTTTTCTCTTGAATTATTCATTTCAAATACACAATTACCATTTTGCCATCGTAATCATTTATTTTTATTTTTTATTATATAATTTCTTTCATTATTCATCTTTTATACTTTATTTTACCATTTTCGGGTAAAATTACATTTTTATCCTTAGACTAAGGAAATTTCATCTTTCGAAACCGTTAGGCCTCCGAAATCACCATTTTGACCTTGTTAAGTATTCCTTACTTATTTTAATGCGTTAATTACTTACTTTGGCAAAATTACCATTTTGCCCCAAACTTTTTATTTTCATTCATTTTAGTCCTTTTTCTATTTAAAACTCATTTCATCTTTCTTTTAATTACATATTAATTTATTTTCATCATTTCCATTTATTTATGAATTATTTATCAATAATTCATTATTTTTATTATTTTCACAACTTCATAATTAATTCAAAAAATCTCGTCGGTTGACTTTTCATTTCTTACCATTAACATTAATTTATTTGCATATTTATTCATCACTTTAATCATTTTTATACAATTATGCATTGAAAATTCAGTTATTTTCATTGTGCATATTCACATAGAAATTCTAATAAAATTCCAATAATTTTAATAAATTCCAATAAAATTTATTTATGCATTATTTAATTATCTTTGTCATTTTTCATCAAAATAATCATTTAATTCACAATAAATCACAAGTTTCATTCAATGCCTACATTATACATAATCTTAAAAATTCCCAAATAAATTCCAATAATTCACTAAAAATTTATAGACAATAATTATCAAGTCTATTTTTAATTTAAGCTAGTATACATTAATTTCATGCATTTTTCTCATTATTTCATCACTTAAAAATTTTGGCCAACAACATATTTCCACCTTAAAATTTTTCTTTCTTTCATTAAAGCCTTTAATTCATTTCCCCTCACAAAATTTCATCAATTAACAATTTGACATATTTTTATCTTAGTTACAGAACAAAGAAAAAATCATATTAAATGGGAAATTAAGGGATTTTGTAGTCACTTACCTTTTTCCATGCCTTAGCTTCCTTAAGCTTCACTTTTCCTTGCCTTTAGCTTGCTTACTTTGCTCTCCTCCTTGAAAACCTAAGGAAACCGAATTCTTAAGCCATTAATACTCCATTCTTTTGGCTTCAAATGCTAAAATTAACACTATAAATGAGATCTAAACACCGTGAAATTATAGAAAACACCTTAGAATACATTTTTTCCCTTAGATTTCTCTTACCTCAAATGGACCCCTAAACTTTTCTCCTTGCTTTTACTTGATTCAATCCCTCAAATCAGAGTTTTGGGGCTGGATTACTGATCTAGAGGGATGGAATTAGGGATGAGGTGTTTGAAAATCAAAGAAAATGGAGCTAGATAGAAGAAATTTTGAGAGAGAAATGAGGGAGAGAGGGTCGGCCACCAAGGGAGCTGAAGAAGGATGTAGAATCTGCTGGAAATTTGTAAATCCCTCTGCCTTTTATAGCTCTCCTAGTGGGCTAAATTTGGGCCAATTCCAATGGGCCTAACTATTTTAATTTCAAAGCCTAATAACCACTTTTCAAGGGCCCAACTGAAAATCTCTCACTTCCTTACTCCAAATCTCTTTAATTTCAATTCCATCAGTCTTAAAACATCAAAAATGAGTAGTACGCAAATTTTTGGCTCAATCGAAGTTCGTTATCGATCCGATTCAAACTTATCGGTCCAATTCGATAACTACTGGTGTTACCGAAAAATTCAATTCTCATTACCAAAATATTCTACATAAAAATTTATGTGGACACACAAAATCTGGCAATATTCGAAGTTCGTTTACTATTTTTAATTATTTATGTAAAATCAAGTCTCCTTTCCTACTAGGGAAATCGACTCGCTACCTTTTTCATATTTTTTTACTTTTGAAGACCTATTTGACCTCAAATGCACTTCAAATTTCAACCATAGGCTCACCATGACTATTCCTTTCAAATGGTCCAATAAAATATTTTCGACTTTCGGGTGTCCTTTCAGGCTCGAAAGATACTATTCACTGCCGGAAAGTACTATTTACGGCTGACCTGCTGTTGAGGCCATTACAATTCTCCCCTACTATAAGAAATTTCGTCCTCGAAATATACTTATATTACTGAGTAGAGGACGCTATTCTATCATTTTATCAAATTTTCATCTGTATACAATTGTTTCGAACATATCTTCGTCAATAGGACCCATATGTTTGAAGCTAACCAATCTTTATCATTTTCTTTTTTTCTAAATATATCATCCTAAATGTAGATCCATCTCATATCTTGAATCAAATCAAGACTTGCTATCTTATTTGCGTTCCATTAAGTCCAGCTTTAAAAGATCCGTCGTTTTCCCTTTCGACATTATCTTAATAAGAGTCGAATTCTATTATAAATGACCATTTTTCACAGCCATTACCACAATCCTATACATTTTACCATACTCATTCTTTCAATATCTGAAGCATTCACTCTAACCAATCATTAGTCAAAGGTGAATCACTATGCCAATACAAAGATCAGTAATAGTCTTCTTCTTTGACACTTAAACAATTCGATGACAGTTTCTTTAATCACATTGTTCCATTTCTAAACAAATACCATTACAAATCAGAGCAACTCTCAAATAAGTCTAATGTTCTGCATCCATATATCGATATATTTAACATTTACTTACATCTATCACAATCCACTTCCAATATAGCTTTTAGAATTAAGCTTTCAATCCTGACACACCTAATGTTGTCAGGCATTACCATCTTGGTGGACGTCAGTAAGAATCCTTTAATTTACTCACAAAAATTGTTACATAAACATTCTCTTTCAGAATTATCGTCTTTACCTACTGTATAAAATCAATTTCACTTATTTTCCAGTTAAACACGCCTCATCTGGAGTCATACTTAAACTGGCTCTCACAACTTGAAAACCAAGAATATTATCATTAACCATTTATGCTGATCTTTTCCATTAATTCACCAAAAGGGTCGGTATGCTGACAAATTTATTGATATGACCAATATCTCACAATGGTCACATGAAAATTGGAAAACAATCTTAAGCACACTATTTCTTATCTCATTCTTAGGTTGTCTTTATGCTCATCATATCTCTTATTAGTTTCATCCTATCAAGTGGGGCCTAAACATACAGTATAATATATATCAAATACTGTCAAACAATATGAAATGCCATGCAATGAATGTATAATGTCATGTATGCAGAAAGAATACTGTCAAGTATCCTCATATAATGCAGATATTATAGCCCATCCCAGAGCTATGAAAAATACAATCAGAGCCCCACTCCTATAAGGAAAATCACTGACAGGTATATAGAGCATTTTAAACAACCTTAACTTATAATAATTTGCTCACTAGCATTCTTAAACCAAGGAAATCCGATCAAGATATCTCATTATCCTATACAATTTACCTGTTTTCAAAATACAATTCCCTTTTATTCTTATCACACTCTTCATCTTGTACTTCTTTTGACTGTTCTCATCCATATAGATACTTAAATTTTCCTATTTTCACTTAATGTCAGCCAATTTTTCCTTTTTCCTGCTTTGACTCTCATGAGATCTCCAGCAGCAATACTTCCATTCTCATTCACTACCATTTCTACTGTACAAAATCAATCCTTTCATACTTGACAATCTCAGTCAAATATCAACTCTTTCACTTAATATAGATGGGGGAGCGAGTACCCTTCAGATTATTCAAAACTTATCCGCTTACAATTGGCATGTATATACAGACAAACATATCACTTAACCTTATCCCACTCCGATCTTAGAACCACTTAAACCTTTGCTCTAATACCACTAAATGTCACACCCTTCTCGGAACAGTCTTTTCCGATGCGAACTTATCCGAAATCAAAACGTTTTTTTTTTCCAACAAATTGAAACACTGAAAATACTTTTTCGTTCGGAGTCAAACAATAATAGTAACAATTAAAACATACACCAAAACATCAAACCAAAAACTTATACTAGTCATTCATCCATTAACAGTTAAAAAGATACGTTCAAAATACAATTTAAACTTTTATCTTAATGGTCTAAGTATATACATGCCAAAGACTTACACCAACTAATACAAAAATCTTCTCTTCCATTCTAGACCTTCGATGTACTATGCTCCCGCAACGCTTCAGAACTTGCACGTAGCAAACACTACGTGGTGAGCATTAAATATGCCCAGTGGTGACTACTAATCCAAGAATTTCCCAAAATTAAGCATAATTTCATAATTTATGCTTCTACTATTCTTATTTTATTTAGCATTTCTTTATACTTCAATTAATACTAATCTTGTTGTTAATTCGTATTCTGATAACTATTGGTCTTTGGTTTCTAAACTTTCAACTTGACTTTGTAGAATTTTCTTTAGGTGGATTAATATCGGATTTACTTTTACTTTTACATTAATGTTTACTATAACTTTTACTTTTATTAGTACTTTCACTTATCTTCTGGCTAAGACAATTTAATTATCATATCATTTAACGATGTGAATTGGTACTCGTGTCTTACTAGTACCAAAATAACTTACTTAAACTCTTGGTTTACTGTTCAATTATTCAATCTATACTCTAGTTATACTTCTTTCTCTTTATTCTTTTATTTTTGCTTTGACTTTTAGCTAATAAATACATTACTATTTAAAGGCTTTTAAGCTTTATTGCAAGATGATATAATTATTTTGGAACACTTTGCAGTCAAATTCTCTTTCCTTCGTTTATATATATATATATATATATATATATATATATATATATATATATATATATATATATATATATATATATATATATATATATATATATATATATATTACTTTCGTTCAAATATTTACTAAGACATATGTCTTTCTATTATCTTACTTTTCAATTTAACTTTTCCTTCAGAAAAGTGTTACTTAACCATTGCATTTCACATCATGTTAAATATCCTTACTTTTTAAATTCAAGCAGGAAAATTAATATTATTTTCCCGGCTTGTCACTATTTTTGCAGTAATAATAAGTACAAGAAATACCAATTAATTTACAATTATCTTTTTCGCGTAAAACAAAACATATATTAGATTCCTTTAAAAGCTTATCTAAACATTAAGTTAATATTTTAAATCTTATAAAACCTTTCTTTTCTTTTTCTTACTAATTACGCTTTTCAAAAATCTTTACAGATTTTACTCAACTTTGCATTTTCTTCCAACCAAATTGTTTTTCAATATAACTTTTTATATTCAAATCAATTAAACAGTACTTATTCATTCATTTCAATGTGCCCCTAGTGCAATATACAGGTTTCTCACAAGGGATACTCGGGACTGGACCCAAAGGTCCCACTAAATAGATAGAGAAATGATCTCGAAAGATCAAATCTCACAGAACAGAAATAGATACACTTTCATTTTCACTTTCACTGAAGCTATGGAGATCAAAGATCCTATCCATAGCTAAACAAGTCACCATGACTTGCACCGCGGTACAGATGTGTCCCTATGGCTAGCCAATTATATCCAGAACAAGAATCATAATACATGTCTATCGCTAAGAGCAAATATAAACAATCACATTGTAAACATTTTTGAACATTTAAAATTCTTTAATTTCTTTTCTTTATTTGTTACTGTACTTTATTTCGATCAAATGCACTCTTCTGTGCCTTTGACTATTTAATAACTTTTTATCCTTTTTTTATTCGCTTTCTCTTTTTTAGTCACTTTTATGAATTATTCTGGAATAATTCACTCAGATATTTAAACTTTTTCATCTTTTGTACATATTATAAATTTTGGCATTATAATTCATATTTTTCTTGTGTTCTTTTGTATAATTCTTTACAAATTATTTTCCATACTTTTAAACTTAACATTTTTACAATTTTTCCTTTTTTGGTCCAATTTTTTTCATTTATTCGATATGCCGACTTTTATTTCGTCGGCGAATTAAATTTATAATCATTTCTTCTTTTAATACTTTTTGTTGATTAATTTATTTTGATAAATTAGTCACATCTTGATTTTTCTCCCTTTTTGGTAATTAGGAACTTTATTAATATAATTTATTATTTTATATCTCAAAAATACATAATTTAACTTTTTCTCTTGAATTATTCATTTCAAATACATAATTATCATTTTGCCATTGTAATCATTTATTTTCATTTTTTATTATATAATTTCTTTCATTATTCATCTTTTATTCTTTATTTTACCACTTTCGGGTAAAATTATATTTTTGTCCTTAGACTACGGAAATTCCATCTTTTGAAACCGTTAGGCCTCCGAAATCACCATTTTGACCTTGTTAAGTATTTCTTACTTATTTTTACGCGTTAATTACTTACTTTGGCAAAATTACCATTTTACACCAAACTTTTTATTTTCATTCATTTTAGTCCTTTTTCTATTTAAAACTCATTTTATCTTTCTTTTAATTATATTTTAATTTATTTTCATCATTTCCATTTATTTATGAATTATTTATCAATAATTCATTATTTTTATTATTTTCATAACTTTATAATTAAATCAAAAAATCTCGTCAGTTGACTTTTCATTTCTTACCATTAACATTAATTTATTTGCATATTTATTCATCACTTTAATCATTTTTATACAATTATGCATTGAAAATTCAGTTATTTTCATTGTGCATATTCACATAGAAATTCTAATAAAATTCCAATAAAATTCCACTAATTTTAATAATTTCTAATAAAATTCATTTATGCATTATTTAATTATCTTTGTCATTTTTCATCAAAATAATCATTTAATTCACAATAAATCATAAGCTTCATTCAATACCTACATTATACATAATCTTAAAAATTCCCAAATAAATTCCAATAATTCACTAAAAATTTATAGACAATAATTATCAAGTCTATTTTTAATTTAAGCTAGTATACATTAATTTCATGCATTTTTCTCATTATTTCATCACTTAAAAATTTCGGCCAACAACATATTTCCACCTTAAAATTTTTCTTTCTTTCATTAAAGCCTTTAATTCATTTCCCCTCACAAAATTTCATCAATTAACAATTTGACATATTTTTATCTTAGTTACAGAACAAAGAAAAATTCATATTAAATGGGAAATTAAGGGATTTTGTAGTCACTTACCTTTTTCCATGCCTTAGCTTCCTTAAGCTTCACTTTTTGTTACCTTTAGCTTGCTTACTTTGCTCTCCTCCTTGAAAACCTAAGGAAACAGAATTCTTAAGCCATTAATACTCCATTCTTTTGGCTTCAAATGCTAAAATTAACACTATAAATGAGATCTAAACACCTTGAAATTGTAGAAAACACCTTAGAATACATTTTTGCCCTTAGATTTCTCTTACCTCAAATGGACCCCTAAACTTTTCTCCTTGCTTTTACTTGATTCAATCCCTCAAATCAGAGTTTTGGGGCTGGATTACTGATCTAGAGGGATGGAATTAGGGATGAGGTGCTTGAAAATCAAAGAAAATGGAGCTAGATAGAAGAAATTTTGAAAGAGAAATGAGGGAGAGACGGTCGGCCACCAAGGGAGCTGAAGAAGGATTTAGAATCTGCTGGAAATCTGCAGATCCCTCTGCCTTTTATAGCTCTCTTAGTGGGCCAAATTTGGGCCAATTCCAATGGGCCTAACTATTTAAATTTCAAAGCCCAATAACCACTTTTCAAGGGCCCAAATGAAAATCTCTCACTTCCTCACTCCAAATCTCTTCAATTGCAATTCCATCAGTCTTAAAACATCAAAAATGTGTAGTACGTAAATTTTTGGCTCAATCGAAGTCCATTATCGGTCTGATTCGATAACTACTGGTGTTATCGAAAAATTCAATTCTCATTACCAAAATATTCTACATAAAAATTCATGTGGGCACGCAAAATCTGGCAATATTCGGAGTTCGTTTACTATTTTTAATTATTTATACAAAATCAAGTCTCCTTCCATACTAGGAAAATCGACTCGCTACTTTTTTCATATTTTTGACTTTTAGAGGCCTATTTGACCTTAAATGCACTTCAAATTTCAATCATAGGCTCACCATGACTATTCCTTTCAAATGGTCCAATAAAATATTTTCGACTTTCGGGTGTCCTTTCGGGCTCGAAAGACACTATTCACTGCTGGAAAGTACTATTCACGGCTGATCCATTGTTGAGGCCATTACACTCTGGGCATGCCTATCTAATCCACAACTGAACTAAGACCCGTAAGCTTAACCCTTTAAGAACATCTTTGATTCATCATATTCTTTGTTACTTAACACATCATTTGGCTTCAAGCCACAACTCAAAGAATGCATATCATTCTTATCATACATCAATGTTGAGTTTTAGGCTCCATTACACATGGATGCAAGTCATATCATCACATAGTTACATCAACATCATTCATACATATCATAACAGTTTACATGATAATGCAAACACAATAAAGTATTACTTTCATTGATTAATCTCATCATACCTAGTATTATGCATGAAGCAATAAGGCAACTGTAAAAATGTAGTTATTGCAATTAAAAGTCTTCCCAAGATTATATACATGTCCATATATACAATCATAGCAATTCATACTTTTGGGGTTTTCATATTTGTTCATCTTATAAAACAGACTACTCATCTTAGCATGGTTGAATCAATTATACCATATAAAACTTACATAACTCATAAATAGTTCTTAATAGCGTACTTTGTTGTTATTTGCCACGAGTAGCTTTCATATAGCATCATAACTCCCATCCACACATAATTACTTTAAACAATACCCATGCATTTATAATCCATCTAAAATATGTAAAAGTATTCCATCTTGCAAGTAGCACACTACTTGCATACTTGGTTTCCATATTTAATTCATAGGACATAAACAAACAAGCAAGTAGTTTTCCCTTACATCTAGACTAATTATTACTTTTCATTATGACTTGGATTATACTTCTATACTTTCATAATTAAGTGCAACATTTAATATCCCATCTTTTAACTTAGACATACAACATTCAACTATCTTCTAATTACTAATAGTCTGTATCGTAGTACTTTAGGTCATCACTAAGATACCTCAACAGAGTAATTTTAGTACAACCAGTTACTTGACATGCTAACTACTTTATCTCTGCTTTATAATACACATAAATAACTTGTACTTAGGTTATGATGTTGCTTCCTAATCTTCTTTAATTCTATGTCCGATATACACCAACATATTCCAGTAAACCCTACCATAAATAGCCTAGTGGTGGCTTTAAGTAACTTACAATTTAATTCAATCTACTCCCACTTATAAAGACATTTATACCATTAGATTATGACAATAGCTCATACTAGATATACCTTTATAACTATATCTTCCTATACTTTAGCCTTGGCTAGACTTCCCAACCCAAAGAATTCATTAGAATGCAGATAGTCTGTTAGTCACCATTTAGTGTATATAACCATCATGCACAATACTCATAGCTAACTTAATTCACCCCAACCATATATATATATCTAGTACTGGGTTCATGATTTGTGACTTTGGGCGAAGAAGAACCAATAAAAAGAGAGTGTACGAGTGGCCATGCAGGGAAGAACCCAAAGGCCTTACACAGCCAATTGGGGAATTTCAAGAGAGCTTGCACGACCACTTACAAAAATACAAAGGGGTTCATGTGGCCACTTATGGAAATCAAAGAGAAAACACACGGCCATGCATGGAAAACCAAAGGGAAACACACGGCCATGCATGGAAATCCAAAGGAAGACAAACGACCACGTATGGAAATCCAAAGGGAAACACACAACCATGCAAAAAAACACAAGGAAGATGCATGGCCACATAAGGGAAAAATAAAAAGGATGCACAGCTACGCACTGAAGAAGCAAAGACATTATAAGTTCAACTAGAACATTAAAATTCAACCTTTAACTCAACCCAGGAAACACATATAAGAACAGAAGAAAAATCATGCACTAATAGCTTATAAATAGTTCTCGCACCTGGTGTTGAAGGTTCATCTCCTTCACATCCATTGATCCATTCTTGAGATTATCTTTCCCTCATACACTAGAAGATAACAATCATAAACCCTTTACCCCTAAATCCATAAATGAAACACAAACCGAAAAGAGAGTAAGAGAGGAAAGCATCACCTTAAGAATGCCAGCTCTCAAAACCCTTGGTTTCATCTTCTTCAAACCGCAACCATAGAGAGAGAAAGAAAAGAGAGAAAGAAAGAGAGAGAAAGAAGGAGAGTGAGAGAGAGAGAGATAGAGCTCTCCCTCAAATGCTGATCCACAACTCAAAATCCCCCAAGATTTCCTTTTCCAAAAAACTAATAAAAGTTAGTGGGGTAAATATCTCCTTAGGTGAATGTCCAAAATTACCCTTGCATGCAATTAAACCCCTAATATTTCAATTTCTTCCAACTTAACCCCAAGACTTTCTAATTCACTTCAATTGTATCATTTTCTTTAATTATAATTTAACTTAGCTCATATAATTACATGTTGAAATTATCAAAATACCCCTCTTAGGACTTAAATTCAGAGCTTAAGTTACATGCCGATTCTATTTATAATTTTAAAAAGATAATGTCAATAGGATGTAAAAATAGATATTTAGTATTTTCAATTTTTATAAACTTATTATAATCCTAATACTAATTGATAAAGCGTAAAAAGTCTTTATTTGAGAAAGAGAGTAGGCAGCTAAGGTGCCCGGTCTAGTGGTTTGATCCTACAAAAAGGAGTGCCGGATTGGACTAAGTATTAGCACTTCAAAGCTTAATTTAGTAGCTTTCTAAAGAAATAATATATAGAGAGAGAATCTCATATGCTCAATCCCTAGAGCCATTGTGCTTTTGGCTATTTATAGGAGATAAAGGAGGGGCACTTAAGTACTTTGGGGCATGATAATTGACAATTGAAGTAGGTGAGTGGCAATGTGATAGGGAATAGGTGGAAGGTATTGGCACTAGCTTATGTTAGTGGACTGATAGAACATAGTGTCCCATCAATCCGATCGGACATTGTGCCCTTCTGTCTTATCTTTCAGCTCATGCTTTGTCCTTTTCATTAATAGGCCTTAGGCCCTCCAGTGCAATTAAACTGACTGATTGGGCCTTGGAAAATATTTTTTCTGTAGTTATCACTTATCCCCTCTCCAAAGGGTCCGATCGGGCGAATTCAATCTTTTGACGGGATTTTTAAATTTTTAGGAGGCGCCCATCTGAAGAGTTGCATCCATTCAGTTCAGACAGCTATTTTGCATTTAATGCTTGTGTGCATGCTGACGATGGTGATTTATTCTTCGTAACGTAATAACAAATTGATGACACGTGGCAGTCATCTGGTAGAGAGGCGCTTGGAGTATTCCAGAAGCTTTATGCCTACAGGTAAATTTAGTGCGAGTTTTCCTCATTTTTCAGCTATCCTTGCAAAAATTATATAAAAATTTCTTTGTGAACATTTGTTCTTTAAAACTCTAGCAATAATTTTTAGCTTTCAAATTCCAGAGATTTTAGAGTTTTTGCTAGATTATCCAAGTAAGTAAATAATACCTGCCTTTGATTTTCTTTCTCATTCATCACATTCTTTATTTCTCCCCCTCCACTAAAGATTGCTTCAAGCAACAACCAGTCTATAGATAGGAGCTTCCTTGAGGAATACAAGAATCAGGAACTTCTCGATCATCCTTTACCATTGACAAAAGAGGAAGTGGTGAGAATGTTATAAAGTATGCCCTAAAGCCCATGTAATAGGGATGTATTTCATATGTATAAACTTATATTCTTAATAAAAGGCATAATTCATTTATCAATGCTATGTTTAAATACATGAGTTTGTAAATCTTAAATTAATAAATGAAGTCCTAGATATTATAAACACAGTAAAAAGGAAATCATGAAAGTGTTCATGATGTGAGATGTCTATTGCATGCAAATGTATTAATATTTGAATATCCCTAGTCATAGAATTAACAAGATAGGTCAGACAGACTAGCACATGTTATGCTTCTTGAATGGTTCAAGCAGTGGTTCTCATAACTGTGATTATAGAAGATAATCAAAGCTAACATGTGGATGCTTGTTAGAAGAACAAGTTCATTGGAGACCTGCAAAGAGAATCCTCACATGGATATTAAATCTATGTCAGTGAGGAATCTCTTCATAGCGGTTGTGCAAGTATCCTTAGACTTGAGATCACTAAAGCTATCTTAAGTAGCAAGTGGTATACTTTGACTCCATAACTGAGTACTTCCAACTAGGGATGAACATAGTTAGGAGGTTGGGTATATCATGACCTACTTGAAGTTAGTTGAGTGATCGATAAAGGATTCACCATCCCATATTTATTAAGGAAATTTATCTCGCATGATTCTATAATTGCCATGTTTAGGGAATCTCTGGCAAGAGTAATATGCCAAGATGGATAGGGATCCATGAAGGGCATTTTGGGAACAATGGATAAATTAAAAGAACATACATAATTAGATTTATATGAGTTTACAGAAATCCATACTCATAATCTAATTGAGATAAGAGTGGTGCAAGGAGTAATTGCACGGTAACTGTTTCTATGGAAGGGTAAAGTCAAACCACTTGACTTTCCTGACATTTGGGTAGTCATGATGCCTAGCTAGAGGCCAATCATGATTTGTATAATAGTGTATCATAAATATCAATAGAGATTGATAAAATGATTTAAAGAAGTTTAAATCATGTGAGTTTTGAATAGAACTCACAATTATATATTATACTGCCAATATGGACAGGAACCCAATAGGTCACACACATATAGAGAAAAGGATAAAAGTGGTAAAATGAAAAGGATAATAATATTTGATATTATTATGGGAATAGAGAAGTGAATAAGAGAATAATTAATTAAAGAGTTTAATTAATTATGATCACGTAAAATTATTCGCAAAACTTTTTAGAAATATTCTGTAAAATGGACCTAATTGAAATATTGTATTTAATAATTAATTATTATTGGACTATAAGTGTTATAGGGCTGATAAAATAATTAATATATCCATTGGAGAAATTAAAGAGGCCCAAAGAATTGATTTTGGCACAGAAACCCTCCAAAGGAAGGGTTTCACGCCAACTTTAGATAGAAGGTATTAGAGGCCTAATTCTTAGACCAAAAAAATTAAATATATTTAATAAGTGTTATGTAGCCTACATATTTAATTTGGGTGGATTTGGAATTCATTTGGGTGATTAAATCCAAGTGTATGCATGAAGGGCCTAGTTTGTGGGTTTTATACATAGTCTTTTATGAAATGATTTAAATTGGATTTAATTAAGCCCAAATAAATTATTAATAATTCCAAAAGCCCATTTAATATTTTTTCATAAATTTTAAAGAGCCAATCCCATTATGAAGTTGGATTTTTTAACCTAACCATAAAAATCCAAGTGATAGGGATTTTATTAGGTTAAGTGAACATTAAGAGAAAAGAAACACTCTCTCACTCTTTCAACCCTAGCTGCCACCCCCTTGCTAGCATCAAGGGGATTTTGGCCACCCCTTGTGTTCCCCCATTGTTGGTTCATTCAATCCTTCACTAATGTGGATTATTAATTGGAGGCGTTCAATTTTGGACACTATAGTTTGCGACAACTCGGTGAGAAGGAAAATCAACTGTTCAACAAAAATCAAAGGTAATTTTTCTTATTCTCATTAATATGCATATTGTAAATTAATGGAAAGATTAGATCTATTGATTAAAAATTTTAAATTTCGTTTATGTATGAGATGCATGTAATCGATAATTTACAACATGGTATTAGAGCCTCGATTTTTCCATGAATCTACAATTCTATATTTTATGAAATAGTTTTTATTTTTGAGTTATTTATTTCATGAGCTTTAAAATATCAGGTATGATTGTTCATGAATGAGAAATATTGATTTCTGGATGTATGTGATCAAATATATAAAATGAAAAATAAAAACAATTTTGTTGAGAAAAGAATCATTGTGTTTGGCGTGAATGGCTTTTATTTTTCAATAAAGTTTAGGGGATGTTCTAAATTAAATTTTTATTAATCCACTCTAAAATTATTTTGATGATAATTTATGTGTTTAATATGTGATATTAAACCTGTTAGAGAGTATGCCCTAGAGCCCATGTAATAGGGATGTTTTTCATATGTATGAATTTATATTCTTAATAAAAGGCATCATTCATTTATTAATGCTATGTTTAAATACATGAGTTTGTAAATCTTAAATTAATAAATGAATTCCTAGATATTATAAACATAGTGCAAAGGCAATCATGAAAGTGTTCATGATATGAGATGTCTATTGCATGCAAATGTGTTAATATCTGAATATCCCTCGTCATAGAATTAACAAGATAAGGATATTGTTAATTCGGATAGACTATCACATGTTATGCTTCTTGAATGGTTCAAGCAGTGGTTCTCATAACTGTGATTATAGAAGATAATCAAAGCTAACATATGGATGCTTGTTAGAAGAACAAGTTCATTAGAGACCTGCATAGAGAATCCTCACATGGATATTAAATCTATGTCAGTGAGAAATCTCTTCATAGCGGTTGAGCAAGTATCCTTAGACTTGAGATCACCAAAGTTATCTTAAGTAGCAAGTGGTATACTTTGACTCCATAACTGATTACTTCCCACTGGGAGTGAACATAGTTAGGAGATTGGGTATATCATAACCTACTTGAAGATAGTTGAGTGATTGACAAAGGATTCACCATCCCAGATTTAATAAGGGAAGTTATCTCACATGATTCTATAATTGCCTTGTTCAGAGAATCTCTGGCCAGAGTAATATGCCAAGATGGATAGAGGTCCATGAAGGAAATTTTGGAAACAATGGTTAAATTAATAGAACATACATAATTAGATTTATATGAGTTGACAGAAATCCATACTCAAAATCTAATTGAGGTAAGAGTGGTGAAAGGAGTAATTGCACGGTAACTATTTCTATGGAAGTGTATAGTCAAACCACTTGACTTTCCTGACATTTGGGTAGTCATGATGCCTAACTAGAGGCCAATCATGACCTGTATAATGATGTATCAAGAATATCAATAGGGATTGATAAAATGATTTAAAGGAGTTTAAGTCATGTGAGTTTTGAATAGAATTCACAATTACATATTATACTACCAACATGGACAGTAACCCAATAGGTCACACACATATAGAGAAAAGGATAAAATGGTAAAATGACAAGGATAATAATATTTGATATTATTATAAAGGTAGAGAAGTGAATAAGATAATAATTAATTAAAGAGTTTAATTAATTATGATCAAGTAAAATTGTTCGCGAAACTTTTGAGAAATGTTCTGTAAAATATGACCTAATTGAAATAATGTATTTCATGATTAATTATTATTGTCCTATAAGTTTTATAGGAATACTATAAGTGTTATAGAACTGATATAATAATTAATAGGTTCATTAGAGGAATTATAAAGGGGGCCAGAGGAATGAAGTTGGCGCAGAAGCCCTCCAGAAGAGGGCCACACGTCAACTCCGTACAGAAGGCCTTAATGGCATATTTCTTAGACTAAATTAATTTATATATGTTACATAAGTGTTATGGAACCTAAATATTTAATTTTGTTGGATTTGGAATCCATTTGTGTAGTTAAATCCGATTAATTGTACAAAGGGCCTAGTTTGTGTGTTTTGTGCATAGTCTTTTATAAAAAGGTTTAATTAGGATTTAATTAAGCCCAAATGATTATAATTAATTTCAGAGGCCCAATTAATAATTCTCCAGCAATTTTAAAGAGCCCAATCTCATTAGAAGTTGGAATTTTAACCTAACTATAAAAGTCCAACTAATGAGGAATTAGGGTTAAGTGATAAACCACATAAGAAAGTCTTATTCTTCTATTCTCTCTCTCCCTTTTGCGCCACTCCCTTGCTAGCTCTAGGGTTTTTCAGCTACTCCTTGTTCTACACCAATTTTTTGGTTCAATTTATCATTCTCTAGTGTGGATTACTCATTGGAGGTGTTCGATTTTGGACACTATGGTTTACGACAATCCGATGCAAAGTAAAATCAGCTGTTCAACAAAAATCAAAGGTAATTTTTCTTATTCTCATCATATAGATATCTTGTGTATTCATGGCAAGATCAAATCTAATGGTTAAAAATTTTAAAATTCCGCTCATGTATGCAATGCATGTAACCGATAAATTCTAACAAAGCCATAGGATCAAACAAAATTAAAATTGAATAAGTTTTGCATGAAAACTAGTTTAGTTGAAAAGTTCGATAAATTGGTGTTCTTGGTGTGTTCTTATTTAGAATGATTTTTAATCTTCTAAATCTGATATATCTGATGTATTAATGTGTTTTTAATTTATTTTATTAATTAAAATGGGCCTTGAATTAATTGGATTAATTTTATTTCATTAAAACCACTTAATGGGCTTAATTATATTTACGGACTTGGTTTAAATTAGTGAATGGCTTGGTGGGCCCAAGGAGCTAATTTAAATTAAATATTATAAACTATAATTAAGTTTATTAATGGGTTTTAAGGGCTAGAGTGGGCTTGGCTTATTCCAAAAGGCCCAAACAGTCCAATAGACACAAAACTGGTTTGTGTGTGAACATATTTTAGGGTTTATAGTGTGGGTTTCAGCCTACCTTTTGTTTTAAGCCCAAAATTGATTTTTAATTATTTAATATGATTAATTAATTAAATAATCAATTGATAATCAATTAATAATCAATTGGATTGATAATTAAGGTAAGAACATATGCAAGCAAAAAGGTTTCCTAAAATGAAAGTTTCCAAAATGAAAAAAGTTTCCTAATTTGATCACATTATTAAAATAACTCAAAAGTAAGTTTCAAAAGTTGAAAAAAAGTTAGTATTCCATTATATGTTTTTAATTTATGCATTAGAAATACATATAAGGGTGTATGATTGGCATGATGGATAGTTATAGACAAAGGCCCAATATGACTGAGCATAATGCATGTTTCAGTCCAATGAGGACTTTCATGTCCTGGCCACTTGTTTTTGGTTTGTATTTCTTTTTCAAATTGTAATATGTAATTAGATTACTTAGATTAGAATTAGAGATAGAAATGGAGACCATTATCAAAGAGCAAGATGGGCCAGATAGAGATCCAACAAGTTTGAAGATAATGTAATTATTTTTACTTGTTTGAATCATGCATATTACCTAGGTTTGACCTTTTGATTTCCCTTTTGGCTCGGGGAGATCAATGTAGTAAAGTCCATAACTATACCATATTTGTATGCTTATATTTATGTGATAGATATAGGATGCATACCAATGTATGCCAACCATGTATGATGAGACTTAATTAACTAAAATCCCTCAAACTAATACTAAGGTATTTAAGCCTTCCATTAATTTAAGGAGAATCAGAGTTCTTTATAGTGTGGGTTGTTGACCACAGTCAAGCTCACATTATATCGAATATGTTCGAATCTAATTAAATGGGTCATCTTAGCTAGCCCATTAGCTTGTTGACCACAGTCAAGCCTAATAGTTCTAGAAGCAAGATTAGGGAATTCATATATAATATGCATGTATCAAGAGTTGATAACCTAATGATCTAATAGTTGTGTAGAGACACAATTGGTATAGAGATATCTACCTTTCAGGGGTATAGAGTTTGATTTGTTGACCACAGTCAAGGTCAAATTTCATATCAAGGATTGGATATTGGCCCATGACCGGATTCTAGCAAGCGTACTAGATCGGCTAGTAATATAGGGAAATATAGATTAAGACCCCAAAATATCGTACCTAAGGGAACATGGATTGCTAAGAATAATACCTATATATGAATTAAATTAATCCTAGATTGTTTCCCAAATGTTTTTGATTTAAAAGCAAAAATTAAACAAAAAAAACAATTAAACAAAACAAAAACTAAAACATGAATTAAAAACAAAGCAATAACTGGAATTCTCTTGCTAAAGGAACTATCCACCTTAACTTTCATTGTAATGACTTAAATTCAATATAAACACCAGTGATTATGGAAAAACTAGTAATAAACCAAGATATCTTTATTCAAGTATATCATTCTTAGTATTAAACTCATAGACAAATCTAATACTTAGCATGCAAGTCTAATTTTAACTTCCTAAATATTCATTGAAGCCTTTCTCAAGTGATTCAACTCCAATTTATTCTTAGTTCCTCCTCTTTTAGTATTAATCAATAAAATTCACACATAATCATCTCATATTTCGGATAATAATCATGCATAAACATTAAAGAGTTAATCTAAGAACATGCAAATCATTAACTATGTCAAAATCAATTTTTAGTTATTTATTCAATAAACCAATAATTAATCTCAACACAATCAAAGATAAGAATATGCTTAAAACTAAGAAATAATCAACCGATATTGAAATTAAGTTCAAAACAAAGTCATAACAATGAAAATTTAAGATTTCAAGAATCCATTAGCAAAAGAAGAAAAATTACTTCCTAAACATATTTAAAAACTAAAGAAAAAGCTAAAAAAATAATGAAAGCAAAATAACGTAAAAACAAACTAAAGAAAAGTAAAGCTAAATTCTAAGGTTGAACCCCTAATTAATCTAATTCCTAAACTAATTCTCTTTCTTTGGTGTTTTAAACTGCTATTTATAGGCAAAAGATGTCGTGGATTCCTTCTCAAACTCTTAGAATCAAATAGGAAGTAATTTCTGCCCAAAATAGGAAGTTCGAGAATCCTTCGCGAAGTGGGAATTGCCATCACGTGGCCATGTGTTCCCTAGTGTAAATTCACACATGGCCATTTGTTGCATTTGGTCTTTCTCACACGTGGCCACGTGATTTCTTCTTTTGTTTCACACATGGTCACGTGTCCTTACTTCATTCTTCAAAAAACTCTTTCATGTGGCCACGTCTCCTTCTTCATTCATTTTCACGTGGCCATGAATCGATCTTCTGAACCTCACGATCACTTTTTCGCATAAATTTTCCATATTTGCAGTTTTGGCCCAAATCTTTGCCCTTTTTACAATTAAGTCCTTTTTCTTGCAAAATAACCCTGAAAAACACCAAAATTTATAATTAACTCAAAAAAAACACAAAACTAACAAATTAAACTCAAATTAAACCTAATTAACACAAAATTAACTTAATTAAACACCTAAAAATATACTGAAAATATCAAATAAATGACCATTATCAGCCCACTAAGAAAACCATCGGGTTTTCTCGAATTATATAGTGAGGGCTATTAATTCACAATAAAATAGTGGGAGTAAATAGATTAATTAAAAACCTAATTAATGCATACATATATATGAACATACTCTCATATGTTTTCTTTTTCACATCAAAGGTCATCATCATAAGCACATCAAACATTAATATACGATCAATCTTGGATAACAATCTTTTTACAATTAAGTCATTTTTCTTGCAGAATAACCCTGAAAAACACCAAAATTTATAATTAACTCAAAAAAACACAAAACTAACAAATTAAACTCAAATTAAACCTAATTAACACAAAATTAACTTAATTAAACACCTAAAAATATACTGAAAATATCAAATAAATGACCATTATCAGCCCACTAAGAAAACCATCGGGTTTTCTCGAATTATATAGTGAGGGCTATTAATTCACAATAAAATAGTGGGAGTAAATAGATTAATTAAAAACCTAATTAATGCATACATATATATGAACATACTCTCATATGTTTTCTTTTTCACATCAAAGGTCATCATCATAAGCACATCAAACATTAATATACGATCAATCTTGGATAACAATCTGGTTGGTAGCAACTATTCTGACTAGATTAGGCAAGTGAGAATTGTTCTTAGAGCTGAAAAGATTCATTATGTCTTGGATAAAGATCCACCACCACTTTCATCAGATGATGCCATTGATGAGATCAAGGGCACTTACCGAAAATACATGGAGGATAGTGAAGCAGCAGCATGTCTGATGTTGGGTGTTATGTCCTCAAAGCTTCAGAAGCAACATGAGATGATGGATGCTAGAACCATCATTTTGCATCTAAAGGAGCTTTATTCTTCTCAGGCTAGAATTGAGCAATATGAGATTGCTCGAGCACTATTTAGCTATAAAATGGTGATAGGCACTTCGGCTGCTACTCATGCATTAAAAATGTATGGGTATATTGAGCATTTGAGTAGACTTGGCTATGTAATGGATAATGATCTATACATAGATTTAATCTTGTACTCATTGGCTCCAAGTTTTGCACCTTTCATGCTTAACTTCAACATGAACAAGATCTAAGTAACCATTCCTGAGTTAATCAACATGCTCAAAATAGCTGATGGATCCTTCAAGAAGAATTCAAAAAGTGTCATGGTTGTCACTTCTGGTAAAGGTAAGAAGCAGAAGAAGAAGAAGAAGAAGAAGAAGAAGATGATGATGATGATGATGATGATGACCAAGGCGCAGCCAAAGAATGGTGGGGTTTTCAAGAAGAAGATTGCCAAGAAAGAGAATCCCAAAGGAACTTGCTTCCATTATGGAAAAGATGGTCATTGGAAGCGTAACTGCAAGGCCTATCTAGATTCTCTCAAGGAGAAGAAGCAAGCTGATGCTTCTACTTCAGGTATTCATATGATTTAAATTAATACTTATTCTATTGCTTCAAAATAGTCTTGGGTATTAGATACCGAATGTGGATATCATTTGTGTAATTATCTACATGGGCTTAAAAGTATTAGAAGAGTTGGAAAGGCAGAAATATGTCTATAGTCAGCTAGTGGATAAAACATCTCTACAACAGTTGTGGGAACTTACCATTTACCTCTTTCAAGTGGATTAATACTAAAATTAAATAATTGTTATTATGTTCCAGTATTATCCAAAAGTATTATTTCTTTTAGTTGTTTATTAAACGATTATGACATTTCTTTAAAAGACAAATGTTATTACATTTTTAAGAACAATATGTTTTATGCTAAAGCTATCATTGAGAATGGTATATTTTTTCTTAATTTAATTAAAGAAGTGCATAATGTGGATGCCAAGAGAATGAAACAAGATAATTTAAATACCTCATATTTATGGCATTGTCGTTTAGGCCATATAAATGAGAAATGCGTGACCAAATTACACAAGTCAAGTGATTTGAGATCATTTGATTATGAATCATTTGATACATATGAGTCTTGTTTATTGGGGAAAATGACAAAAGCTCCCTTTATTGGTAAAGGAGAATGAGCTAAAATGGTTTTGAACTTAATACATTCAGATGTATGTGGTCCAATGACTACACATGCCAGAGGAGGTTACTCCTACTTCATTACTTTCATAGATGATTATTCTAGGTTTGGATATATCTATCTAATGAAATATAAATCTGAAGCATTTGAAAAGTTCAAAGAATTCAGAAATGAAGTAGAGAAGCAACTTGGCAAGAGTATTAAAACACTTAGATCATATTGAGATAGAGAATACTTAAGCCAAGAATTTCAAGATTATCTTAGAGATAATGAAATTTTATCTCAATGGACTTCACCATATACATCACAACACAATGGTGTATCTCAGAGGAGAAATCGAACACTATTAGATAAGGTTCGATCCATGATGAGCCGAGCAGACTTGCCTAAGTCCTTTTAGGAATATGCACTAGAAATTGTTGTTTATGTGTTAAACAGAGTTCCTAGTAAACCAGTTGATGTTACTCCACATGAGATATGGAATAACAAGAAACCCACACTTTCTCATATAAAGGTATGGGGTAGTCCTGCTTATGTGAAAAGAAAACCGATATGGAAGGTAATATAGTTACCTATAAAGCTTGCTTAGTAGCAAAAGGCTATTGTCAAAAACAAGGTATTGACTATGATGAAACCTTTTCTCTTGTAGCGATGCTTAAGTCTATAAGAATACTTTTATGCATTGCAGCTCATTATGATTATGAGATTTGGTAAATGGATTGTGAAGACAGCTTTCCTAAATGGAAATTTGACTGAGGATGTGTATATGACACAACTAAAAGGGTTCACATCAGGAAATGGCAAAAAGGTATGCAAGCTTCAAAGATCCATATATGGATTGAAGCAAGCCTCTAGGAGCTAGAACATATGATTCAATGAGACAATCAAAGATTTTGTTTCTCACAAAATGAAGATGAACCTTGTGTATATAAAAGGGTCAGTAGGAGTGCAATTGTCTTCTTAGTTTTATATGTGGATGACATATTGATCATAGGAAAAGACATTTATCTTCTCCAATTTGTTAAAATATGGTTACCCAAGCAATTCTCCATGAAAGACCTTGGAGAAGCATCCTATATTCTGGGAATAAAGATCTATAGAGATAGATCCAATAGGTTGCTAGGTCTTTCTCAAAGTACATATATAGATAAAATATTGAAAAGGTTCAATATGGATCTCTCTAAGAAAGGGTTTATACCCATGGTGTATGGGAAATACCTTTCTAAGTCTATGTGTCCACAGACACTAGAGAATAAAGAGAACATGAATAGAATACCATATTCATCTGCAATTGGTTCTATCATGTATGCTAGGCTATATACACGTCCAGATGTAGCATTTGCTTTGAGTGTCACAAGCAGATTCCAATCCAATTTTAGAGAGGAACGCTGGGCAACTATCAAGAATATTCTTAAGTACTTGAGAAGGACTAAGGATATATTCTTGGTATATGGGGAGGGCAGTTTGGAAGTAAATGGGTATACGGATACCAACTTCCAATCTGAAAAAGATGATTGTAAATCACAGTCTGGTTTTGTGTTCATAATGGAAGGAGGGGCAATTAGTTGGAAGAGTTTCAAACAAGAAACGACTGCTAATTTCATGATAGAAGTTGAGTACATTGCTGCTACGGAAGCAGCCAAAAAAGCAGTCTGGATCAAAAAGTTCATATCTGAACTAGGAGTGGTACCTAGCATTGTTGATCCAATTCCTTTATATTGTGACAACAATGGAGCCATTACACAAGCAAAGGAACCATGGTCTCATCAGCGATCCAAGCATGTTCTTAGTCGCTACCATCTCATAAGGAAAATTGTAGCTAAAAATGATGTGAAAATAGAAAGGGTCCCCACAGATGATAATGTGGTGGATCCACTCACTAAAGCACTTTCCCAGATTAAGTACGATCACCATATAAATAGCATGGGTCCAAAACATATGAGTGATTGGCTCTAGTACAAATGGGAGATTGTTAAAGAGTATACCCTAGAGCCCATGTAATAGGGATGTATTTCATATGTATAAGCTTATATTCTTAATAAAAGGCATTATTCATTTATTAATGCTATGTTTAAATACAGGAGTTTGTAAATCTTATATTAATAAATGAAGTCCTAGATATTATAAACACAGTGCAAAGGCAATCATGAAAGTGTTCATGATGTGAGATGTCTATTGCATACAAATGTGTTAATATCTAAATATCCCTAGTCATAGAATTAACAAGATAGGACATTGTTAATTCGGACAGGCTAACATATGTTATAATTCTTGAATGGTTCAAGTAGTGGTTCTCATAACTGTGATTATGGAAGATAATCAAAGCTAACATGTGGATGATTATTCGAAGAACAAGTTCATTAGAGACTTGCAAAGAGAATCCTCATATGGATATTAAATCTATGTCAGTGAGGAATCTCTTCATAGCGATTGTGCAAGTATCCTTAGACTTGAGATCACCAAAGCTATCTTAAGTAGCAAGTGGTATACTTTGACTCCATAACTGATTACTTCCAACTAGGGGTGAACATAGTTAGGAGGTTGGGTATATCATGACCTACTTGAAGTTAGTTGAGTGATCGATAAAGGATTCACCATCCCAGATTTATTAAGGGAAGTTATCTCGCATGATTCTATAATTGCCTTGTTTAGAGAATCTCTAACCAGAGTAATATGCCAAGATGGATAGGGATCCATGAAGGGTATTTTGGGAACAATGGATAAATTAATAGAACATACATAATTAGATTTATATGAGTTGACAGAAATCCATACTCAGAATCTAATTGAGATAAGAGTGGTGAAAGGAGTAATTGCATGGTAATTGTTTCTATGAAAGGGTATAGTCAAACCACTTGACTTTCCTGACATTAGGTAGTCATGATGCCTAGTTAGAAGCCAATCATGACTTGTATAATAGTGTATCATAAATATCAATAAGGATTGATAAAATGATTTAAAGAAGTTTAAATCATGTGAGTTTTGAATAGAACTCACTATTACATATTATACTGCCAATATGGACAGGAACCCAATAGGTCACACACATATAGAGAAAAGGATAAAATGATAAAATGAAAAGGATAATAATATTTGATTTTTTTTATTGAAATATAGAAGTGAATAAGAGAATAATTAATTAAAGAGTTTAATTAATTATGATCAAGTAAAATTACTCACAGAACTTTTTAGAAATATTCTGTAAAATGGACCTAATTGAAATATTGTATTTAATAATTAATTATTATTTGACTATAAGTGTTATAGGGGTGATATAATAATTAATAGATCCATTGGAGAAATTAGAGAGGCCCAAAGAATTGATTTTGGCGCAGAAACCCTCTAGAGGAAGGGTTTCACACCAACTTCAGATAGAAGGCACTAAAGGCCTAATTCTTAGACCAAAACAAATTAAATATATTTTATAAGTGTTATGAAGCCTAAATATTTAATTTGGATGGATTTAGAATTCATTTGGATGATTAAATCCAAGTGTATGCATGAAGGGCCTAGTTTTGGGGTTTTATGCATAGTCTTTTATGAAAGGATTTAAATTGGATTTAATTGAGCCCAAATAAATTATTAATAATTCTAGAAGTCCATTTAATATTTCTCCAGCAATTTTAAAGAGCCCAATCCCATTATGAAGTTGGATTTTTAAACCTAACAATAAAAATCCAAGTGATAGGGATTTTAGGGTTAAGTGAACATTAAAAGAAAAGAAACTCTCTCACTCTCTCAACCCTAGCCACCACCACCCTTGCTAGCATCAAGGGGATTTTGGCCACCCCTTGTGTTCCTCCATTGTTGGTTCATTCAATCCTTCTCGAGTGTGGATTACTAATTGGAGGTGTTCAATTTTGGACACTGTGGTTTGCGACAACCTAGTGAGAAGGAAAATCAATTGTTCAAAAAAAAGCGAAGGTAATTTTTCTTATTCTCATTAGTATGTATATTGTAAATTCATGGCAAGATCAGATCTATTGGTTAAAAATTTTAAATTTCGCTTATGTATGAGATGCATGTAATCGATAATTCCCAACAGAGAATTCCTTCACAATATTATTTCCCTGCAGAGGTGTCACTGATGGCCTGACCAAATTCCTTGGCAATGATGGAGGGGCCTTTTGGCCTTAAAAGGAATGAATGGTTCATCTGCTATCTATGGTAATGAGGCTTCCTTTTGGTGCATTTGAGATGGCAGTCCTTAGGGGTTACGAAATTTCCCTAATCAATTACATCCAAATAAATGGAGAACGGTGGCCTACTTTAAGATCTTGTGCAAGATAGAGGCGATGGCTCCAACTCTAGACCGTTCACCCACTTATTTTATATTTTCGGTCGGAGTGATGGGTCGGATTATTACTTTACTAGCTGATCGCAGAGAAAACTCTTCACTGTCCCATATTCGATAAAAGGGTTCAGGGAGAGATACTTCTTAGTGGGGACAGCCGGTGGGTTTGGAGTACCCCTCAGCCGATCTATAAGAGACACCATCCTGAAAGATCAGGCTGTCGGTTAGGCTCTTTATGAAGACGACATTAAAAAACTGATGGATGCCGTAGCAAGACAAGGAAAACTCTACGACTCCAATTTTCTCTTGGGGACATTGGTGGGATCCTTAAGCTCTGAGGCTGGTGAAAATGAAAAATGTGAGCATTATAATAGGAGTGAGGGGGAGGGCATAAATTTAACAATTCACACATTGCATGTGCATCGAATATATCTGCTTTGAAGAAGATACTTATCTTGTTTATCTTTATGATACAGCTGTAGATGTAATGGTGAAAGGAGATGAAGTCGCAAGGCAGCTTTCCGATTGGGCTAGAGCTAAGAGGGAAGTTGATCATTTGACCAAGGAGGAGAGAAGAACTAAGAGAAGGAAGATCCTATAGGCTTCAAAAGTTTATTCTTCTAAGGTCATGGAAAATGCTCCTATGCCTCCTGCTACTGTCATTGCTACTTCAGCCTCGATCGTCCCCATTGCTCATCCTTTTCTAACCATAACTGGACCAACAACGCCTTCTTCGATCATAGAGGGACAGGTGGGACAACATCCACTTAGGCGATTGTAACTGAGGGACAAATCTAATGATGAAGAGCCACAACTATCCCTACTCCCTCGATCATCCACTCAGAGAAAAAATGCGTTGATAGATAAGGCAATGCAAAAGAAGGCTGAAAAGGCAACAAAGAAGAAATCTACCAAGGTGGTGGCTACAGTAGATGCCTGAATTGCTATGAAAGGCAAAGAAGCTATCCAGGGCAAGCCCACTCGATGGCCTTCAGGGAGAGCTCTGGAGAGGTAGGTTCTGTCCCTAGATGATATCTTAAAAGAATGGTTTGGGGATGACTAGTTTATGGCCAATAAGGGCATGTCGACCTTTGTCTGCCAGGATCTCGCCCAAGAGAATGGCTTCAAGGCAATGGGGAAGCTCAACTTATTCTCCCAAGAGTTCGGGCTATTCCAGCAGCAAAGCTTAGACATAATGCTTGCATCCTCCTTTCCCCTCCATGTTCTTTCTTCTTCTTGTTTTCGACCGTTGCTTTTTCTTTTTTCTTAGATGATAAAAAGAGGCCTTCATTTGCACAATATGGCGGCCTTTGCCCAATCAAAATGGGAGGATGTCGTTCATTAGATAAAGGAAGCAAAATTCGGTAGTGATACAACTAAAAATGAGTCTCTGCTCTTAAGATCAGAGATGGAGGAGCTGAAGAGGGAAAAAGCCAGACTAGCCCGGGACCTTAAGTCCTAAAAAAATGAGGTGGATCATTTGAAGGGAGATGTCACGCATCTCTCTGTGGACAGTGCTCTATGTAAGCAGTACGAGGAGGAGATGGCCAGGTTGAGGGGTGAATGTTCACATCTTTCGGCTGAGTGCGCTAAAGCCAATGCGGACAGAGATAAGGCCAATGAGGACAAAGATAAGGATTTGTCAGAGTGTGACCTTCTTCGAGCCGAGAGGGATTCCTTAGAGACAGCTCTGGTGGGGAAGACAGTGGCTTAAGGCGAGAGATTGGCGAAAGAGCTCGAATTTCAGAAAGAGGACCTCCTTGATCAACTATGTGAGGCCCAAGAAAGGCTACTAACTTGGTTGATTTATGCAGTCGGGCAGCATTTTCCTAAAGCTGAGCTCGATTAGATGGAGGACCTAGGGAGTCTTTCCGATCCTCCTTCTAGTGATGATAAGGAGGAAACTCCTCATGATGGATTAGCCGAGGGGACTGAAAGTGTGAACACCCAGTCTCGTCCAAGTACACCAACTGAGCCTGAGGCTTCTGCCCCCTTACCATCAAAACCTGCTACTGAAGCAAGTGTTGGATCTTCCCAACCTTGTGCCGAGATGAAGGAAAAGCTTGCTGCTGGACAGACCATAAAGCCTGCGATTGATCCGGCCCAGGCTCCTACCATAGAAATTATAGATATAGAAACTTAGGCTTTTTTTGTAACATTTTTCTTCCCTTTTGTAAAGTTCTCAATGAAAACTGTAACTTGAACAAATTTTCATATATGAATAGAATTTATTTTCCAATTGTCCCTTCTTACTTTTCAATGCAATTTTTATTTTATGTATAAAATCAATTAATGAAAGTGCTTCCTGAATTTAAGGATGCTTTACAAGAATTACAGTCTATAACTCTTAGAAC
Source organism: Excoecaria agallocha (assembly GCA_037975025.1). Taxonomy (NCBI): domain Eukaryota; kingdom Viridiplantae; phylum Streptophyta; class Magnoliopsida; order Malpighiales; family Euphorbiaceae; genus Excoecaria; species Excoecaria agallocha. The sequence goes on along the minus strand of CM075808.1, from coordinate 10,484,686 downwards.
CAACTATCAATCCATTTGATTCAATTGAAAAGATAAAACTAGTCGGTCTGATGTGAGTTATGACTTAGATTTTAGGCACAGGACATCAAGCATAGTGATCGACTTTTGCAGTCTTGCATTCACTTGGAGTATTATTCGATTGAATACCAGATCGACTGATCGAAGAAGAGTCAGGCATAATGAATGACCTTTTGATCTTGCATCTACTTGAAGATTTGGCGATTTCATACATGGAGTACCCAGAAGAGATTATTAAATCAATTTTTGACCTTTGCATTTTGGGTTCGGGTTGACATCGAACCTAGCAAATGAGTCGATAGAGAATAAACGGAGGCATCTTGCATTTTTGATTCGAGAATGGCATCGAACCTAGCGGACGAACTTAGACTGGAGAAAAGCTTTTGCATTTTGCGTTTGGGATGAGCATCAAGCCTAGCGAGGGAGTTATACCGGTCAAAACAAGACCTGAAGTTAGACAGGGTTTTTAGCTTTCGTATTTTTGGCTCAGGATGTCCATCAAGCCTAACAGATAAGCTGTGCCCTTTTTAATACAACGATCGGGATACAATGTCAATCAGAATTAATCCATTAGCCTTAGCATGGTTGAGATAGATACATCTATCGAGATATAATATCAATCAAAACAAAATAGATAACCTACAAATAAATTTCAAAACTAACAAACAAGAAGTTACAAGCATACCTTTTCCGAAGATGGAAATTAATTTTTTTATTGAATTCAAACTTTCGATACAAGGTTACACATGGTACTTCTTGAGTACTTTGATGTTCCAGCTTCTGGGGATGTCTGCCCCTTCCAAGAGTCTGAGCCTATAAGTACTAGAGCTTAGAACTGTAGAGATTTCGTAGGGACCTTCCCAATTTGGCATTAGTTTCCTAACTTCGGCATTTTTCATGCCTATATCTGCCTTTCTGAGCACCAGATTACCCACATTAAAGGTTCTTGCCCTTATTTTATGTTGTGGTATCAAGCAACCCTTTGTTTGTAGATGGCGATTTTGGCATAGGTATCTTCTCTCCTTTCTTCTACCAGGTCCAGATCTTGGCATCTATCCTGGATGTTCATCCGGTCGGAATAGAATGCAGACTGATAGGAAGATAGGCTGATCTCTACAGGTATCATTACCTCGGAGCCATAGACAAAAGAGAATTATGTTTAATGAGTGCCAGCTCTTGGAGAGGTCCTGTAAGACCATACGACACTTTACAGCTCTTCAATCCAGTTGCCTTTTGCCTCGCCCAGTTATTTCTTTAGGCCTTTTAGAAGTGTTCTATTAGAGACCTTGATCATCCCATTGCTCTTTGGATAGGTGACTGAGGTGAACTTAAGGCTGATGTTAAGGTCTCAGTAAAAGTTTCTGAAGATGGAGCTGTCAAACTACTTGCCATTATCTGTAATAAAGACATTGGCTAAGCCATACCTACAAATGTTATCCTTTCATGCAAAATTTTTGACCCTCTCTGCTGTGATTATTGCTAGAGGCTCTGCCTCAATCCATTTGGAGAAGTGGTCAATGGCTACAAGGAGGAATTTTATTTTTCTTTTGCCTTAGGAAAAAGGTCCTAGGATGTCAAGGCCCCACTGATCAAATGGCCAAGAAATTTTGATCGGTTGTTGGTCTGCTATTGATTGTCTGATTACTCTTTCATGGATCTGGCATTGTTGGCATCTTCTTAATTTTTTCTGGATGTCTTTGAAAATACTTGGCCAAAAGTATCCAATTTGGAGTACTTTTCTCGCCATGGCCCTACCAGGTTCGTGTGCGCCACAAATGCCTTCATGAATTTCTGTTAGGATGTAGTATCTTTCCTCCTCCATCAAGCATTTGAGCCAGGGGTGACTAAAAGCTTTTTTGTATGGATCACCATTAATAACAGAATAATTCAAGGATTTACGAGATACCTTTTGGGCTTCCACCTTGTCTTCAAGTAGCTACCCTATTTGTAGGTACCGCTTGATGAAGCTCATCCATGTATCTTGAGTTGGTTCAATCTCCATCATCTCTAGTTCATCTAAGAAGGAGGTCGGTTGCTCGACAAAGGTGATGTTTTCTTCTATCAGCCTTTGTTCAAAGGCAGACTCTTGGCAAGCCGATCGGCAGCTATAGTTTGATCTCTTGGCACCTTCTGTAAGATCTATTCTAATCCTGACTCTTCTAGCATGTTGAATGTGGCCTTGACCTTTGCCAAGTACTGAATTATGTTGGTTTCTTTGGCCTCGAAGGTGCCTAAAACTTGGCTTGATACGAGCTGAAAGTTGCTCTTGATGGTATAGAGCAATCTCAACCCTTGCAGAAGTGCCTCATACTTTGCTACATTATTTGAAATTTTGAAGCTGAGTTTTATTGCGTACCTTATGACAATGCCTAATGGGCCTATTATTACGATGCTTGTGCCTCCTTGGGTGTCGTTTGTAGCTCCATCCATGATCATCTTCCATTTTACATGTTGGGCCTGATTGGTTATTCCTTCACCAGCAAATTTAGTAACAAAATCTGCCAAAACCTAAGCCTTTATTTCTTTCCTAGATTCGTACCTCACGTCCCACGACTAGAGCTTGATTTTCCATCCCACCATTTTTCCTTCCAGGTCCAAGGTCTAAAGAATTTTTCTGATAGGCTAACCCTATCAGACCACTATTGTGTGTGCTTCGAAATACTGCCTTAGCTTTCTTGTGCACATCATGAGGGCAATAATAAGTTGCTCGACCAGACCTTTTCTCAACTCTGGGCCCTTAAGCACTTGGCTCACATAATAAATAGGCAGCTACTGGATTCTTTCTTCCCTGACTAGGATACCTACAACAGCTTCACCAGAAGTCGACAAGTATAGATATAAATTTTCACCTAGAAGCGATTGGCTGAGTAGTGGTGGGTTAGTGAGTAACTTCTTTAATTCAATAAAAGCTTGCTGGCAGTCAGTTCCCCAGTTGAAAGCTTCATATTTCCTCAACTTCTTGAAGAAAGGGGTGCACCATTTGGCCGAAAAGGAGATAAACCTTTCGAGGGTTGTTATTTTGCCATTCAGCTTCTGAACATCTTTCACATTGCTCGAAGCTTGTATATCCAAGATGGCCTTTATTTTATCAGGATTGGCTTCAATGCCTCTTTGGGAGATCATGAAGCTAAGGAATTTTTTCGAGGCCACCTTGAAATTGCATTTCTTGGGATTGAACTTCATTCGGAACTTATTCAGCGTGTTGAAGATCTTTGCTAGATCGGTGGGATGTTCTTCGAGGCTTTTGCTTTTGACGATCATATCATCCACGTAGACTTTCACATTTTTCCTTTTTTGATCTTTGTAGATTCTGTTAATCAATCATTGATATGTGGCACCTACATTCTTTAGTCTGAATGGCATGGCCTTGTAGAAGAAGGCGTCATCATCTGTGATGAAGCTGGTCTTTTCCTAATCCAACAACCACATCATAATTTAGTGGTATCCAGTATACGCATTGAGTAGGGAGTTGATGGTATGGCTAGTAGTGGCATCTACCAGTTGGTCTATGCTAGGTAGGGGGTAGTTGTCCTTTGGATATGTATTGTTAAGATCTATGAAGTCTACAAACATTCGTAGCTTCTCTGACTTCTTTTTCACTAACACAACATTGACAAACCATTTCGGATAGTCAACCTCTCGGATCGTACCTGCTTTCAATAGTCTGTCCAACTCCTTAGAAATGAAGCTGGTATTTTCCTAATCTAACAATCACATCATAATTTGGTGGTGTCCAGCATACGCATCGAGTAGGGAGTAAATGGCATGGCCAGCAGTGGCATCCACCAATTGGTCTATGCTAGGCAGGGGGTAGCTGTCCTTTGGATATGCTTTGTTAAGATCTATGAAGTCTACACACATTCGCAGCTTCTCCGACTTCTTTTTCACTAACACAATATTGGCAAACCATTTCGAGTAGTCAACCTCTCGGATCGTACCTACTTTTAATAGTTTGTCCACCTCCTCAGAAATGAATTTTCTCAGATTGGGAGCATGCCTTTCGTAACTTCTGTCTGATCGGCTTATAAGCTTGATCCATATTAAGTTTGTGAGTGATCACATTGGGATCGATTCCAGAGATGTCTTCTGGCTTCCAGGCGAAGGATGCCTAGTTGATCATCAAAACTTGTATGATGGCCTCCTTGACCTCTGCACTCATGCTGGTGCCAATTTGAACACTCTTGCCTTTTGACAGTGTCCTTGCCTTGACCTCTTCTGCAAAATCCATTCTCTACCTCTCCACCGACTCAAATCACTCTAGCTCTAGTTCCACCATCATGGCCTCTTTTTGATGCTTGATCATGGTGACATAGGCCTCTCTGGATGGCTTATGGTCACCCCTTAGAATGGAGATGCCTCCCCTGGTTGGGATCTTCATCACCATGTATAGGATGCTAGTGACAGATCCAGTTTGAAAGAGTAGAGGCCTTCCAAAAATGGCATTATAGGTTAAAACCATGTTAATAACCATAAAAGTTACCTTGCAGGCGTGGGCTAAGGCCTCTTGGACAAGCTTGGCAAATAGCTCAATAGATCCTACCATTGAAACGATAGCATTGTTGAGTCCGATCAGTGGTGTGGCATTCGGCTTGAGCTCCTCGATCGGTAGCCCTATGGCTTTGTAAGCTTGGAGAGTGAGCATATTCATAGCACTTTCTTTGTCCACCAAAATCTTCTTTACATCGAAGTTATTAATTTGTGCCCTAACGGCGAGAGCATCCTTATAAGGGAACATTATGTCTCGTGCATCTTCACTGGATATGGTGACTGTGGGTGGCCACTCAGCTGTCTAGGAGATGTAAACACCTTTTCCCTTTCTTTTTTTGGAGAGATCCTCTCCATAGGATGATCCACCAGTGATCATATTTATGACCCCGGCATACGATCGACGAAGATCCGTATTTTTCGATTTTCTCTCATCATCGTTGTCATCATCGAAATCATCCTTCTTAAGGTCCGACTGTCTGCAAGGACTTGCCCCTCTAGTCGGACCTACAAATTTCTTAAGGTACCCTCTTTGCAGGAGTCGTTCAATTTTTTCTTTCAACTAGTTACACTCATCAGTTGTGTGACCGATATCTCTGTGAAACTTGCAGTATTTGTTATGATTTTTGGTGTTTTTGCTCCGTTCGTCCAGTTTCTTAGGCCAATTCACCTTTCTATGCTTTTTCTTAATCCACATCAACACACGTGCTGGATTTGTATTAAGCGGAGTGAAGGTTCGAGTCTGTTAGCCAGTACCCCGATCGGACCGAAATTGCTCAACCTCCTTTCTTTTTCCCAGATTTCTAGAAATTGAGGCTCTTTTTGGGCTCCTTACTATCCACTCAAATTCAAGAGTTCAATTAAAGGAGCATCCATTCGGGTGCTGGAGTCTGTCCATAACATTGCTCCTTCTCCCTCAGCTAGATCTCAAGGTATTGTCCAGCTAAATTTACTATCTAGCTCTTTCCATCAGATTGGAGAAGCTAACAGGTGGCTTGGTTGTGATCAACTCAAATAGTGGCAGATCAACAGTGCCTCCAGCCAAGGCAGTGTTTTCTATTTTCATGTTTACATTCCTCACCTCTGATATCATGGCTTGGAACATATCGATGTAGTCTCTATGACTTTCATAGTTTGTTGGTAAAGATTGCACAAATTGCTCACCGACTCTGATGCTCATGTCTGTACAATGAACCATGTGATAAACAGTTCTTTTAGTTATCGAAAGGAGGTGATCGATTCCTGGGGAAGCTCATAGAACCAGTTAAGGGCATCTCCTCCCAAGGTGGTGAAAAAAAATCCTACAGGCAATTCTTTCATCATAGGTGTAAACCTGCACTTTGGTTAGATATTCTGCAAGATGAGTGACAGGGTGAGTTTTACCTGTATATCTATCCATTACCACATCTCTCCACTTGAGAGGTAGCTTTGACTTTGTGATCTCCCTGCAAAATGGGGAGGCTTTATTTCTACAGGTGTTTCCCTCGAACATGCCTTTTCTGGGGCCCCGTCAAGCCAAACTGTTTGAGTTTCTACTTAAACCATTTATTCTCCCTACTCATGGCTATTGAGGCAAACTTGTCCCTCCTTCCTTTCATGCGTCTGCAATTCAACGTGCACGTGAAGGATAAATCATCCTTAATGGATGAGGTGGAGGATCTACTGGGGATATATGGAGAGTCTCGGCTTGAGGAGATTGTCCCCTTCCTTTTGTCGTACCTGCCTGGGGTTTTGACCCCCGTTTTTCTAATGTCGTTAGCTCATGGCTCATTTATGGAGATTCCCCTGTTTCTTCTTCTGAAGTCTTTGGCTATGAAGTCCATTTCATGGCCTCTTTCAGAAGTCCTGGGCATATTGCCCTTTTTCAGCATTTGGACAATGCTCTTACTGAAGTCACTAAGAATGGCGCGTATGTCCCTGACAGTAACAGGGATATCTTTTAGCTACCGCATGACTACATTGTTAAAATCTAGAAGGAGGTTATCCCTGGTAGGTGATTTGGGAGATCTCTCTCTTCTCCCTGAGGGCCTAAATCTGCCCTGGCTATTGCGATCATATTCTCTAGAAGCTGTGTGCTCATTGAATCTTGAACCTCCCATGTCTGTCAATGAAAGCACCAAATGATAAAGCGTAAAAATTATTTATTTGAGAAAGAGAGTAGGCAGCTAAGGTACTCGGTCGAACCAGGCATTAGCACTCTGAATCTTAAGTCAGTAGCTTTCTAGAGAGATAATATTTAGACAGAGAATCTTAGATGTTAAATACCTGGAGCTATTGTGCTTTTGCTATTTATAAGAGATAAAGGAGGGATACTTGAGTATTTTAGGGCATGATAACTGACAGTTGGAGCATATGAGCAGCGATGTAATAGGGAGCAGGTGGAAGGTATGGACGTTAGCTTGGGCTTTGGAAAATATTTTTTCGTGCTTATCACTAATTAAGAGTGTGGCTTTACACCTAGTTAATATCATCATGTCTAATATGAGAAAAGGAAAAAAATTGTGAACGGTATTTTTGCAATGGAAAAAGGACAATTCTTTCCTATTTTATAGATAGAATTAGAATAGTCAAACTTTAATTTAATTCACATATTTAATTCATATGATCCATATTTTTTTATTAAATTTGATGTGATTTGTTTGGATTATAGTTCAATCTAATCTATTTACCGCTCAAAATAAAATTCAAAATTATTAATCTCATCTTTCAATGTGAATTAACCCGAATCTTAGTTGTTTTTATTTTTTTCTTTTTTTTCTTAATTAAACTGAATACAGTTTGTTATTTTGGGTTATGGATATATTTTTTTAAGTAGGAGATTGTTGCCCTTCGATAAAAGCATGTTCTAAAAGGTAATTTTTTATTTTTTTATTATTTTAATTTTGTTTTTAACAGGTGAAGCAATGGCCCCACTTGGCATTTTTATTAAAGTCTATTACTTTTGTACATCAACTTTTTATTCAAATTCGTATAATGAGAAGCTGAAAATCTTGCTACAAATCATTCATCTGAAAAGCGAAAGTTGCATTGCTAGTTATCTCCTATACCATCAATTGGTTGGTATTTTCGTGAAGGTTGATGAAAAGGTTAATGGATAAAATTGCTAGGATGTTATTGGTGATGATAAACATTCGTTTAATTCTCAGACAAGAAAAGCCAATCAATATCAAAATGTTCAGTTTGCAACAAGCAGATTAATCATGCATAAATAGGAACACAATAAAGAAGCAAGTTGCATTATTCGGCATCATCCAAATACTAACTGAGCTTCTGGATTCTTGGTTTTCTTTCATTTCTGTCTCTTGTAAATTTTGGCCAGGAAGGACTTCAACACTGCTTGCACTGGCTTGCTAGGATGGGCTTCAATGGAATTTATTAGTTTCTCATAGCTTTTATTCTCATAATCCGAAAATAAGCCCTATGAAGTTATAAACAAAGAATTAGAGATGACAGAAAAATTTGTGCCACTGCAACATCACCAAACAATATTTTTTGCAAAAAGCTTAGGATGCAAATTTACCCTCCATGTATTAAAACTGAACAGAATTCACCTTTTTTTTTAACAGCCTCTTGACACAGCACTCAAACAAGCAGACAAGTTACACCCTATGATATAAGAGGCAAGTTTTTTCAATTTTAAAACATAAACCATAATATTGCACCAACTGAAACATTAAGGATATAATTACTCTTTTTATCAAATATTAGTGGCAAAATTACATCTTAGCCATTGCAAAATTGATCTAAAGAAAAAGAGCAAACATCAATGCAAACATTGAAATTTTCTTTATAAAACAATAGTAATATGATAGAATCATTAATCTGAGAAAGTACTAGATACCTTCTCTGCCATTTCAATGGCGTACAAATAAATTAAAATATCTTTGATCTCGTAACATATGAAATTTGAAGGCTTGCATACATTTCGTTCAAATAAGTACTCCTTCCATTTCATAATTTTAAATCTTTCCATTTTAACCTATTTCAAAATATATTCCACTTTCTCTTTTTAAATTATGGTTAATATTTACGTTGTCTATTATATCTCCATTTAATTTTATCTTGTTAATTGAAATTTAAATTTTTCCTACGGTGTTATTAACCATGATTTTTATAGTTTCAATAATACTTAATTATTCCTGTATTGAGGATGGATATAATAGGAAAGTTATAAAAGAATTTTGCCCTTTAACTGTAATAAGTGCAATTTCTTAATATATGTGAGAAAAATGGACTAAAATATAGAGGGCCTTGACTCTCGCTAACCTGAAGGTTCAGCTCATTATAGAGGGCCTTGACTCTCACTACACTGGCTGCATCAGCTCTTCCATAGTGCTCCTAAAATAAATAGCACTTTCAAGAACCTAATTTTTGATAAGACAGCAAGGTAACAAAAAGAGGATACAGAATGTTTTACTCTTACATATAGCACTTTCTTTTGCTCTTCATTGCAAACTTCCAAGGCCTTCACGACCAACCAAGAGCACTTGAAATCTTCGATGTCTGTTCCTATCTGATTTCAGATAAAGATATTAGCAAAAACTCTAATTAGACAAACAGATTTTAAGTTATTTTCCCTTTCCTTTCCTGCTTCCCCTCAAGCCACCAGGCACCAGCTTTCCAGCTCTCCACGTAACTATATACACACATGCAAATTTTTTCATTATCATACATCCAATGCAGGCTTACCTTACCAATTGTCTTCGGATCACCAAAGCAATCCAAATAATCATCCTACACAAAGGGAAAAAAAAAAAGGAAGATAAATCAGCACAGGTGAAGTATTTCATTGTCTATATTGCAGTAAAACATATAAATTTCCTCAAACATTTACTATATTGGTAAAGCTACACCGTTGAGTTTTGTGGCTGGGCAATGTAACGCCAACAAGTTAATCCAGTATTCCATTTTGATTATAAAACAAATAATTAAATAAATATATGCACATAAGATGCAAGTCAGCAAGGTTTTCTATCGCTCAACCTAGGTAGAGAGGCCCAGGAAATTTGAGGATCATGTCTAAATATACCTGTACTTGAAAGTAGATTCCCATTTCAACAAGAATGTTCTGTACATCGATATGATTTTCCAGATTCTCACCCACCATGAGCAATGCACAAGCAACCTGACAAGTTTTGGAATGTGATTCGGATAGGAACATCAATTAAGCCACTGAGTGAAATGAACATGCAATTTTAAGACAATCAGTTGTCCATGCTTACTGGGAGATAAAATGAATAGTAGGCTGTTTTATACTGAACAATTCGCTGGTGACTGCATAATATGTTAACAAATAAATCAACTGAAGGAGGAAAACAAGTTGGCGGAAAGATAAAAATTTATAATCAAAGACTCATAAGAAAAATTAATACAGAATGTCTGAGAAATCCAATTGTTGTTGCCATACACATGGCCATCTGATTCACTAGTAGTAAGACGCCTTTTGTATCATTCTGTTTGAAACAGAAAACATTCTTTATCTAATCCTCATCAATGATTCTAGTGACATCTCATCAGAATAATACTAGCAAAATAGCTCATTTGACACAGTTATGACAGATGAAATCTCTTTGCCATTGTTTTTGGTTGCTCATTTATCTTATTATATGAAAAGCTGTTACAAAGCATTTCACTTTATGCAGGCAGTCCTGCATCATTGCTTAGAAGGACCACGCCCACACTCAACTCAAGTCCCTAAAAGAAAACTGCTCAGAAATTCGACTTCTCACACAGAAATTTCATAAAAATCTTCTTATAAGCATCCCTTGAAAAACTTTGAAACTGTTAAACATATTTCATACATATATTTTTCCAATGAGGCTTATGGCACCCAACATATTTGAAAGTTGTTCCTATAGCCCTGATATCTTAACTTCCTTTATGTATTTTCTCAGTCTTATGTAATCTAAGAAACTAGAACCAATAGATACACAAAGATGTTTAACTCACAGTGACACAGTGTATTTGGATAAATCCTTTTCTCCTTCAAGTGTTGTAATCAGATCAATCATCTGTCCTGAAGCTGTTTGAAACTCTACCTAGTATAAAGCGAAAACAAATAAATTATAAGTATGCATTCATAACCAAAAGAAATTGTACAAACATTAGCAAGCTGATACCTCATTGAATAAATCTAGAAGGTCTACATAGTACGGTTTCCCTCGGAAGTGCTTTCTTAGGATTCTAGGTATGTGATTACGAAGCAAAATTCCATCATTAACCGCAATCATACCAACCTGCAAAATACAAGTTACATTACTTCACCTGAAACGGAAACCTTCTTACAGCGGAACAGGACAATCGTGTGAATTAGCACATACCTTGGCCACCCTAAACCAACAAGGTTGGCCTCTTCTTGTATGAGAAGCATCCATAATATCATCAAGGACAAGAAAATAAGCTTGAAGCTGAGATAATAAAGTAAACAAAAAATAAGATACTTCTGTATTCAAAGGTGGATATATAATCCTAAATGGCGAAGATGAGCCATACCCATTCTATACACCAACCAAGAGCACTAGCAAGAAAGATTTCTTCTTCAGTTACTTCCTGTGTCTCCTTCAACAATTTGTAACTATCAATCACAGAGAGCCCCCGGTTCAGCTTCCCTGAAAAGAAGAAACAAAAAAATATATATATACATTTGATAACCATTTCAGGAATGCTCAACTCTGTATAAGTTACATGATTTTTCTTTCCGTCCATCCTAACCCAAACTACAACTGCATGGAATAAAATAAATGTGGATAATATCTTTTTTTTTACCTCCAGGCACGTTGTAGTCCAACATCTGCAACAAATAGGGAATAAGGAAAAATTCAGAAAAACAATGCTAAGCTTTATAAATTTTGTTAACTCAGAGACAGGATTCTCAATACAAGCCGTGTTCAAGCCAATAATATGGAAAACAATTTAAGCCTTAATTTAAGGATGTCAGTCAGTATCCAACACTGGCTGTTGAACTTCATAACAATCGAGGAACATGCAGTTTTGAGATAAGTAAGAAATAACAAAGAATGACTTCGTGTTGGCACAGGCCGACAATAATATCTAAGACTGAAGCAATTGTGGCATTCTGAAAACTTTATTTCAAAGCTACTACTTAACATTAATCAAAAGCTACATTCATGTTTGATCTGTTAAAAAGGATATCTGTTTTCTTCAGTTCTTTTAACTCATTCTAGATATGTTAGTCCTGGATTCACTGCACAAAAGACGGATAAATGCAAAGATAATTTTTAAAGCAATTGTGAACAGCAAGAAAATTGCTAAAAGAAAATAATTGAGGTTTGTTCACTTACAAAAAAATTATTTCAGTTTTTCAGAAAAATTTTTCATAAAAAACAGAAAATAGAAATCATATTTATTTTGATCAGTTTTCTAAAATAAAAAATAAAATATAAATTTTCAGTTTTTCAAAATAAACAAAAAATTAAATAACTAACAAAAAATATTTTTCAAATTTTCTGAATAATATATATATATATATATAGTACATGCATACATACGTATATATGGATATGTATATATATGTATGTACATGCACGCGTACAAATATATATATGTATGCACGCGTGCATATATACGCATACATATATATGTATACACACACACACACACATATATATATATATGCATATACTTACACATACATATACATATAACTATATGTGCTTACCTATGTATGTACACATATATATGCATATGTATGTGTATATATATATACATGTACATACATACGCATAAACATATATATATATATATATATATATATATATATATATATATGTGTGTGTGTGTGTGTGTGCACATGCGTATGTATGGGTGTGATTGTGTGTGTGTGTATATATATGGATGCGCGTTTATATACATACGTATATATGTATATACATACATTTATATAGAAAATAAATATTTTAGTTTTATATTTATTGATAAATGAATGCGTTTTGTAAATTTTTATAAAAAATAAATACATCAATTTTCTTAAATAATAAAAAATAAAAATTTATTTTTTATAAGTAAACACGATCTTCACAATCAGACAAACCAAGCAAATCGCAAAGCGCAGCTGAAAAGGGAAAAATGTAATTCCAACTTTGGCTTAACAGTTGTAGATAGTTGTGAAATGAGGTCAAATAAAACGTGAACTCAGCAACGAAGCAACAAAATTCGCCAGTTCATACAATAAATTTTACTCATTGGCAAAATGCGCCTTTTCTAGGCAAATTATGTGTATTGCTATAATTTGGATAGTTCCCATCTTCAGATCAAAGTTATTACGACAGTTTCGACTTGCCGATATAATCAGTCTGCATGTAAATAAATCCTAAACAATCAAAAAGAAAAAAACAAATCTATCTAACCGAGTTTGATTATCATATCCGGTTATCCAGGTGGGGTGTTTTTCCATAAATGGAAATGCTTAGAAAAGAACCGAACTTTTAAATTGTCAACCTAGAAACCAAATCAATCAAAACGAGAAAATCGAATAAGAAGTGAGAAGAATGCGAATTACCCGGTCGACCCATTGGCGAGAATCTGGAGTCCATTCAAAAGCGGGGTCCTCAAGGAGCTCATTCTTGAGGTCTGAATAGACCTTTAAGAAAGTTGCCTTCAGATCCGCCATTGATTCAAGTAGAAGAGATTGGAGAGGAAGTCTGAAGTGAGAGAGAGAGAGAGAGAGAGAGAGAGAGAGAGTTGAATAGGTAAAGATTTGCAAATGGAATTGATGATTTTGTATTGGGGGGGTAACAAGAGATTTGTTTGACTAAGACAAGATTCGTGCTCTTGGCGTTGGGCCAAATATCAGTATCACCCGCTTACCCCAAATAATAAGTTGAAAGAGAACCGCTGCTATGCTATTGGTGTTGCCGCTGCTTTTGTGTCAGTTAAAAATTTGCTCTCAAAATGGGGCCAACTTTCATCCCATTTACGCCACTTGCCATTGGCTGGCCTAGTACATAAGATTGTCCATATATTTGTCAAAACCCTTTTATATATATATATATATATAATACATAAATTCTTTTTTAAAAAATAATAAAAGTTATAGCCCTGGATATATAAATGGCCTTCACGAGGGATTTTTAAATCCTTGCCTCGATTTATTGATAAATATAAGAACTTTTTGTAATAAAATTGTTGATTCTTGTTCTTTCTAATTTTTCTTTTTTTTACTTTCAATTCAAGCTATTTTTTTCATAAAAAAAATGGATAGAGTTTTTTACCCTTCTATTGCAAAGACCTTCTCAAAGAATATTTTATCATATGCTTTGTTTTATCTTTTAGCACTCAACGGTCTTCTATTGTTTGCTCGACATTTTTGTGAAACTCACAATATTTGCCTGTGTCTCTTTTTTAACCGTCCTCTGATTCATCTTTTTTTGACCAATTTATTTTTATCGTTATTTTCTTTAATCCATAATAGAACTTTATTCAAATTTGCGTTCAATGGGATGTATTCCACGTTGTTTGCACTTTTTGATCTTTGTCGATCTAACGCCTTTCACCTAAGAAGTTTCTTTGAGGGGAATTCATCCTTCTAGGATTCCCTCCTAAGCTTTTTCAATGTGACTTTCTCAATCAACTAAAGTCATCACATCTCTATATGTACAAATCCAGGTTATAATGTCCATTGGCTTTGTTGGCATCGTTAATGGCTATGAACTATTTTTCCATATCCATTAGGTATGAAATTTGATTGGTCATTATGTCATAAATAAGTTCTATAGCTAGGTGTTATGAATGTTATTGATTATCATTATTACCATTACTTTTTGTTTAGACTTTTTATGTCGGATGGTACCTCTTAGCTCTTGGAGTCTCTCAATGAAATCCCTGAAGCTCCATCGTCCCCTTGAACCATCCCTTGTAAGTCTATGACAATTTTCTTAGCTCACATTTAAATGATGAATATGATGCCAGATAACTGCTTGAAGGAGGTGATTGATCTCATAGGTAAGTTATGAAACTAATCTAATGCATTGTTTGTCAAAGTGGAGGAGAATACTCTTCAAACTAAGGAATTATCAAAGGTTTGCATGTCTACGAGTATACAGCATTATGAGGGGCATTTTTTGTTTAAACTTTTATAAATGTTAGAAAAAGGAACTCTTGAAGTATCAAGGCAAATGGAGAATCAATATTGTTGTCATAATTGAGCTTCTTGAGATAGCCTAGTTTAAATTCCCTTATAGCTTTTACAAACATATTTTCAAAAGCTTGGTTTGGAGACATCCTTAGGCTTTTTCTTTGAGCTTTGTCCTTCTTGTGCTTCTTGGATTTGCAAGTTCTAAATTTTTACCTTTTGAGCAAAAGTTAGTTGGCTTTTCTTTGCCTTTTTTAATTTTTAAAACGAGGTCTTCTCTTGTTCCTCTTATATGCCTAATTGATGCTTTTTAAGGAGTTCAAACTTTTTATCTTCTTTCATCCCCCAAAAAAGAGACATTGTAGGGCTTTCATCATGAAACGGGTGTGAGTCCCAAATATACTCTAGAGAGGGATGAATAGAGTATTAAAACTTTTGATAAGCAAATGGCATTATTTAATCGGATAATTATTTCAAGTTGCACAAATGCATATATCAATATCACAATAGATCTATTTCATAAATATTACTCAATATATTTTTTTCTCAGCCTTTTTCACATAAAATATTCATTCATGGATGAAAACTTTTGGTGTGTAATTGATCAATTAAATCTTACTCAAATTTATGCAAAAAATCAGATAAATCTTGTGGCATAACACAAAGTGAATTTTAACACTATGTTCTATAAAAGCACAGAACAGACAGATTTAGCTTAGTATAAAATTAAATAGAGCATGAAATAAAAGAGAGTAAGAAATAGAGAAATTTGACACCGTGATTTATAGAGGTTCGGCCATTGCTTACATCATTTCCTTAAGATAATACGTCTTAAGAGTTTCTCTCTTCTAATGTGACTCTATTTAGCAGACAAGAGTCAAAAGCTGATTATAAGAAGCTTTCCCAAGTTTTTCTTCCCAGTAAAAAACTCTAAAACACTTAACCCTTTTTTTCAAGTAAAATGATCAAAACAATTAGTTCTTTTTCCAAAGTAAAAGAATCTAAATACTTGCTAGCTTATTTTCCTAGGTCCTAGCAACCTAATCTCACTTTTTGTCTTACATGATTTATGATAAACCTCACTACACATGATTACAATTAAAAACTATAATCATTTGAGGGTATATGAATAATGCCTATAATGAAGTGAAACTACAACAAACTGATGTTCAAAAACTAAAGCGTTTCACTCATTTTTTTTACACTTGAAAAGCAATATTATATATAAGAAAAATAATATAGCTGTTAAGTATGAAAACTATTTTAAAAAATGTTTCTTTAGCAATTTTAAAAGATCTAATTTTTGCTTCCCTTAATTGAAATGCAATAGCCATAAAATCAATCAAATATTCTTTCCTTTTTCAAAGATATGTTTATATGGAAAACTTAAGTTTAGGAAATAATCAAATTAAATATATCAAAATGTGATGATTTTTATTTCTTTAAATGCATTCAAACAACTAAAAAATATTTTAAAAAATATCTTTCCATTTTCAAAGATGTAAATATGAAAAACTTAATTAATGAAATTTTAATTTAAATATGTTAAGATGTGATTTAAAAAATATTTTTATGCAATGATGATTTGTGTGAGTGTGTGTATCCTCATAGTTGATTTTACAATACTTTCCTAAAGTGACTCATTCTTCAAAATTAATTCAAGGCATCAGATCTGATGGCATAATACACCTGACCTATTTTGTTTTGAGTAGAATACTTACATCTGTCTTATTTTGGATCTGCACAAGATAAACTTAAAAAGCCCAAAACTTTATTAATTGAATTGTTTTGTTATCCATCAAAATCCACATAAGGTTGAGATTGTAGCATTTTGAGCCAACGTTCTTCTTTTTTTTAATGATGACAAAACATTCATCAACTTACTTTTGCTAAGTTATAAAGCTCCCCTTGAATATATGCTCAAAAATAATTTAATAACAAGATAATCAAATAATTAAGCATAAATATTCAGATATCAATTCAATGAAGATCAACAATTAAATATTCAGATCACATATGTAAAATCATATATCTCTTATATCACATATATAACTTCCCCCATATAGAATAACCAATATTTTCTCCCCCTTTTGTCATCAACAAAAAGTGAAATCAATAAACATACTCAAACTTTCATGACTTGCTTCACTTGTATCTTTAAATTTCTCATTTCTTTTGGCACTTACATCAATATCTTCTTTTTCTTTCTCAATTTTTTTTACATTCACTTGCTCCTCTTCTTTTTCTATCTCTCATAAAGCACAAATATGAGATGCAAAGAATGAAATGAATAATTTTTGAAAAAAACTTGTATGCAAAGAAAATAAAAATTGATGCATTAATTGAGTAATTGAAAAAGGAGATTTTAAAAAAAAAATCAAAAGTGGAATTTTTACTTTTGGAAACAAGTGTAGGAAGAATATTAAATAATTCGAAGTTTTAAAATATTTCTTCTTAACATCCATAAAATTTTGTCAAAAATTAAAAAAAATTGGACATCAAAAATCATTAAAAGCTTCCAAATACATCAGATATGCAATTTGAACACGATAAATTAAAATAACAGCAAAAGAAAAATTAAATACAAGATAAACTAAGATAAATTTTAGAGAAAATATGATTACCTTTAAGATAATTTTTTAATAATTCCATACGTAATTCTCTTCTTATTTTGCAAAATTTATCTTCTTTTAATGGTTTAGTGAAGATGTCAATAAGTTGATGTTCGATTGAGATAAAATTTAATGCAATATCTCTTCTTTAAACATGATCCCTTATGAAATGATGTTTGATTTCAATATATTTTGTTCTTGAATGCATTACTGGATTTTTGGTAAGATTTATTGTGCTGGTGTTGTCACAATAAATTGGTATCTCATTGAAATTGAATCCATAATCAATTAATTATTGTTTGATCCATACAATGTATGCAGTACAACTTCCAGCAGCTATTTATTTAGCTTCTATGGTTGATAAAGTAACAAAATGTTATTTCCTACTAGACCAAGAGATAAGTGACTTGCCCAATAGTTAACATGTTCTAGATGTGCTCTTTGTTTCAATTCTACAACTTGCATAGTCAGCATCTGGAAAACCAATAAGATTAAAGCTTGAATTTTTAAAATACAACAAAATCTCTTAGGTTCCCAGTAAATATCTTAGAATACATTTGACTATCGCTAAACATGATTCTTTTTTATTTGGCTGAAATCGAGCACAAAGATAAATACTAAAGTGTATGTCAGGTCCACTTATTGTTAAGTAGAGCAGTGAACCATTCATTCCACTGTAAAAGCTTTTTATTCACATTTTTTTTCCATTTTTATCAAGATCAAGTTTAATTGATGGACTTATTGACGTGTTTACTGGTTTGACTTCCATCATCTTGAATTTCTCCAATAATTCCTTTGTATACTTGACCTGATTAATAAAAATTTCATCCTTATTTTGATTTATTTATAGCCCCAAAAAGAAGGTTGATTATCCCATCATACTCATCTCAAATTTCTCTTTCATTAAATTTTTGAATTTCTTGCACATAAAGATGTTAGTAGCTCCAAATACAATATCATCCACATAAATTTGAACTAGCATGATATGATTTTTTTCATGTTTTATAAATAAAGTATTATCAACTTTACCTATTGAAAAATTATGATCAATTAAAAAATTTAAAAGCCTTTCATACCAAGTTCTAAGAGGTTGCTTTAAACCATATAAAACTTTTGTTAATGTGAAAATATGATTAGGGAAATTTGGATTTTCAAAATCTGGTGGTTGTGCAACATAAATCTCTTCATTTAAATAATCATTTAAAAATGCACTTTTAACATCCATTTGATAAAATTTGATTTTTTAAAACATACAAATGCATATAAAATACGAATAGCTTCTAAACATGCAAATGGTGCAAATTTTCATCAAAATCATTACCTTTTTCTTGATTGTATCATTAAGCCACAAGCCTTGCTATATTTCTTATCACATTTTTTTGCTCATCCAGCTTATTTCTAAAAATTCATTTTATACCAATAATTGAATTATTTTTAAAGTTAGGAACAAGAAAATATACCTTATTTCTTTCAAATTGATTTAATTTTTTTTACATAACAAGAATCCAATTGTTATCATTTTGAGCTTCCTAGACATTCTTTGGTTCAATTTGAGAAATGAAAGCAATATTTTCACAATATTCTTTTAGTTGTCTTCCGGTCATCATTCCTATTGATGGACTACTTAGCAAATTTTCTTTGAAATGATTTTTGTGAACATTCCATTCTTTTGGTAATTCAGTGTTATGTTCTGGTTCCACATTTTTTGTTGCATCTGATAGTTCTGTTTCAGCAGTTTTATTCCGATCTAATATCAATTTTATTTTAGCACTTTTATTCTGATCTTTTGATTCTGTTTCAGCAATTTTATTCTAATCTAGTATCAGTTCTATTTCAGCAGATCTGTTTTGATCAAGTACCAGCTCAATTTGTTTTTTCTTTTGCATTTCCTCCTCTTTATTTCCTCTATCATCATAAAAAAATACCTTTCTCTAGTGTAGACATCAGTTTCATCAAACTTAATATTAATTAACTCTTCAACTGCATGTGTTCTTTTATTATGAACTCTATATGCTTTACACGAATATCCTAAGAAAATTCATATATCAAATGTAGCATCAAATTTTCCTAAATTATTTTTATCGTTCAAAATAAAGCACTTACAGCCAAATGTATGGAAGTAACTGATGTTTGGCCTTCTTTCCTTCCATAGCTCGTATGGAGTTTTATTAAGAATGGCTCTAATTAAAACTCTATTAATAATATAATACGATGTGTGCACAGCTTCAACCTAAAAATATTTTGAAAGATTATTCTCATTTAATATGGTTCATGCCATCTCTTGTAAGGTCTTGTTTTTTCATTCCACTGCTCCATTTTGTTGTGGAATTCTTGGTGCCAAAAAATTATGTTCAATTCCTTTCTTTGTGTAGAATTTTTCAAATTCCTTGTTCACAAATTATTCTCCATTATCACTTTGAATCTTGATAATGCGATATCCTTTTTCATTTTGTATTTTCTTTGCAAGCTTTTTTAACACATCAAATATCTCATGTTTATGTGCAAGAAAGAGTGTCCAAGTAAAACGTGAGTAATCATTAATAATCACAAAAACATACTTTCCCTTTAAACTTGATGGTGAGATAGGTCCAAATAAATCCATATGCAATATTTCTAAATAATTTTTAGTTGAGATTTCTTTTTTAGATTTAAATAAATTCCCAGTTTGCTTACCAAGTTGACATACTTCACACACATAATCTTTATTAAATCTAATTTTGAATAAATCAATAACTAGATTCTTTTTAGATAACTTTTCAATAGTATGTAAACTTGCATGACCCTATCTTTTATACCATAATCAATTTTGATCATATTTGAAATTAAGAACTTGATTTATCACAACAATTATCATCCAAACTTACTTGATACATATTTCCAGCACCATAACCAATTAAAATAATGTTACCTGAATTTGTATCTTCAACTTTGCAATCATTTATTTCAAAGATAACTCTTCGATTTTTATCACATAACTGACTTACACTTAAGAGATTGTATTTTAGTCATTTTGCAAGTGAAATGTCTTCAATACGTGAGTTGGTTCCAACGGTTCCAACTCTAATTATTTTGCCTTTATTTTTGTCACCAAAATTGACAGTCCCTCAATTTATCATAGAGAGTTCAACAAACTTCTTTTTATCCCATGTTATATGTCTTGAGCAACCACTATTAAGATATTATTTGTTGTTCTTGTTAGTCTTAAGATAAACCTGCAAAATAATTATTTCTTCTCAGGTACCCAATTTGTTTTGGGTCCTTGGAGGTTAGTTTTTGCAACAAGTGTTCCTTTTTTGGCCTCTTTGTTCTTTGCTTTACTTTGATTTTTATGATAGCAATATTTAGAAATATGCCCAGATTTACCACAATAAAAGCAAGCAACTTGGGATGAAAATGTAAATGCATGATAATGCGATTTATATTTATGAACCTTACCTTTCACATGTTGTGAAAGATCATTATAAATAGATGTTATTATTTGTTCTAGTATCTTTTTCTTTTCTTCCATAACATCATATTCTTTATGCAATAATATATATATATTTTCTTGCCATATCATTATATATCTTACACCCTTTAAGCTCTTTATGCAACAAATGATCAAAATCAATTTTCAATGCATTGTGATCTTTCATTAATGTATCATGATCTTTTTCCAATGCTTTATATTTTTCTTTAAGATTATTATATTTTTCATTCAAATTTTCAATACAAGCAACATTAGGTAAAGATGCAGATGCATTATCAACCATTTTGATATTTTTCTCTATCTTCTTATCTTTTACCATAACCTTGGGTGAACTCTTGCCAATTTATTTTCTTTCTTTATTGTTGCAATCTCAGCAATTTCATCTCAAGCTTCACACAATCATATGATTTAATATTAACCTTATTCTCAAGTTCATTAACATCCTTTAGAACATTTAGATATTTTTTATGTTCATCATGAGAATAACGTAACATCTTTTCCATATTTCTTTTTAAATTATCATGTGATTCTTGCAAACTTATATGATCTTGTTTAATTCATCATTATTAAGAAAATTAAGTATTCCTTAATTAGAGCCCTATATAAGGGCTTAGTTTCTTCATTTGAAGGAGATGAGAGAAAATTAGAGATATCAAAACTCTGTCGGCTTGTCTCCTCGCATATTCTCTCTTTGTCTAAGGGGTTTTTAGTTCATGGATCTATACTTTCATCCTGTAGTTCATGACACGTGGGTGATAGGTTTTGTCGGTAATGTGAAACAATTGATTTCTGCTTTCGCTTCAACGTTTTGCGCTTCGAGAGGTATTTATGTCTACTTCTCACAATATATCGTGATATATATAATTTTTTACATTGGTATCAGAGCCCATTTTTTTCATTCCAGCATGTCTATAATGTAGATCTAATTTTTTGTGAAAATTCAAATATGTTTATAAGCTGAATTGATATGCATATTAGATATGTTTTATATGTAATTTTTTTTATTCTGGTCTAGATTTTTTTTTGTGATTTTTGGACACTGAAATTAAATAATTATTTTAAAAAATCTATAATTAAATTTTTGAGTGGAAATTTTTTTTATTTTTGACCTCACCATTGGACTCATGGACCTCGAAAACCCCACCCTAGAAAAAATTCGGCGGCTTGAAACCACCAAAAAGGTGGCGCGTGGCTTGCACACGCCACCAATGTGCTGGGCATGTGCCAAAGGACGCGTCTCCAACATGTGCCTAGCCACGCACGCTGAGTGAAACGTCACTCAGCCACATGGCCTAATGGGGAAGCGACACGTGGCGTTATGGTGAAGCGCCACGTGTTAGTTGATGTGTCAATAGGGTCCACATAATGCCATGTGGCACCACGTGGACCAACCATATGATGACATGTGTCACCATGTAGCAGCCTGTGGGGCTGCCATGTGGCATGGGTTTTGCCACGTGTCATGACACCTAGCATCCACGTGGTAGCTTGCAGTTCTGACACATGGCTTATTGGTGCTGACACATGGCTTATTGAGTTATGCCACATATCGACACATGGGCCAATGAATGGCTGACACGTGGCAAATCATGGTCATGCCATGTGTCAATTTTATCAATTTAGTTGGTGCCACATGGACCAGTCAGTAACTGCCACGTGGTAGTGGGGTTATGCCAGTCAGTGCCATGTGGCCCAGTCAGGTCACGCCAAGTGACAGAGTGCCTCAGATGGCATGTGGTGTATCTATCGCGCGTGTGGCGCGTGAGGCCCATCGTCGCCGGCACATGATGGCGTGTGCGGCCTCCTTCGACCTCCAAATCAGCTCAAATTTTTTTAATCTAATTTTCTCAATTTTTCTAATTTTTTGGTCATTTTTTGAAAATTTTTTGAGGACCATAAAATATTTTTTGGATTTTATTCCTATAAATATTATTTTAAAATTGATAAAAATTGAAAAAATTATTTTTCTTCCTTCTTAAATTTTCAAATTTGTTTGAAAATTATATTATGTGGATATTTCATTATTTGTTGATTGAAATGAGTTTCAATCATATGTATGTTTGTACATGAGTGTACTGACCATTTATATTCTGTTATGAGTAATAGTTTGTCTTTATCTTTTGGATTGAAATGAGTTTCAATCATACATTATTATGCATCAGTGTACTTACTGTTTAATTTTTTGTTATGTGTAATAGAAATGGTGAAGATAAGGACTTTTAGATGTCCACAAATTTCTCAAGGAATTGTAAAAATTGAAGCAAAAGTACAAATGATTTCCAAAATGAGGATGAATAAGAAGGTTCAACCTGATGACATTGATGCAATAGTGAATCATATTCTGTGTATGCATGAAAAGATGCAAGAGTGCATTTGGACTGATGGCCTGGACCGAGGAGGTGTTGATAGAACCTTGTTTAAGGTGATAAAAGACTCTTTTGATTGCCATCCAGATGAGAAACTGGTTGGTTGATGCTTGGATCAAGGAAAATGGAATTTATAAGAAAACCATTATCCAGTTTTTGTATTTGGTGACCAAAAGAGGAGTGTTGAGAAGCAACATTAAATTTGAGATGATGCTCAAAAGTGGATGTTGTGTGTATCGTCCATGGCTTCATCATCGATTTTATGGCATACCTCTCGATTTGTTCGAAAGGGTCGAGAAATTATTTCCAGTGACGAGACTAGTTTTATCACATTCTAGGTTCCCTGAGTTATTAACATGAGTGTCAAGTTATTAATGGTTAATGAATTTATGGTTAGGATTTATGTTTTCTATTACTAGATTAAAAACAAGAGTATTTTTATCTTATTTTAAATGTTTTCTCTTTTTGAGATTGTTGGATATTTAATGATTGATTAAATAAATGAGTTTATTTATCTTTTGGATATTATATTGGCATTTAACATTTATTATGAATGTGTTTATTTTATTGTTAATTGCTTAGCAATATTTTATAAGTAAAATGATTGCATGATAATTGAGTTAAGACTTAGATTATATTATATATAATATCCTGAATTAAGTTTAAGAACTTAATGCCCAACAATCGACATTTACTATGCATAAAATTTTAACCAATAAGGTTAGACATTAGGACTTAGAGGGTAATTGAAAACTTTAAGTAACCTTTTTGAATTTGGGCCTAATAGATAGCTTTATTAGGTTAATTTTTTTAGATGCATAGTAAATAGCATGTATTGCTTGATCTCCTTAATATTGTGCAACAATTACTCCATTAGTGATCAGAGGATCCAAATGAAATATGTACATCTAATATCTGCTTGAAGAGCAAGAGGTTTTAGAAATCTTAAGTTTGATTATGATTAAATCTAAGCATGGCACCATAATTTAAAATAAGCAAGATCGAGATGCCTATGTAGCACGAAAAAGAAATGTTCCACTGCTCGTACCATATTGCTAAGTGCAAATGGATGATGATATTGCTAAGCAAATTTTGCAAGTATCAAAATGCAATGGATCTATGGATCGCTTTGTAGAAAAAATTGGGAATACGTTTCTGACTCAGTTTCAATCATTAGTGATCAAATTTTGATACTAATCAGAAGAGTTTGATCATATAATGCGGGAACATCTAAGAGATGGATAAGATGATATGTGAGCTTAGTGAATCTGATCATAAAATGATTAATGAGCAATATGTCCAAGTTATTATCCATTCTTTACCCCAAATTTGGGAGCATATGAAGATGCAACTAACTCATATGGACAAGATTAAGACATTTAGGAATGTTGCTTGTCATTTTGAGCTTAAAAAGGATTGTATGGCGGTGATTAAGATCAATGCCATAGTACATATGGCACAGTTCTATTCTAGTAGAATAAGTTCTAACCAGAACAAAAATAGAAGCTTTAGTGGTAAGGGTAAAGGAAAGGCTTGAGAGTCTAAAAGGCAAAAGATAAAATAGAATCACATAAGGTCCAAAGGTAATAAAAGGATAAATATTTCAAGAGTGAAATATTTCTTCAACTACCAATAAAAAGATCACTATGTAAGAGACTTTAATGTATCCTAATAGGTACACTATCTTGACTCATGAGTGAGTGATATTTGTGTATCTAGTCATATCCTTTTACTAAATTTCATCATTTGTGGGTAATAGATCCAGAAGTAATGGACCTTGTGACAAAAAGTATCAAGATTCTTTTGTCTAGTTAGTTTCTATTTTTGCTTTAATGAAGCTAGGTTTCATTTATATTTTAAGGATAGCAACGCACGTTTATGTTTAGATTATACTTAATGTGGTTCTAGTTTTATTTTGAACATTTTCATTATCATGGATATTGATCCTGATTATTAAAATACTACTAGCTTTTCGTTAATTTCTTCTTCTATTTCACATTGTTATGAGCATAATGTGAAATTATAGCATGCTAGATAATACCACATTAGCCAAAACTAAATGATTCAGTTAGCTAAAGTATGATTGATAGGTGATTTGAATAAGCTTGAATTACCTACCTATGAGCATTGCTCGAAAAGAAAATTAGTGAGGAAACTGTTCAGAAAAAGGGAACTAGAACCAAAACTCCATTGCAATTGATCTATTCTGATGTCTGTGATTTAATGAATTTTACAGTAAGGCATGGGCCTATTATTATTCATCACTAATATAGATGACTATATTAGGTATGGTAATGTCCATTTGATTTCTCATAAGTCTGAAGCATTTAGTTACTTTAAAACTTTTATAAGTTTTGTTGAGAATCAATTAGACAAGAAAATTAAAGCTTTAAGAACCAATCGTGGTTGAGGATATCTTTTTGATAAATTTAAAGTTTTATGTGATGAAAAAAAAAAGTGGACATCAGTTGTCTATTCCTCGAACTCTATAACAAAATTGTGTTATAAACTGTGTGCCCTCCAAGTTTGTTGCTTCCACTTTTATGAGTTGTGGACTGATCGGTAATTCGACCTGAGACATTGATGATCTTAGGGTTGTATTGCTTATATCCATAATACCTTTAATAAATTTGGTAAATGCAGACTATGAGGTTAAAAAGAGTATTTTTGTGTGATATTCTGATGTATCAAAAGGATACATGTTTATGGGTGAACAAGCAAATGGCTCTGTAACAAAATCTGAATCACGAGACATCATATTTTTGGAAAATAAGTTTCCTAAGTTGGGAGAAGTAAGTTAAGACTTTACTTTTATGAAACTCAAAAAGATGAACTAATCAGATCTCTTCATCCAAGTGGGAGGAAATTGAAGAAGAAGGTCAAGACTCTCTTCTCAAAGGTCCGGATGTTTGGGATCCATTCTCTAGTGGGAGGATGAGCATGCCTAACTCTAGTAAGAGTATGGATATTCAAGATCTTTATTTGAATGGGATCATAGAGCTTAATTTCAGTTGGAGCATTCCAAACTATGATGAATATATGAGACATGTTTATCAAGAATTGGAATTACAAAAAATCTAAAAGGAAAAGTGTTCCATGTTGATGATTTTTTAATTATCCCATAAAAATGCCCAGCAAAAGATAAATGGATTAAGGCAATAAAAGAAGTAATGGCTTCTATGAGATCGAACCATGTTCAGGAATTGGTTGATCTACCTGAAGGACACAAACCAATTAAAAATAAGTGAGTTCTTAAAATAAAGCAAAAAATTGATGGTAGTATCGAAAGATACAAGGCTCGGCTAGTTGCTAAGGGGTTTACACAACAGGAAGGAATTGACTATGAGAAAACTTTTTCACCTATTGTTAGATTTACATCGACAAGATTAATTCTAACCTTGACAGTTAGTTTGGACCTAGAGCTACATCAAATAGATGTAAAGACTGTTTTTCTCATTAAAAAAGGCAGCGAACATAAGGTTTGCCGATTGATGAGATCAATCTATAGCCTAAAGTAGTTTTCGAGATAATGGTATTTGAGATTTCATAAAGCAATCATGTCAAATGAGTTCAACATGATTGATGAAGACCATTACATTTATCACAAAAGCTGACTTGGTATGTAGATGACATACTGATACTAAAAAATGACATAAAGTATGTAAATCTTATCAAAGATTGGTTGTGATCCAACTTTGAGTTGAAAGATATGGGTCAAGCAGATTATATTCTTAGAGTTAAGATTTCAAGAGATCGCTTAAGAAGGTTGTTGTCATTGTCTCAAGAGACATACATTAACAAAGTTCTTGAACGATTTAATATGTAAAATTGTAAATCCATTGATAACCCCATTACGAAAAATCAGTTTCATAGTAAAAGTATGTGTCCTAAGACAAATGAGCAGATTAAACATATGAGGAATGTTCAGTATGCCAGTGCCATGGGTAGTTTGATGTACACAATATTGTGTACTAGAATTTATATATGCTATGTTATGGTTATAGTAAATAAATATCAGTCTAACCCAGACAAAGCACATTGAAAAGCAGTAAAAAGAATACTTAGATACCTCAAATGTATTGCAAGTTGTTCTCTCTATTTTTTAATAAAATGATTTGCAATTGAGAGAATATTCAAATGTTGATTGGGAAAGTGATGTGGATGAGTGGAAATTCACTTCAAGTTATGGATTCTTGTTTGGCAAGGGTGCCATTTAGTGGAGTAACAAGAAACAAATCTTTGTAGCCCATCAACATTGAAAGTTGAATTTGTTGCTTTCTCAACTGTAGTACAAGAGGCAGTTTTTGTTGAAACGATTTGTGAACCATTTGACATTAATTGCCTTAGAGGAACTAGTGACAGTCTATGGTGACAGTCGGTCATTGATGGATGTATCAACATTAAGTATCAATAAATCGAATATATTGTTGTACTAGGAGAACCGAACTTATAGTATATTTCCTCGCTGGATGTGATTACAGATCTATTAACAAAACCTGTATTAAGAGATGTGTTTTGAGAGACACATTAGATCTCAAAGGTTGCATAGAATTTGACTTATACTATTTATGTGATCCCTTAACATTATTATTTATGAATAATAATAAAGTTCATTATTTGGCAATACATGAGTGTGAATGTTTATATGTGAACATTTACTGTTATTTATTATATGATTGAGCATATAGGATAGAGAAGTAGGCTACTCACACAGGTGTTTACCTTAGTTTTGATAATGAGTTGATAAAGACTAAAATGAGGCGATTTTTGAATAAGAAGTGAATTTCGAGAACCTGTTCAAAATAAAGTGTCGTCTTGTAGAAATTACAAGATAAATCTTGTTAAGGTGCAAAATAAAGACATGTATGAGGTTATATGCTTTGGATTGAGATTTAAATTGGATTAAGTATAATCTTATGATAAGTTAAATGTAACTATCATGTTTAATCTTAAAAGCCAGAAGTAGTTCTAAAGTGGGAGAACTAAAGTTGAATGTTTCAGTGCATTACAACCTTATGCTTCTATATGGTGTTAAATAATGATAAGATATGTGTTCCTTTAAGGGAAAGAAAAAAACACCATAACACATGCATAATACCATGTGTGCTTGAGTTGACCAAGGGAAGGAAATTTTATGTGAATGATCTCAAAATTTCCCTAGTGTGAGACCCTAATTTTTTCGATCCTTAGGAATCTTAACTTATACCTGAAGTATAGTTCAGTGTGGCTAACTTAGTTAGTCTCCAAAGGGTTATGAAAAAATTTCTACCCGACGGATCTAACTAGAAAAACGAGTTGGACTATGATATAAGGTATATAGAAAAAGGGAAAGATATTTTTCGATCACATTCGGTAGTTTCTTGGTTCACCGGTATACCTATTATAGTCTTTATAAGTAGAGATACAATAGTAAACACAAAAATTATTTTTATGAGATCATGAGATAAAACAACGAATGTGAGAAAACTATCTAGGATTTGACATACAATTGTGAGAAGATCTTATTTCTCGAGACGTTATATATCCCTAACAGGTGTATAGCATTAGTGTTATCGACGTATGCTGGTCATACGAACTATCTGCCTGTATGATAGGAGAGAATGACTAAAAATTGTTTCTTCATGTGTGAGTGGGAGATGGAGTTTGGAATACGCATATGACTTATGAGATGATAAATTGGCCCCGATATAATGGAGATAATATCGAAACAGGAAATAATTTATATGAAATTAGTTTCATATTAGTTTTTCCCTTAATTAGGAAATCTACAATTTATGTGTGCATTAATGTGGGCAGTTACATATTAATTTCATAACTGCCATATTTATTATTTCCTTATTAATATTGTAACTGCCAATTTAATTCATCAGTATTAAAAAAAATTAAGTATTCCTTAATTAGAGCCTTATATAATTGCTTAGTTTTTTTTATTTGAAGGAGATAAGAGAAAATTAGAGATACCGAAATTCTATCGGCTTATTTTCTCGCATATTCTCTCTTTGTCTAAGGGGTTTTTAGTTTGTGAATCTATACTTTCATCCAGTTCATGACACGTGGATGATAGGCTTTGTCAATAACGTGAAACAATTGATTTATGCTTCCGCTTTAACGATTTACACTTCGAAAGGTATTTATGTCTATTTCTTGTAATATATCGTAATATATATAATTTCTTACATTATTATATAGAAAAATATATCTGATTTTTTTCCACCAGCAAATACATTTGATAATCACATATCATACAGTAATAAATATTTTGTATCTTAACTTTTTTTAAAAAAATAAAAATAAATATAAAAACTTTAATCGTTTCCACAATCATGGGTCATGAGAATGAGCATTATGCGATCAAGAAATCCATTAACTCAACACTTGCTCGTGGTTGTATATATAAGACGCCAACAAATTACATAAACCATGAGAGTTATATATAGCGTGAGATAAACTTTAAACTTGTTATATTATATAATGAACTAATAAAGTTAGAAATGTTTTTGGACGAAATTTTTGAATTGAACCAAATTTAATAGGTCTATAATAAAATTAGAGAATTGTTTAATATGAAAATTGAAAAATGAATTGGACGAAAAGTATTAAGTCTAGGCCATAAATCAAATTTACTAAATAATTCGAGGTAAGAAGTTGAAGTTCAACTTTACAGGGAAAATAAATGGATGCAGTCTAAAGTCTTTGGAAATGGGACTTTTTTAGAAATGGTGTACTTTTTTTATTTATTTAGGAAATGGGGGTTGTTTTAAAATTATTTGGAAAAATAGGGTTGGTTATCCCATTTCCGCAACAAAGTACTGCGAAAATAGAACGGTGGGACCCGCAGCCGGAGTGGTTGATGAAGACTGATTGGTGGTGGGGTCCACAGTTCCATTTCCGCAACACAGTGTTGTGGAAATGGAATTTTTTTAATATATATATATATATATATATATATATATATATATATATATATATATATATATATATATATATATATATATATGTGGGTGTGTGTGTGTGTTGAAATACAAGTGTTCTATTTAGAAAAATTGTTCAATATTATGAATTTAATTGCAAAAATAAATATAAAATTTTGAAAATTAAATATGTAAATTAAAAAAAAAATCTAAAGTTTATGGCTGGTACCGACCTGATAAAATCGGATACCGAAATTTTTTAATTTTAGCAAATCGAACTCAAATAGAAATTTTTTGTCAATTCGATTCGATTAAAAATTATCAATTAAAAAATAAAACGACATCATTTTGAACAAATATACAAAACGGTGTATTTTGAACAAATATAAAAATGATGTCATTTTATATAAATACCGATCGGTACATTTATTTTTCAAAATTGAAACAAACCGTATTAACCTAATATGTTGAAATTTTAAAATAAAAAACAAATCAAAAAATAATTTTGTTGGTGGGGCCCACAGCTCTATTTTCGCAACATTGTACTGCTAAAATGGAAAAAATCGAAAAAATGATTGCTTTTTTTGTTTTATTTTTTATTTTTCTGTTCCAATTTCATCACAAAATCAACCCCATTAGATTTAAACTTATTGGTTTTATGTAATTAAACAAATAGATTAAATTATTTTCACTTAAATTTATTTGTTCAAAACGATGTCGTTTTATTTTTTAATTGATAATTTTTAATCGAATCGAATTGACAAAAAATTTTTATTTGAGTTCGGTTTGCTAAAATTAAAAAATTTCGGTATCCAATTTTATCAGTTCGGTACCGACCATAAACTTTAAATTTTTTTAATTTACATATTTAATTTTCAAAATTTTATATTTATTTTTGCAATTAAATTCATTATATTGAACAATTTCTCTAAAAAGAACACTTGTATTTCAACACACACACACATATATATATATATATATATATATATATATATTAAAAAAATAAAAAATTCCATTTCCACAACACCATGTTGCGGAAATGGAACTGTAGGCCCCACCACCAATCAGTCTTCATCAACCACTCCGCCTGCGGGTCCCACCGTTCCATTTTCGCAGTACTTTGTTGCGGGAATGGGATAATCAACCCCATTTTCTCAAATAGTTTTAAAACAACCCCCATTTTCTAAATAAATAAAAAAAGTACACCATTCTTAAAAAAGTCCCTTTGGGGCTCCATGGAACTTTGACACAAGATCAATTTAAAATTAATTTCTAAATTGGATCCATGTCTTAATGGGAAACCTTTCTAGAACGCAACGGTCTCCAGTCCAACGTCACATGTTCAAATCCTGATATCAACTTTTTTTTTTTTTCTTTAATGAGATATGGTAAAAATGTTGATAAAAAGTAACAAACTCTAAGCTGTGGCTTGATGGCAATGCTGCACGCTCTCAGCCCTACAGTCGTGGGATTAAATCCGGTCGACAGTCAATTTTTCTTTTCTTTTTTTCTTTTACATTTGTTAAATTAGAAAAAATAAATAGAGTAAATGTTACAAAGGCCGAATTATAACTTGATGTCCCTAAGCATGCGGGTTCGGATCTTAAGGTAACTATTTTTTTTTTAAAATTTCATTATTTTTATATTAAAATTTGTAATTAATATTTTACATTATTTTTCATATTTTTTAAAATAACTATTTCTTTTTACCATTTTTATTATTTTTCATATTTTATAAGATAATTATTTCTTTCTCATTAAAAAAATAGTTAATTGAAATATGAAAAAATAATGTAAAAAAATTTGAACATTATTTTTCATATTTCAATTAACTAATTATTCTAAAAACAACCATATTTTTTGTTTAAATTTTGAATATTATTTTTTATATTTCAACTAATTATTTTTTTACCCATATAATTAATTTTTTACATTATTTTTCATATTTCAATTAACTATTTCTTTTTACAGCAAAAATATTTGTCTTAAAAAAACAATTGCCTTAGGATCCGAATTCGCATGTTTAGGGGTGTTAAGTTACAGTTCGTCCTTTGTAATATTCACTCTATATATTTTTATCTAATTTAACAAAAGTTAAAAAAAAAAAAGCATGGTTGTTGATGATTCCGCGACATATGGCTGCATATTTGTTACTTCTAATCAACATATTTACTATATAACATAAAGAAGAAGAAGAAGAAGAAGAAGAAGAAGGTTGAGTTCATGATTGAACCCTGGACGTTATGTCAAAAATTCATGGGGCCCACTTCTGATCCCACAAGTTCATTTTAATATATTTTAAATATTATTAAATATAAAAAATAAATATCAAATTATATATAATAGTTACAATGAAAAAAATAAATTCAAAAATCCAGAAAGATTTAAATTCAAATCCTACTACCTACTACATTTTTTCTTTATTCTATTTCGTAAACAATGCAATTAACAATTATAGTTTGGACTTTGTAGGTTCTCTGTAGTAATAGCTGCCTTTTACAGCGCTTCACTTCTTTGATTTACAGTCACGTTGTTTCTTTTATTTATTTATTTTTAACTCATTATTTTCTTTCATACGTTTTTTAGAGACCAGTCACAATTTAATCATATTCATATGATCAAAATCGGCTTGACTCTTTACGTAATCTATTTAGATTATTTTAATTATATTTTTATAAATTTTAATTTTTTATATAATATAAATATAAAAATAAATTTTTATAATTTATACATATATAAATTTTTTTATTTTTAATGAAAATTTTAAGAGATAAAAAAACGATGTCATAAGATTTAACTTGACCAATTTGACTCATTATATATATAATTGGAATTGATTCATTTGTTAAGTCTAATTTCGTACTATGAATTTGAAAGAAATTATATATCACGATATATTGTGAGAAGTAGATATAAATATCTCTCGAAACGCAGATCGTTGAAACGAAAGCAGAAATCGAATGTTTTATGTTACCGACAAAGCTTATCACTCACGTGTCACGAACTATTGGATGAAAGTATAGATCCACGAACTAAAAACCTTTTAGACAAAGAGAATATGTGAGGAGACAAACCGACATAATTTTGATATCTCTAACTTTCTTCTTTTCAAATGAAGAAATAAAACCCTTATATAGGGCTCTAATTAAGGAATACTTAATTTCCTTAATAATGATGAATTAAATTGGTAATTACAATATTAATAAGGAAATAATGAATATAGTTACAAAATTAGTATGTAACTGTCCATATTAATGCACACAGAAATAGTAGATTCCCTAATTAAGGAAAAAATCAATATGGAACTAATTCCATATAAATTATTTCCTGTTCTGATATTATCTCTATTATATCGGGGTCAATTTATCATCTCGTGAGTCATAGGCGTATCCCCAACTCTTTCATCTCCCCTCAGTCATTCTCTTCTATCATACAGGCAGATAGTTCGTGTGACCGGCATATATCGAGAACACTAATGCTATACACCTATTAGGGATATATAGCATCTCGAAAAACAAGATCTTCTCACAATTGTATGCCAAACTCTAGATAGTTTTCTCACATTCGTTGTTTTATCTGATGATCTCATAAAAACACTTTTCGTGTTCACTATTATTTCTCTACTTATAAAAACTACAATAGGTATACCGGTGAACCATGAAACTACCGAATGTAATCCAACTCGCTTTTCTAGTTAGATCTGTCGGGTTGAAATTATTCCATAACCCTTTACAGACTAACTAAGCTAGCCACACTGAACTGTACTTCAGGTATATGTTAAAAGTCTTGAGAGTTGAAAAAATTAGGATCTCATACTAGGAAAATTTTGAGATCATTCACATAAAATTCCCTTTCCTTGGTTAACTCAAGCACACATGGTATGATCCATGTGTTATGGTATTCTTTTCTTTCCCTTAAAGGAACATATATCTTATCATTATTTAACACAATACGGAAGCATAAGGTTACAATGCACCGAAGCATTCAAATTTAGTTCTCCCACTTTAGAACTACTTCTAGCTTTTAAGACATAACATGATAGTTACGTTTAACTTATCATGAGATTACACTTAATCTAATTTAGATCTCAATCCAAAGCATACAACCTTATGTATGTCTTTATTTTACACCTTAACAAGACTCATCTTGCAATTTCTGCAAGACGGCATTTTTATTTTGAATAGGTTCTCGAAATTCACTTCATGTTCAAAAATCATCTCATCTTAGTCTTTGTCAACTCATTATCAAAATTAAGGTAAACACCCGTATGAGTGGGCTACTTTTATGTCCAATATGCTCAATCATATAATAAATAACAGTAAATATTCACACTCATGTATTGCCAAATAATGAATTTTATTATTATTCATAAATAATAATATTAAGGGATCTCATAAATAGTACAAATCAAATCCTATGCAAACCCTGAGATCTAACGTGTCTCTCAAAACACATCTCTCAAACAGGTTTTGTTAATAGATCTACAATCACATCCAACGAGGAAATGTACTGTAAGTTTAGTTCTCCTAGTATAACAATATCTAAGATTTATTGATACTTAATGTTGATACATCCATCAATAACTAACTATTACCATAGATTTTCACTGGTTCCTCTAAGGCAGTTAATCCCAAATGGTTCACAAACCATTTCAACCAAAACTGCCTCTTATACTGTAGCTGAGAAAGCTACAAATTCAGCTTTCAATGTTGATGGGCTACAAAGATTTGTTTCTTGCTACTCCACTAAATGGCACCCTTGCCAAACAAGAATACATAACCTGAAGTGAATTTCCACTCATCCACATCACTTTCCCAATCAACATCTGAATATTCTCTCAATTGTAGATCATTTCATTAAAAAATAGAGAGAATAAGTTGCAGTACCTCTATGGTATCTAAGTATTCTTTTGACTACTTTTCAATTTGCTTTGTCTGGGTTAGATTGATATCTATTTACTATGCCCACAATATAGCATATATCATGTCTGGTACACAATATTGTGTACATTAGATTATCCATATTACTGGCATACTAAACATTCCTTATATATTCAATCTGCTCATTTGTCTTAGGACACATACTTTTACTAAGAAACTAATTCTTAGTAATGGGGTTGTCAATGGATTTACAATTTTACATATTAAATCATTCAAGAACTTTGTTAATGTATGTCTCTTGAGACAATGACAATAATCTTCTCGAGCGATCTTTTGAAATCTTAACTCAAATGGTATAATCTGCTTGACCCATATCTTTCAGCTCAAAGTTGGATCACAACCAATCTTTGATAAGATTTACATACTTTATGTCATTTTCTAGTATTAGTATGTCATCTACTGTTAGAGAGTATGCCCTAGAGCCCATGTAATAGGGATGTTTTTCATATGTATGAAATTTATATTCTTAATAAAAGGCATCATTCATTTATTAATGCTGTGTTTGAATACATGAGTTTGTAAATCTTAAATTAATAAATGAAGTCCTAGATATTATAAACACAGTGCAAAGGCAATCATGAAGGTGTTCATGATGTGAGATGTCTATCGCATGCAAATGTGTTAATATCTAAATATCCCTAGTCATAGAATTAACAAGATAGGACATTGTTAATTCGGACAGACTAGCACATGTTATGCTTCTTGAATGGTTCAAGCAATGGTTCTCATAGTTGTGATTATGGATGATAATCAAAGCTAACATGTGGATGCTTGTTAGAGGAACAAGTTCATTGGAGACCTGCAAAGAGAATCCTCATATGGATATTAAATCTATGTCAGTGAGGAATCTCTTCATAGCGGTTGTGCAAGTATCCTTAGACTTGAGATCACCAAAGTTATCTTAAGTAGCAAGTGGTATACTTTGACTCCATAACTGATTACTTCCAACTGGGAGTGAACATAGTTAGGAGATTGGGTATATCATGACCTACTTGAAGATAGTTGAGTGATTGACAAAGGATTCACCATCCCAGATTTAACAAGGGAAGTTATCTCACATGATTCTATAATTACCTTGTTCAGTGAATCTCTGGCCAGAGTAATATGCCGAGATGGATGGAGATCCATGAAGGGCATTTTAGGAACAATGGTTAAATTAATAGAACATACATAATTAGATTTATATGAGTTGACAGAAATCCATACTCAGAATCTGATTGAGATAAGAGTGGTGAAAGGAGTAATTGCACGGTAACTGTTTCTATGGAAGGGTACAGTCAAACCACATGACTTTCCTGACATTTGGGTAGTCATGATGCCTAGCTAGAGGCCAATCATGACTTGTATAATGATGTATCAAAATATCAATAGAGATTGATAAATTGATTTAAAGGAGTTTAAATCATGTGAGTTTTGAATAGAACTCACAATTACATATTATACTGCCAACATGGACAGGAACCCAATAGGTCACACACATATAGAGAAAAGGGTAAAATGGTAAAATGACAAGGATAATAATATTTGATATTATTATAAAGGTAGAGAGGAGAATATGATAATAATTAATTAAAGAGTTTAATTAATTATGATCAAATAAAATTGTCCGCGGAACTTTTGAGAAATGTTCTGTAAATTGGACCTAAATGAAATAATGTATTTCATGATTAATTATTATTGTCTTATAAGTGTTATAAGACTACTATAAGTGTTATAGGACTGATATAATAATTAATAGGACCATTGGAGAAATTATAGAGGGCCAAAGGAATGAAGAAGTTGGAGGAAGCCCTCCAGAAGAGGGCTACACGCCAACTTCATACAGAAGGGCTTAGAGGGCTTTTTCTTGGACCAAATTAATTTATATATGTTACATAAGTGTTATGGAACTCACATATTTAATTTGGTTGGATTTGGAATCCATTTGGGTATTTAAATCCAATTAGATGCACAAAGGGCCTAGTTTGTGGATTTTGTGCATGGTCTTTTATGAAAAGATTTAATTTGGATTTAATTAAGCCCAAATGATTATAATTAATTCCAGAAGCCCAATTAATAATTCTCCAGCAATTTTAAAGAGCCCAATCTCATTAAGGAGTTGGAATTTTAACCTAACTATAAAAGGCCAACTAATGAGAATTAGGGTTAAGTGATTAAAACAAAAGGAAAGTCTTTTTCTCTTAATCCTCTCTCCCTTTTGCGCCACTTCCCAAGCTAGCTCTTGGGAATTTCGGCCAGCCCTAGTTGAACACCAAGTTGTTGGTTCAATTTACCCCTCTCTAGTGTGGATTACTCATTGGAGGTGTTCGATTTTGGACACTGTGGTTTGCGACAACCCGGTGCGAAGTAAAATCAACTGTTCAACAAAAATCAAAGGTGATTTTTCTTATTCTCATATAGTTATATTGTGTATTCATGGCAAGATCAGATCTTATGGTTTAAAAAAATTTAAAATTCCGCTCATGTATGTGATGCATGTAACCATAATATTCCAACATGGTATCAGAGCCACGGTTTTGCCATGGATATACAATTCTATATTTTTCTGCGGAATAAGTTTTGTTTTGTTTTGAGTTATTTATTTCATGAACTTTAAAATATTAGATTTGATTGTTCATGAATGAGAAATATTGATTTCTGGTTGTATGTGTGATCAAATAAATTTGGTGGAAACAAAAACAAATTTTTTGAAGCATCATAATTTGGGTTTGGCGTGAAACCCATTAGGGTTTGGCGTGAAACCCTAGGTAATGTAGGGGCTGTTCTAATTTAATTTCTTATGGATCCATTTAAAAATCATTTAGATGATATTTTATGTGTTTAATATGTGATATTAAGCCGTAGGATCGAACGGAATTAAAATCGAACAAGTTTTGCATGAAAACTAGTTTTGTCGAAAAGTTCGATAAATTGGTGTTCTTCGTATGTTCTTGATGTGTTCTTGGTTAGAACGACTTTTGATCTTCTAAATCTGATATATATGATATATTAAAGTGTTTTTAATTAATTGGATTAATTAAAATGGGCCTTAAATTAATTTGATTAATTTTAATTCATTAAAACCACTTAATGGGCTTAATTATGTTTACGGACTTGATTTAAATTAGTGAATGACTTGGTGGGCCCAAGGAGCTGATTTAAATTAACTATTATAAACATT
The DNA here is from genome assembly GCA_037975025.1 of Excoecaria agallocha. Classification (NCBI taxonomy): domain Eukaryota; kingdom Viridiplantae; phylum Streptophyta; class Magnoliopsida; order Malpighiales; family Euphorbiaceae; genus Excoecaria; species Excoecaria agallocha. The sequence goes on along the minus strand of CM075808.1, from coordinate 10,446,635 downwards.
AATTAAGTTTATTAATGGGTTTTAAGGGCTGGAGTGGGCTTGGCTCATTCCAAAAGGCCCAAATGGTCCAAATGACACAAAACTAGTTTGTGTGTGAACACACTTAGGGTTTTTCTTCTGTGGGTTTCGGCCTACACTTGTTTTAAGCCCAAAATTGATTTTTTTAATTATTTAATATGATTAATTAATTAAATAATCAATTTATAATTAATTAATAATCAATTTGATTGATTATTAAGACAAGAACAAATTCATGCAAAAAGGTTTCCTAAAATGAAAGTTTCCAAAATGGAAAAAGTTTCCTAATTTGATCACATCATTAAAATAACTCAAAATATAGTTTCAAAGGTTGAAACAAAGTTAGTAATCCTTTTCTTTATGCATTAGAAAGGCATATAAGGGTGAATGATTGGCATGATGGTTAGTTATGGACAAAGCCCAATGTGATTGAGCATAATGCATGTTTTGGCCCAATGAGGACTTTCATGTCCCGGCCACTTGTTTTTGGTTTGTATTTGATTTCAAATTGTAATATGTAATTAGATTACTTAGATTAGAATTAGAAATAGAGATGGAGACCATTTTCAAGGAGCAAGATGGGCCGGATGGAGATCCAACAAGCTTGAAGATAATGTAATTATTTTTCTTGTTTGAATCATGCATACTACCTAGGTGTGACCTTTTGATTTCCCTCATGGCTCGGGGAAATCAATGTAGTGAAGTCCATAACTATACCATATTTGTATGCTTATATTTATGTGATAGATATAGGATGCATACCAATGTATGCCAACCATGTATGATGAGACTTAATTAACTAAAACCCTCAAACAAATACTAAGGTATATAAGCCTTCCATTAATTTGAGGAGAACCAGAGTTCTTTATAGTGTGGGTTGTTGACCACAGTCAAGCTCACATTATATCGAATATGTTCAAATCTAATTAAATGGGTCATCTTAGCTAGCCCATTAGTTTGTTGACCACAGTCAAGGCTAATGGTTCTAGAGGCAAGATTAGGGAATGCATATATGATATGCATGCATCAAGAGTTGATAACCTAATGATCCAATAGTTGTGTAGAGACACAATTGGTATAGAGATACCTACCTTTCAAGGGTATGGAATTTGGCTTGTTGACCACAGTCAAGGTCAAATTACATATCAAGGATTGGATATTGGCCCACTAAGAAAACCATCGGGTTTTCTCGGATTAAATAGTGAGGGCTATTAATTCGCAATAAAATAGTGGGAGTAAATGTATTAATTAAAGACCTTATTAATGCATACATATATATGAACATACTCTCATATCTTTTCATTTTCACATCTAGGTCATCATCATGAGCACATCAAACATTAATATACGATCAATCTTGGATAACAAGCTGGTTGGCAACAACTATTCTGACTGGATCAGGCAAGTGAGAATTGTTCTCAGGGCTGAAAAGATCCATTATGTCTTGGATAAAGATCCACCACCACTTCCATCAGATGATGCCATTGATGAGATCAAAGGCATTTATCGAAAATACATGGAGGATAGTGAAGCAGCAGCATGTTTGATGCTGGGTGCTATGTCCTCGGAGCTTCAGAAGCAACATGAAATGATGGATGCTAGAACCATTGTTTTGCATCTAGAGGAGCTTTATTCTTCTCAGGCTAGAACTGAGCAATATGAGATTGCTCGAGCTCTATTTAGTTGCAAAATGGTGGAAGGCACTTCAGCTGCTGCTCATGCATTGAAGATGTATGGGTATATTGAGCATTTGAGTAGACTTGGCTATGTTATGGATAATGATCTATACATAGATTTAATCTTGTACTCGTTGGCTCCAAGTTATGCACCTTTTGTGCTTAACTTCAACATGAACAAGATCCAAGTATCCATTCCTGAGTTAATCAACATGCTCAAGACAGCTGATGGATCATTTAAGAAAGATCCAAAAAGTGTCATGGTTGTCACTTCTGCTAAAGGCAAGAAGCAGAAGAAGAAGATGATAACCAAGGCGCAGCCAAAGAATGGTGGGATCTCCAAGAAGAAGGTTGCCAAGAAAGAGAATCCCAAAGGAACTTGCTTCCATTGTGGAAAAGATGGTCATTGGAAGCGTAACTGCAAGGCCTATCTAGATTCTCTTAAGGAGAAGAAGCAAGCTGTTGCATCTACTTCAGGTATTCATATGATTGAAATTAATACTTATTCTATTGCTTCAAAACAATCTTGGGTATTAGATACCGGATGTGGATCTCATTTATGTAATGATCTACAGGGGCTTAGAAGCTTTAGAAGAGTTGGAAAGGCAGAGATTTGTTTGCAGTCAGCTACTGGACAAAACATCTCTACAACTGTTGTGGGGACTTATCATTTGCCTCTTCCGAGTGGATTAGTACTGGAATTAAATAATTGTTATTATGTTCCAGCTTTGTCCAAGAGTATTATTTCTTTCAGTTGTTTAATGAACGATTATGATATTTCTTTAAAGGACAAATGTTGTTACATTTTTAAGAACAATATATTTTATGCAAAAGCTATCATTGAGAATGGTATATTTGTTCTTGATTTAATTAAAGAAGTACATAATGTGGATACCAAGAGAATGAAACATGATAATCTAAATACCTCATACTTATGGCATTGTCGTTTAGGCCACATAAATGAAAAATGCATGACCAAATTGCACAAGTCAGGTGATTTGGGATCATTTGATTATGAATCATTTGATACATGCGAATCTTGTTTATTGGGAAAAATGACAAAAGCTCCCTTTATTGGTAAAGGAGAACGAGCTAAAATGGTTTTGGACTTAATACATTCGGATGTATGTGGTCCAATGACTACACATGCTAGAGGAGGTTACTCCTACTTCATTACTTTCATAGATGATTATTCCAGGTTTGGATACATCTATCTAATGAAATATAAGTCTGAAGCATTTGAAAAGTTCAAAGAATTCAGAAATGAAGTAGAGAAACAACTTGGCAAAAGTATTAAAACACTTAGATCAGATCGAGGTGGAGAATACTTAAGTCAAGAGTTTCAGGATTATCTTAGAGATAATGGGATTTTATCTCAATGGACTCCTCCATATACACCACAACACAATGGTGTATCCGAAAGGAGGAATCGAACACTATTAGATATGGTTCGATCAATGATGAGCCGAGCGGACTTGCCTAAGTCTTTTTGGGGATATGCACTAGAAACTGCTGTTTATGTGTTAAATAGAGTTCCTAGTAAATCGGTTGATGTTACTCCATATGAGATGTGGAATAACAAGAAACCCACGCTTTCTCATATGAAAGTATGGGGTTGTCCTGCTTATGTGAAGAGGACAATGTCAGACAAACTGGATGTTAAGTCTGACAAATGTTTATTTGTGGGATATCCAAAAGAAACGTTTGGATATTATTTCTATAATCCCTTAGAACAAAAAGTGTTTGTTTCAAGGCATGCTGTCTTCTTGGAAAAAGAGTTTCTCCTACGAGAAGACAGTGGGAGTAAAATTGAACTTGGTGAAGTTCAGGACCCACAAATAGAAGTAGATCAACCGATTGAACCCGAAACTGAATTTCATAATGATGAGATTACAGTTGAACCTGATTATACACAGAATCCTAGAAGGTCTACTAGGATGCGTTCTATCCCTGTGAGATATGGATTTCACATTGATTCGGATAGAGGCATAACTGTAGTAGAGGACAATGAGCCTACAAGCTATCAAGAAGTTTTGAACAGTTCAGAACGTGATTTATGGCTTAAGGCTATGCAGTCCGAAATGGACTCCATGTATGAGAATAAAGTATGGACTTTAACTCAACCACCTGAAGGGATAAAACCCATAGGGTGCAAATGGGTCTTCAAAAAGAAGACTGACATGGAAGGTAATATAGTTACCTATAAAGCTCGCTTAGTAGCAAAAGGTTATCGTCAAAAAGAAGGTATTGACTATGACGAAACTTTTTCTCCTGTAGCGATGCTTAAGTCTATAAGAATACTTTTAGCCATTGCAGCTCATTATGATTATGAGATTTGGCAGATGGATGTGAAGACAGCTTTCCTTAATGGAAATCTTACCGAGGATGTGTATATGACACAACCAGAAGGATTCACATCAGGAAATGGCGAAAAGGTATGCAAGCTTCAAAGATCCATTTATGGATTGAAGCAAGCCTCTAGGAGTTGGAACATACGATTCAATGAGACAATCAAAGAGTTTGGTTTCTCACAGAATGAAGATGAACCTTGTGTGTATAAAAGGGTCAGTGGGAGTGCAATTGTCTTCCTAGTTCTATATGTAGATGACATATTGATCATGGGAAATGACGTTTCTCTTCTCCAATCTGTTAAAATATGGTTATCCAAGCAATTCTCCATGAAAGACCTTGGAGAAGCATCCTATATTCTGGGAATAAGGATCTATAGAGATAGATCCAATAGGTTGCTAGGTCTTTCTCAAAGTACATATATAGATAAAGTATTGAAGAGGTTCAATATGGATCTCTCTAAGAAAGGGTTTATACCCATGGTGCATGGGAAACACCTTTCTAAGTCTATGTGTCCACAGACACTGGAGGATAGAGAGAGCATGAATAGAATACCATATGCATCTGCAATTGGTTCTATCATGTATGCTATGTTATGTACACGTCCAGATGTAGCATTTGCTTTGAGTGTCACAAGCAGATTCCAATCTAATTTTGGAGAGGAACATTGGGCAGCTGTCAAAAATATTCTTAAGTACTTGAGAAGGACTAAGGATGTATTCTTGGTATTTGGAGAGGGCAGTTTGGAAGTAAATGGGTATACGGATGCCAGCTTCCAATCTGACAAAGATGATTGTAAATCACAATCTGGTTATGTGTTCATAATGGGAGGAGGAGCAGTTAGTTGGAAAAGTTCCAAACAAGAAACAACTGCTGATTCCACGACAGAAGCTGAGTACATTGCTGCTTCAGAAGCAGTCTGGATCAAAAAGTTCATAACTGAACTAGGAGTGGTGCCTAGCATTGTTGATCCGATTCCTTTATATTGTGACAACAATGGAGCCATTGCGCAAGCAAAGGAACCACGGTCTCATCAGCGATCCAAACATGTTCTCAGACGCTACCATCTCATAAGGGAAATAGTAGCTAGAAATGATGTGAAAATAGAAAGGGTTCCCACAGATGACAATGTGGCGGATCCCCTCACTAAAGCACTTTCCCAGATAAAGCATGATCACCATATAAATAGCATGGGTCTGAGACATATGAGTGATTGGCTCTAGTGCAAGTGGGAGATTGTTAGAGAGTATGCCCTAGAGCCCATGTAATAGGGATGTTTTTCATATGTATGAAATTTATATTCTTAATAAAAGGCATCATTCATTTATTAATGCTGTGTTTGAATACATGAGTTTGTAAATCTTAAATTAATAAATGAAGTCCTAGATATTATAAACACAGTGCAAAGGCAATCATGAAGGTGTTCATGATGTGAGATGTCTATCGCATGCAAATGTGTTAATATCTAAATATCCCTAGTCATAGAATTAACAAGATAGGACATTGTTAATTCGGACAGACTAGCACATGTTATGCTTCTTGAATGGTTCAAGCAATGGTTCTCATAGTTGTGATTATGGATGATAATCAAAGCTAACATGTGGATGCTTGTTAGAGGAACAAGTTCATTGGAGACCTGCAAAGAGAATCCTCATATGGATATTAAATCTATGTCAGTGAGGAATCTCTTCATAGCGGTTGTGCAAGTATCCTTAGACTTGAGATCACCAAAGTTATCTTAAGTAGCAAGTGGTATACTTTGACTCCATAACTGATTACTTCCAACTGGGAGTGAACATAGTTAGGAGATTGGGTATATCATGACCTACTTGAAGATAGTTGAGTGATTGACAAAGGATTCACCATCCCAGATTTAACAAGGGAAGTTATCTCACATGATTCTATAATTACCTTGTTCAGTGAATCTCTGGCCAGAGTAATATGCCGAGATGGATGGAGATCCATGAAGGGCATTTTAGGAACAATGGTTAAATTAATAGAACATACATAATTAGATTTATATGAGTTGACAGAAATCCATACTCAGAATCTGATTGAGATAAGAGTGGTGAAAGGAGTAATTGCACGGTAACTGTTTCTATGGAAGGGTACAGTCAAACCACATGACTTTCCTGACATTTGGGTAGTCATGATGCCTAGCTAGAGGCCAATCATGACTTGTATAATGATGTATCAAAATATCAATAGAGATTGATAAATTGATTTAAAGGAGTTTAAATCATGTGAGTTTTGAATAGAACTCACAATTACATATTATACTGCCAACATGGACAGGAACCCAATAGGTCACACACATATAGAGAAAAGGGTAAAATGGTAAAATGACAAGGATAATAATATTTGATATTATTATAAAGGTAGAGAGGAGAATATGATAATAATTAATTAAAGAGTTTAATTAATTATGATCAAATAAAATTGTCCGCGGAACTTTTGAGAAATGTTTCTGTAAATTGGACCTAAATGAAATAATGTATTTCATGATTAATTATTATTGTCTTATAAGTGTTATAAGACTACTATAAGTGTTATAGGACTGATATAATAATTAATAGGACCATTGGAGAAATTATAGAGGGCCAAAGGAATGAAGAAGTTGGAGGAAGCCCTCCAGAAGAGGGCTACACGCCAACTTCATACAGAAGGGCTTAGAGGGCTTTTTCTTGGACCAAATTAATTTATATATGTTACATAAGTGTTATGGAACTCACATATTTAATTTGGTTGGATTTGGAATCCATTTGGGTATTTAAATCCAATTAGATGCACAAAGGGCCTAGTTTGTGGATTTTGTGCATGGTCTTTTATGAAAAGATTTAATTTGGATTTAATTAAGCCCAAATGATTATAATTAATTCCAGAAGCCCAATTAATAATTCTCCAGCAATTTTAAAGAGCCCAATCTCATTAAGGAGTTGGAATTTTAACCTAACTATAAAAGGCCAACTAATGAGAATTAGGGTTAAGTGATTAAAACAAAAGGAAAGTCTTTTTCTCTTAATCCTCTCTCCCTTTTGCGCCACTTCCCAAGCTAGCTCTTGGGAATTTCGGCCAGCCCTAGTTGAACACCAAGTTGTTGGTTCAATTTACCCCTCTCTAGTGTGGATTACTCATTGGAGGTGTTCGATTTTGGACACTGTGGTTTGCGACAACCCGGTGCGAAGTAAAATCAACTGTTCAACAAAAATCAAAGGTGATTTTTCTTATTCTCATATAGTTATATTGTGTATTCATGGCAAGATCAGATCTTATGGTTTAAAAAAATTTAAAATTCCGCTCATGTATGTGATGCATGTAACCATAATATTCCAACATCTACATACCAAGTCAAAATGACAAATTTGTCTTTAGAGCTTTTGTGATAAATACAATGGTCCTTTATCAATCATGTTGAACTCATTTGACATGATTGTTTCATGAAATCTCAAATACCATTGTCTTGAAGACTACTTTAGGCTATAGATCGATCTCATTAATTGGCAAACCTTATGTTCGCTGCCTTTTTTTAATGAGAAAAGCAGTCTTTACATCCATTTGATGTAGCTCTAAGTCCAGACTAGCTATCGAGGCTAAAATTAACCTTATCGATGTAAATCTAACAACAGGTGAAAAGGTCTTCTCATAGTCAATTCCTTTTTATTGTGTAAACCCTTTAGCAACTAGCCGAGCCTTGCATCTGTTAATATTACCATAAGCTATTAACTTTATTTTGAGAACCCACTTATTCCTAATTGGTTTGTGTCCTTCAGGTAGATCAACAAGTTTCTAAATATGGTTCGATCTTATGGAAGTCATTTCTTCTTCCATTGCCTTAATCCATTTATCTTTTACTGGGCATTCTTGTGGGATAATTAAAAAATCATCTACATGGAACATTTTTCCTGTTAGAGTTTTTTGTAATTCTAATTCTTGATAAAATATGTCTCATATATTCATCATAGTTCGAAATGGTCCTACTGAAATTAAGCTCTACGCTCCCACTCAAATAAAGATCCTGAATATCCATACTTTTATTGGAGTTAGGCATGCTCATCCTCCCACTGGAGAATGGATCCTGAACATCTGACCATTGAGAAGAGAGTCTTGACCTTTTTCTTCAATTTTCCTCCCACTTTGATGGAGAGATCTAGATAGTTTATCTTTTTGAGTTTCATAAAAGTAAAGTCTTAATTTACTTCGCCCAACTTAGGAAACTTATTTTCCAAAAATATGATGTCTCGAGATTTAGATTTTGTTACTGAGCCATTTGCTTGTTCACCCATAAATACGTATCCTTTTGATAGATCAGAATATTACATAAATATACTCTTTTTAACCTCATGGTCCGTATTTACCAAATTTATTTGAGGTATTATGGATATAAGCAACACAACCCTAAAGCTATCAATGTCTCAGGTTGAATTACCGACCAGTCCACAACTCATAAGAAGTAGAAGCAACAAACTTGGAGGGACGCAATTTAGAATACCATTTTGTTATGGAGTTCGAAGAACAGATAACTGATGTCCATTCTTTTTTTCATCACATAAAACTTTAAATTTATCAGAAAGATATCCTCGACCACGGTCGGTTCTTAAAGCTTTAATTTTCTTATCTAACTGATTCTTAACAAGATTTATAAAAATTTTAAAGTAACTAAATGTTTTAGACTTCTGAGAAATCAAATGTACTTGACCATACCTAATATAGTCATCTATATTAGTGATGAATAATAATAGGTCCTATGCCTTGTCATAACATTCATTAAATCACAGACATCTGAATGAATAAATTACAATGGAGTTTTGGTTCTAGTTCCCTTCTTTCGAACGATTTCCTCACTAGTTTTCTTTTCGAGCAATGCTCATAGGTAGGTAATTCAAGCTTATTCAAATCACCAATCAATCCTACTTTGGCTAACTGACTCATTTAGTTTTGGCCAATGTGGTATTATCTAGCATGCTATAGTTTCACATTATTCTCATAACAATATGAAATAGAAGAAGAAATTAACGAAAAACCAGTAGTATTTTAGTAATCAGGATCAATATCCATGATAATGAAAATGTTCAAAAAAAAAACCAAAACCATATTAAACATCATCTAAACATAAGCATGCATTGTTATCCTTAAAATGTAAATGAAACCTAGTTTCATTAAAACAAAAATAGAAACTAATCAAACAAAAGAATCTTAATCCTTTTTGTCATAATGTCCATTATTTCTGGATCTATCACCCCACAAAGGATGAAATTTAGTAAAACGATATGACTAGATACATAGATATCACTCACTAATGAGTCAAGATAGTGTACCTATTGGGACATATTAAAGTCTCTTACACAGTGATCCTTTTATTGGCAGTTGAAGAAATATTTCACTCTTGAAATATTTATTCTTTTATTACCTTTGGACCTTATGTGATTCTATTTTATCTCTTGCCTTTTAGGCTCTTGAGCCTTTCCTTTACCCTTACCGCTAAAGCTTCTATTCTTGTTCTGGTTAGAACTTATTCTACTAGAACAGAACTGTGCCACGTGTACTACAATATTTATCTTAATCACTGCCATACAGTCCTTTTCAAGCTCAAAATGACAAGCGACATTCCTAAATGTCTTAATCTTATCCATATGAGTTAGTTGCATCTTCATATGCTCCCAACTTTAGGGTAAAGAATGGATAATAACTTGGACCTATTGCTCATTGATAATTTTACGATTAGATTCACTAAACTTACATATCATCTTATCCATCTCTTAAATGTTCCCGCATTATATAATCAAACTCTTCTGATTAGTATTAAAATTTGATTACTAATGATGGAAACTGAGTCAGAAACGTATCCCCGAATTTTTCTGCAAAGCGATCCACAGATCCATTGCATTTTGACACTTGCAAAATTTGCTTAGCAATATCATCATCCATTTGCACTTAGCAATATGGTACGGCCAGTGGAACATCTCTTTGTCATGCCACATAGGCATCTCGGTCCTGCTTATTCTAGACTATGGTGCCATGCTTAGATTCAATCATAATCAAACTTAAGGTTTCTAAAACCTCTTGCTCTTCAAGCACATATTGGATGTACATATTTCATTTGGATCCTTTGATCACTAATGGAGTAATTATTGCACAATATTAAAGAGATCAAGCAATACATGTTATTTACTATGCATCTGAAAAATTAATCTAATAAAGCTGTCTATTAGGTCCAAATTCAAAAAGGTTACTTAAAGTTTCCAATTAACCTTTAAGTCCTAATGTCTAACCTTATCGGTTAAAATTTCATGCATAGCAAATGTTGACTGTTAGGCATTAAGTTCTTAAACTTAATTCAAGATATTATATATAAGATAATCTAAGTCAATCTAAGTCTTAACTCAATTATCATGCAATCATTTTACATATAAAATATTGCTAAGCAATTAACAATAAAATAAACACATTTATAATAAATGTTAAATGCCAATATAATATCCAAAAGATAAATAAACTCATTTATTTAATCAATCATTATATATCCAACAATCTCAAAAAGAGAAAATATTTAAAATAAGATAAAAACACACTTGTCTTTAATCTGGTAATAGGAAACATAAATCCTAACCACAAATCTGTTAAACATTAAAAGCTTGATACTCATTTTAATAACTCAGTGAACCTAGAATGTTACAAAATTAGTCTCGTCACTGGAAATGATTTCTCAACCCTTTCGAACAAATTGAGAGGTATGCCATAAAATCGATGATAAAGCCATGGATGATACACATAATGTCCGCTTCTGAACACCATCTCAAATTTAATGTTGCTTCTTAACACTCTTCTTTTGATCACCAAATATAAAAACTGGATAATGGTTTTCTTATAAATTCCATTTTCCTTGATCCAGGCATCAACCAACCAGTTTCTCATATCTGGATGGCGATTAAAAAAGTCTTTCATCACTTTAAACAAGGTCTTGTCAACACCTCCTTGGTCCAGGCCATTAGCTTAAATGCACTCTTGTATCTTTTCATGCATACACAAAATATGATGCACTATTGCATCAATGTTATCAGCTCAAACCTTCTTATGAATCCTTATTTTGCAAATCATTTACACTTTTGCTTCGGTTTCTACAATTTCTTGAGAAATTTATGGACATCTAGAAGTATTTATCTTCACCATTTTTGTCACACATAACAGAAAACTAAACAGTAAGTGCACTCATGCACAATCACTTGTGATTGAAACTCATTTCAATCCAAAAGATAAAGACAAACTGTTACTCATAACAGAATATAAATAGTCAATACACTCATGTACAAACACACAGATGATTGAAACTCATTTCAATCAACAAACAATGAAATATCCACATAATATAATTTTCAAACAAATTTTAAAATTTCAGAAGGCAGGAAAAATAAATTTCTCAATTTTTATCAATTTTAAAATAATTTTTATAGGAATAAAATCCAAAAAATATTTTTTGGACCTCAAACAATTTTTAAAAAATGACAAAAAAATTAAAAAAACTGAGAAAATTAGATTAAAAAAAATTTGAGCTGATTTGGAGGTCGGAGGAGCCCTTACGCACCGGTGAAAGTGGCCCTCATGCGCCCACGCACGACAGAGGTGCCACGCTCAGGTAGAGCACCTTTGCCATATGGCACGACCCCACTAGGCAATGTGCATCCAAGTGGCAAGACAATGTGACACATGGCATGTAATTATTGGTCCACATGGATGTCACGTGGACAAGGTGGACTGACAAAATTGACACGTGGCATGACCATGATCTACCACGTGTCAGCCAGTCATTGGCCCACGTGTTAACACGTGGCATGACTCAATAAGCCATGTGTCAGCACCAACAACCCACGTGTCAGCATCGTAGGTTGCCATATGGATGTCAGATGGCATGACACGTCATGCCACAAGGCAGGACCTTTGCCATATGTTATCCCCACAGGCTGCCACGTGGTGACATGTGTTATCATGTGGTTGGTCCACATGGTGCCACATGGCAACATGTGGACCCTATTGACATGTCAATTGACACGTGGCACTTCACCATAATGCCACTTGTTGCTTCCCCATTGGGCCACGTGGCTGAGTGATGTTTCACTCAGTACACGTGGCTAGACGCGTGCTGGAGATGCATCCTCTGGCATGTGCTCGGCACACTTGCATGCGTCGCCTTCCCGGTGGTTTTAGGCTGCCAGATTTTTTCTAGGGTGGGATTTTCAAGGTCCCTGAGTCTAATGATGTGGTCAAAAATAAAAAATTTCCAATCAAAATTTTAATTATGAATTTTTTAAATAATTATTTAATTTCGATGTCCAAAAATCACAAAAAAAAATTCAGACTAGAATTAAAAAAAATACATATAGAACATATCTAATATGCATATCAATTCAGCATATAAATATATCTGAATTTTTACAAAAAATCAGATCTACATTATAGACATGCCGGAATGCAAAAAATTGGCTCTAATACTAATGAAAGAAATTGTATATCACGATATATTGCGAGAAGTAGACATAAATATCTCTCGAAGTGCAGATAATTGAAGCGAAAGTAGAAATTGAATGTTTCACATTACCGGCAAAACTTATCACCCACGTGTCATGAACTACGAAATGAAAGCATAGATCCACGAACTAAAAATTCCTTAGACAAAGAGAATATGCGAGGAGATAAACCGACAGAGTTTCGATATTTCTAACTTTCTCCTCCTTTTCAAATGAAGAAACTAAGCCCTTATATAAGGCTCTAATTAAGGAATACTTAATTTCCTTAATAATAATGAATTAAATTGGTAGTTACAATATTAATAAGAAAATAATAAATATGGTAGTTACAAAATTAATATGTAACTGCCCATATTAATGCACACATAAATGGTAGACTCCCTAATTAAAGAAAAAATCAATATGGAACTAATTCCATATAAATTATTTTCTGTTCCAATATTATCTCTATTATATCGGGGCTAACTTATCATCTCGTAAGTCATAGGTGTATCCCAAACTCTTTCAGTATTAGTAATAAATTAAAATTGTTTAGTTTATATTTGGTATAAATAAATGAAATAACTGCAAATTCTAACGTGTTGGGTATTAATAATTTAGATTTAAGGATTTTCTTTTTTTAAGAATTTAGTCTCGAACATTTAAAATTTTAACGATGTACCAGTCTTTTAGAAGTTCCATTAAATATAACCTATAAATCAACATGGCACTTGTGTGGATATGCCCTATAGAGAAAAATTTAATTCAACATAGTTCGAATCATTTATTTTATTTCTTATTTTGAACTTATATCCCACCTACCTACCACAATTTGATAGAATAAAGAAACAATATGATAGGTAGTAGTAGAGGTGGCAAATGAATGGGTTGGACGAGTTTGAGTTGGATCATTAATATATGGATTACTAATGGGTTGGATCATAAACGAGTCAAAAAATATGGATCAATATTTAAATGGGTTAGATGAATTTAGATCGATCCATGAATTTAATACAAATTATTATAAATTTTTATTAATTGATTATATTTTAAAAATAAATTAATATTTATTATAGCATATTTCAAAAATCACATTTAAGTATTTTATATTTTTAAAAAACACACATGCATTTATAAATAGATAAAAATAGGTTAGCTATAGAGTGAGTTCACTCAGTTGAGGGATTACCCATACTCTATGCAGCGGCCATTAAAAAAATAAAGGGATGGTATATTGGTAATTTCATATACAGAAATTTGAGTAAAAGAAAACCCTAATCCCAGCACGCCCCCTATAAATTGCTCACTAAGCTTCAGCTTCGCCTCCTTTTTTCATGGTAGAAATTCTATACATCTCATTTTCAATTATTGCATACAAGGAAGTAGGAACTTTTAATACTTTTACTTCTATAATATTCATTAATCTCCATGGCCAACTCCAGTAAGTTCTATTTTCTTTCTTCGATATTTTTTGTTTCATTTTCCAATTATACGAGATTTTCCAAATTAAAAAAATTTTGAAATATATATATATATATATATATATATATATATATATATATATATATATATATATATATATATATATATAAGCGACAAAAAGAGTCATACATTAAAAATGGCGAAATTCATTAGATATTTTGATTAAAGGATATTTTGAAAGAAATTTATTGGGCACAGATCCAGTGTGTTAAAACATGAGATGAGTCAATTTTGAATTGATCCAATAGATATTGGATTGGGTTGGGTTGGGTTGAAAAATAAATGAATCAATTTTGGATTGATCAAGTGGATATTTATTTGGATTGGATTGAGTTTGGATCATTTTTTTGGATGAATTTGGGTTGAATTTTGGGTTTGGATCAATTTTGACCGATATAGTTAGTAGTATTTGAACTTACAATTTTCTTGATTTTTGAATTTTCCTTTTTCCATTGTAACTAGAATGTATAATTTGATATTTGTTTTCAATATTTAATAATATCTAAAATCTACTAAAATTAATAAATAAATGTTGGTGCTGGAATTTGAACTCAGCACCATCTGAAAGTTTACAACGGATACATACCAATTTGACTACAAGTAATAGCTAATATTAGATCTCAATATTATTTATTAATTTAATAATAAAAACGGATAAAATTTGACACATTTAAAACCGTTGCACTCTATAGCGATTTTAGAAGAAAATGTTTGATTTTTTCTGTGGGTTCTACGTTTGAAAGTGCTACTTGACACAGTGATTTTGTACTTCATCTCAATTTTGTAAATATTTTTTGACATACATTAATTTTGTAAAATTTTTTAAAAAGTATTAATTAAAAAATATCCCTGTATATATTTGATGCGAACTATTTGGAACTCTTAGATTAAAAATAAAATAATATTAAATATAAATTTAATGATGAGAATATATGCACAATGCATTTAGGAATAATTTTTTAAATAATATTTGTTAAAAAATTATAAAAAAAGGAAATGTCAGAAAATATTTACGAATTTGGGGTATTTGAGTTAAAATTGTTGCAGACCAAAGGGATTTCGTCAAAGTAACAGGGACCAAAACTACTTTTTTTTATGTAGCATTTGAAACAACTATAGTCCATAACAATTTTATATGCTACAAAAAATATAGTCTTAGTCCCTGCGTTGTTGACAAAGTTTCTGAAAACACCTGCACAATGTAATCAAATCAATATGACTTCGAATTTAAATTTTATAGTATTATAGTTATATTATATAAATCCAATATATCTTCTTTTGTCCTCATTTTTCTTCATTCCTTCGGCCCACTCTAACTTTTTTATATTCCTTCATTTTATCCAAACCATTTTCATTCACTCGTATTTTTTTTGTTTACAATTTTTTTTATTTAACTTGTTGTTTATATTAAATTTTGAAGTGAATTTTTAGTTTGCTGCAAGAATTAAGGGAAAGTAAAATTAATCATATTTTTAACAATTAATTATATAAAAAATTATAAAATTTGATTGTATTATTTGGCAATTTGTAGGTGCAATCTATTCATTATTTTGGTGATGTGAAAAAGAAAAGGTAAGTTATAATTTAAATTTTGATTTTAAAATATAATATTCTATAATGTTAAATGTTAGAATAATAGATTTAAATACTAACAAAAAATTTATGTAAATTTTTATTGATAATACTCTAAAAATCAAACTAAGCCCAAATCATTAAAGGATATCAGAGACCCATCACTAGAAGGCCCATTAATGCCTAAACCTGTCCAACTGGTTGGCTAAAGGCACGAAAAATGACACCGTCCGATTGGACATGACCCATCCCTGCCATGACAAGGTTGTCTGACAAACGTCTCTATCAAATTACCATCATCCTTATGATAAGCCATACCTACTTCACAATAGGCTTATTATTCAATAACACTGTTCAAGTCTTCTGGCTCTATAATAGCAGGTTCATTCTAAAAACACTCACTCTCTCTAAGTGTTATCCATATTCTTTCCTAAGCTTTCCTTCCAATTGCTAACTTAAGTATTGAAGTGCTAATGTTCGGTACAACTAGGCAAGTACTTTTTGCAAGACCTATGATTGAGTTCGATTGCCATTAAGGCTCTAAATACACATCAACTCCCTATGTTCACTCAACCAGAGTTCTTTCTTTTATTTTATAAAATTTTTTGATTTATCATTTAGTATTTTTTGTTAAGAGTTGATGGATGAGCTAAAGCATCCAACCTCCACATCTCTTGAAGGAATACAAATTCATAATCACAGAGAGAAAATAGATAAAAAAGAATTCTATGAATGTTTTCAAGACTATATGGGGAAACAACATATAGTGAAAGCAAAATTTAGAACTAAAAGAAAGCAAAAAATCATGTGCTAGGTTTGAAAGGAAGCAAAACGTCTTCCTTTTGAGATATTATGCAATAGCTGTAGGAGACTCCTGAAACTAGCTTACTGGGAAAGATGAAATGACTATCCCTCTTTTCATTTCCAGGCAAACTAAGAAAGAAGACAAACACAGTAAGAAGAGGAGCATCTTCTTCCAAAGTAACATACTCTCCTATCTGCTTCAAGAAAAAGAAGTAGCATATAGAAGAGAAAAGACCCCTACTTCACACTAAGATGAAAAGTACTCCCATCAAGATGAAACGAGTCGCTACTACCAATCAGATGATCAAAACCCCAGCAGAGCTGATCAGTACAAGCAAAAAAATGAGTAAAAAATTATGCCTCTAACAAAGTAGCCATGTAGAGAAAGGGGAGAGAACGCACCCAATATTGAAGAAAGATAAAATTACTCGTGCCAATATTGAAGGAGGAAAAAATATTCCCATCCCTCAATATCATACATTAAGGCATAAATCTACATAGTTCTCATGTAAAAAAAGATATAGGAAGAATGGGGATCTACCTTTATACATTTGACCAACCTAAAATTTGGGTTCTGACATTTATGCCTTACTAGCTCCTCATTTAAGTAAAAGCCAAGAAGAAAGAAGAAAATAAAAAGTCAAAACTCAATTCGATGCAAAGATGGGGAAAAAATTAGGCGCACAGGGACTTTTTTTACATCCAATCAAACTAGAGGTATTAGAAGAAGAGGAAGTCAAATTAGAGAAAGAAGACACAAAGTCTAAAGAAGAATGAAATAGTATAAGCTAGGTCTAAAAGAGAATCAAACATCTCTCTTTTAGAACATTGGATGGCTATTGCCACTAGAATAATAGAGAGAGACCACGAAATGAATCTTCCCCATTTTGGCATTAAGAAGGGCGATCAAAAGAATTAATTCCAATCAAAATGATTAATGAATTCTAGAGATGACCGTAAAATTGCATATTGTGGATAAGGATAATTGAAGAAAACACTAGACAGGAAATGAGAAAAAGAGGTAGAGAAGGCCCTTAAAACTCCTCTCTGGTGATTAAGATCGAAAAGCTGATAAGTCAACACCCACTGATTCACGTGCTCCTAATAAAAAAAATTAATTCCAATCAAGATGATTGGTGAAATATAGGAACAACGATAAAATAATGCCTTGTAGATGAAGATATCTAAACGATAAAGCCCAATATAGTCTTAAAAGGAATAAGAGAACTGCTTCGACAAAGGTGAAAAAGGCCCTAAAAATGCTTTCCTTCATTAACCAAGAAAGCAGATTGGACTTGGTTGATCGATTCTTGATCAAGGCAAATTGCAGAATAAGATTAACAAAGTCACAACAACAATTCTAAATGAAGATTTAAATTTGTTATTATCCTAAACGAAAGATTGATGAAAATTTGTTATTATCCCAATTGAAAGATCGATAAAAATTTATTATTATTCCGATAGAAGATCGATGAAAATTTATTATTATCCCGATTGAAAGATTGATGAAAATTTGTTATTATCCCGATCAAAAAATCGATGAAAATTTTGTTAATCTTGATCAAAAGATCAATGAATAAAATTTATTTATCAAATTTGATTAATTTCTTAATTTTGCTTGGTCGGTTTTTCCCAATTGAGCTTTCAATTTAGTAGACATATCGACATGTATTGCAAATAATAAAGTAATAAATGCAAAAATAAAGATAAATATCTAAAAGAAGAAATTCATTGAAGCCCTTTCCAAAGCATTACATTGGAAGTTTACAAAGAAAAGAAACATAATCTTATTACTGTCATTCTTCCTTAACCTGTAAGACATTGCAAACATCTCCCATTTATGGCATTTTGAAACCTAGAAATTGAAAGAAGATCAACCATTCCTTGAAAAGATAAGAACAAAGAAAGCAATGGGAGATAGGCCAGGTGATGCCATAGCGGAGAAATACCCAATCGTTCATTTATCTTCCTAAAATGGCAATGTCAAGGCAAGGCAAGAGAAATTCAAGGGGCTTCATGGGAAAATCAAGCAAGAAAAATGAAAAAGGAAGCGGATAGATAAGAATATAAAGAAGCAATTCTATTTATAAGAGTCTGGAAGCACACGTGGTGAATCCTAATAAATGAGGAGTTGAAAGGAATAAATAGTTGTAATTAAAGCTTAAAAATCAAAGAGATAAAATAGAAATAAAAAAATTCAAATTTCTAAAAGACAGAGTCAAATATAGCGATTCGTGAAAGAAATAATCAAGTTTATGAGGCAATTATTACAGGATAAACAATCGAGGAAATCCCCATTTTCCAACTAAAAAAATCAATTCAAAGGCATCAATCTTGATTGGAATTGATGAACCCAAGCAACCTTAAAATTATCTCTAAACTATAGCAATATCATTCCTATCGGAACAAATCTATGAAATGATGCTCTTATAAGATAAGTTAAAATGCCACTCAATTGTAATATCTCTTTCCTCATTTTTAGTTTTTAGCAGTGTATTGTAGAAGAGTAAGTAAGAGAAGGACAAGAGCAAAATAAGAAATTATACAAAAGATAAAGTTCATTGAAACACTTAAAGTCTGTGCAGAGTACATTGAATATAGAGCTTTTTTTGCTCGAAAAAAATAAAACAAAAATAGTGAAAAATTCGAAAGCTCCACCTTTTATTTAAGCAAGCCCCATTCCATCAGGTCAATAGACATGTATCATCTACTATGATCAAAAGAAAGTATAGGGATGAGAGAAGAAAGCAACAAAAGAGATAAGAGATCACACAACTTGCTATTGTGCGTCATATATTGCTAGGAAAAGGCCTAGCTATTCATTCATCTTTCTAAAATGGAAAGGAAAATAAGAGAAATTGAGGAGAAATCAAGAGGTTTTATGGGGGAAAAAGCTTTATAAAAAGACACAAATAGAAGAAGAAAAAGCTTTAAGAAGAAGAAAAAACACCCCTTTTTTATAGTAATTTCCATTTCTGAAAAACTAATTGTGGAAAACCACGTGGCTTTACTATTCAATGTAGGAATGAAAAGATATTCTAAAAGCATAGAAAATGAAGCAACAAAATTTAAAGAGGCACCCTTTCCAAAGTAGTATTTTTAAAGCGATGGGCAAAAAGAGGTAATGATCTGAATACACATTTTTAGATGAATGGATAAGAAAGATCAACAACGATCAACAATGCCCTTAGATAACTTTGTCTTCCATTTTGTAACAAATATAGTTAACTTGTAGAAACTAGAAAATGTAATAGGAAAACAAAATGGTTAAACGCTAGAAGCTTAAGCTAAAAGAGAAAAGGGACACACGACCTTGAAAAATCTCTCGAATATCAAAAGCAACCAAAAATCATCAAATAAATAGGATAGAAAAACAAAATTTGAAAAAGTTTATGTTTACAAAATTATTTATAGGAAGACATCCCATTTTTTCGATTGATGTACATTCTTATTGAAGTAATTAATTTCAGTCTCCAAACTGATGTCTCTTTTTTCCGATCAATGATCGATGTAAATAACATTTCAATCTTTATTTTTCTGATTAATAACATCCCGATCAATGTAATTGCAATCCTATTCTTTTAACTAACATTCCATTTTTTTGATCGATGTAACATCCCGATCAAAATAATTAAAATTCCAGTTTCTGGACTGATGTTTCAGTCTCTTGATTAATGCTCAACATGCTTAAGCCTAATCCTTCAATTGATGAAAACAAATTCCAATTTAAAAAACTAAAGACTTCATTATTCTTATTACTGATCATGAAATGGTCGAATAATCATCAAGGAATTATCAAAACCCTGACATTCAATTCTTTTAAGAACAATTAAACTACTCGAAGAGGGATAAATGATAATACTCTAAAAATCAAACTAGGCCCAAATCATTAAAGGATATTAGAGGCCCATCACTATAAGGCCTATAAATGACAAAACCTCCACAATTAATTGGCTTAGGGCACGGAAAATGAGATCGTCTGATAGGACGTGACCCATCCCTACCATGATAAGGCTTCCCGACATACACCTCTATCAAATCACCATCATCCATACAATAGGCCATACCTACTTTAGAGTAGGCATATTATTCAAGAACTGTTCAAGTTTTTCGGCTCTATAAATAGCAAGTTCATTCTAAAAACACTCACTCTCTCTAAGTGTTATCCATATTCTCTCTCTAAGCTTTCCTCCTAATTACTAACTTAAGATCAGAGTGTTAACGTTCGGTACAATTAGGCAAGCACCTTTTTGCAGGATGTATGCTTTAGTCCGATAGACATAAAAGTGCTAAGCACACATCGACTCCCTATCTTCACTCAACCAAAGTTCTTCCTCTTCTTCTATAAAATTTTTTGATTTATCATTTATTAATATCTGACTATCATTTATATTATATTATAAGTTGCCATATTCAAAATAGAATATGAAATATTCATCTTTTAATGAAATGTGTACTTTTTTTTATGAAAAATGTATTTGCATTTATTTCATTTATTTGGTACTAAAATTGGAACATATGTATGATTAATCATTTATATATTTTTTTTCATTGAAGTTAAAAAATATGTGTTTATTTTAATTAAAGTTCAAAAAATTAATAGCATTATTTACGGTTAATTTTTTAGAGAAGTCATTAAAAATATTATTTTAATACAATATTTAACTTTACTATTATGTAATTTATAAATCTATTTTCTTAATTAATTTTCTGACACAAAAAAAGAGTTACTTATTATTTTAGAAGATTAAATTAGTATATTATGAAATTTTATGTTAATATAGAATAGACTTTTAATTTTATTGACATATTATTTTAAATGACATATTCATATTAAAGTGGAAAATATTCATTTATTATAGATATGTGGATTTTTTTTAATTCATACCTTTTATCGATTGATATATACTTTTATTATCAATTGATATAAAATTTTATTTATTAAATATTGTTAAAACTAAATTAATATTATGAATTGATATACATTTTTATTTATTAATGGAATATATATTCAATTGATCATATATTTATTCGTTTAATTTATAAAAGGCATGCATTTTGTTTATATTAAAAAATTACTGGTCAAATTTTTATTCTATTGTTAAAATTACTTGTTTATTTTGATGGTCATGGTGGAAAATTTTATATGGTGGTTTAAAACAATAGTGTAACAACAAATTAAGAAATTTATATTTAGAATGTAAATCCCAAAAACAATAGTAGTTTGGATTAAAATAATATTAATTATGTTTAGATAAATGTATGATATTTTTATTTCATCTTTATTTTATGTGATTAATATTTCTTTATTATAAGGAATAATTTTAATTTACATTTATATAGTTAATTATCACAAATATTTTTATAACATAGATGTAACATTGTTATTGTATTCACATTTAGGTTATTAAAAATGGATCAATTTAGAAATCAAGAATATATAAATCTAAATTGTAGATGATCTCCAAACTCTATGAGGCAAAAAATTGAGCATAAGTAGTTTGGAGTGAAACTGTAAATATATTTTCCCTCTATAATTAAATTATATATATAATTTAATTATGTCTGTATGTCTGATAATTTCTTTATTTTTAGGTTGAATATGAAGTATTGGTTACACAAAGCTAGCATTGACAATCATTATAGAAACATCAATAAGTGAGTAGTACCGTACCTTAGACTATTGAGATTCTACGAAGTGTCACAAATAGTTGTAATGAATGTTAATGTTGACTTTATAATTGCACTAATAAAGAGATAGAGACCGGAGACACATACCTTGCATCTTTCTATTGGTGAAATAACAATAACTCTATAAGATGTTAGGATACTCACCAGCTTACCCATCAAAGGACATGCTATGACTGGACATTTATAGTATGATTGGGTTGAACTTTGTGGCCATCTTTTTGAGGTGAGTTATCTTACAAGATGTTATTAAAGGACACAATATAAAAATGACTTGACTATTAAGAAATTTTAATTTTTTGATGCTCGATGCAACTAACTTTCATATACAATGCTTTACTCATGCTTGGATACTGTATTGTATTGGTGGACTCTAATGTACATCATAATCAAATAACTACATACATTTGTTATGGCTCCCATTGTTGAAGCATTTACATGGTGCCGATGAGTACAGTTAGGGATCAACATTCCTCACATGGTTGTATAGAGAGCTATATCATGTAATCCAACCAAGTGCAACTGGACTTTAAGGCTATCATCAATTAATACAAATATAGGCATGGAAAAATTACCTTAAATTTGACCCCCTTTTATCTACATATTTGTTCTATATTAGACCATGCCTTATAGTTACAGGTAAATTTTATTTATTGTATATCATTTAAGGATATTTTAATTTTCAATTGTTTATAGAATATGCTCACATGTCATTTAATTATTTTGTATCAAGTGGTGATCCCCATTAGATTTGAGAAAAATAATAATAAATATATTTTTAAGTATCGTTTAGATTTAGACTTGCAGTATGATGACTAGGTTTAAATTTATTTTGTTATTTATGATAAATTATTGAATCTCATTAATTAAAAAGAATTTTTATAAACAATATGACGATTTCTACATGTTTTTATAGATGGATTGGAAGCTGTGCAAGAATGTCATGCATATATTGTCACATTTTTGTACAAATGGACATACCATTTAGAGATCAATTGTGCCACTTATACATTTCTATATTATTTAGCAACCAACCCGATAAATCTCTAAGGCAATTTGGAATGGATGAAATGATTCCATCCGCCCCACAATACAATGATTTTGTGCACTCTATCGACTTAAAAGGGCACATTGACCAAAATGGGAAAGTAAAATTTTTAAAATTCATTTATGAATGGGTGAATTAACATAATCATATTGTTATGGGTACTCTTCTTAATGTACCTTTATATCCAAGGTCACAATATATGCAATGGTACATATCATATACTAAATAGTGGATAACCATAATTAAAGCTTTAATGGGGGCATCAGTTTGAATTAATAATATTTTTTATTAGTATAAACGTTATTACTAATTTCTAATACATTTATTTATATACATGTATCGATGGTGCAAAATAAATCTTGCATACTGACACTGCTTCATCATCCAATGAAGGCTTTAGTATTTGTTCAACATCAAAAAGCATTTTGGGTGCTGTTGGTGCAATTGATAGGAGGTCAATTGATTATCCTTATTAAATTGTTCCTAATTCTATAGAGATTCCACCGATGACAATTTCTTATAAAGATTTTTATCGATCTAGATGTAGTAGGAAAGGAATGAGGGAAAAATAGTCAACAGTTACCTATATTCCTATTCCTTTAGAAGTGCACTAAGTCTCTTAGCCTCTACAGTGGTTATATCTTCCTTAAGATACTTCTAGTTCATTCAATATAGCTTCAGTTGATCAATAATAATTTTTTGATACTGCAGCTGTTCTATCTAGATGTTATGACTTTGAATTTTGGCCATCTAGATTAAACATTAATTTGAATGTTAGCTTATCTTTAGGAGATGAACCACTATACGACATATATAGATAAATAGACCACACCATAAGACATGATGATTTCTTTAATGAACTTTTTCAGGCTTCAAATGTTCTCAATACATAGGGTTTAACGGATCAACCACTATACAGTAGAGGGTACAATGATGTAATACCATTATCCTAAGATCCAAACCAATACGAGATAGATAGTCAAACCAATATAAAAAGCAACTAATCTCATAATAGGTAGTCAAACCAATATAGAAAACAACTAATCTCATAATAAAAGATTCTAATTATGTTTTATTGGTGTAGAATTTAATTTTATAGCGATAATGGTTTTAGTCTAAATTCTTGTGTAGTTATTATTTCCATAATTAAATTAAACAAAAATATTGCATAATATTGTCTCAAAGATTGTCATTGCATAACATATTTGTAGACACCTTAGGTTAAGTTGCCCACATCAGGATTTGTCTAATGATGAAAAAAAGCCTTATAAAAAAAGAAAAAAGAGAATATTTTGGTTCAAAGGATTTTTTAATTTTGAAAAAATGAGAAATAAAATAAAAATAAAATAATAATAATAATAAATAATAATAAAATAAATTTTGATATTTGGGAAAAGTTTGGGGTTCAATAAAGTCCTAAATAAGGTTTTAAGGGGGTTAAAATGAAGTTTAGAGGGTTAAAATGTAATTTTACATTTTAAATTGCATTATGTCTTGCATGTGCATCATGATTTCATTAAAATACAACTATGTTTGCCCAGGTTTTCAAATTAAACCTTTTGCTTTACCATTTTGATATTTTTTCTTCATCTCATTTTCATATTCATTCTTTCAATTATGAACTTTTAATTTTTTTTAATTATATTTTTATTTTATTTGTTCCTTTTTTATTTTCTTTTTCTTGGTGTTCTATAGGGATTCCAATGATTAGTTTAATACAGGGAGAGAACGGAATCACATTTTTTATATTATATATTTATTTTTTTATAATTTTCATGGTTTCCCATAATTGAATTCAATTCATGGGAATCAGATAAAAGTGGTAATGCAAACAATATCATTAAATAAATTAAATGTACAACATTTATATTGGCATAATATGTGAACTTCTGAAATATTAAGTGGATGTTCCAACATCACTTTTGCATATTTTTTTTGTTGTGATCAAAATTTTCACACTTGTTGCAATGCGTTACATTACCCTGTTCATGCCTATCCATCTCATTTCGAATGTGAGTTATTTTTTGGTGACCTCTCTTCCTCTAATTCCATATTAAGTATCAATTTAGGATTGTAATACTTAAGCCAATATGCTTGATGTGCCATATGTTAGAATTCCCCATCATAGCATTTTAGTGCCTCTATAATCTTATAACAATTATCAACAAATTCAAACATATCAAGATTCATGTTTATGCAAGTTGCAATGGCATGTAAATAAGGGATTTTTGTACCTTGGAACTTATTGAACTCATATTCACATTTATCAAGACTCAATATATAAGTGTTAAGCTCAACTTTAACTTCTAGTGCTCTGCATGCTATTACCTTGTACAATTTATACCGATTATCATAATTAATCACCATGTGTTCTTGAGCCTTATCAACATGCTTGGTCATAATTTTGACACATCTAGGCGTGAACTGCAATCCTTCAACCATTTACTCATGTACATACCCTTTTATTGATTATAAAATTTTACCAAATGACAAAAAACATGAGCAATGATCACAATAATCGGTATCACATGAACACCTTTCATAGCACTATTGACACTCGTAGCAATATTTATTGTGGCATGGCCATCATGATACCCACTATCCTTAGATAATGTCAAATACTATAAGGATATCCTAATCGGCCAGTTGTAGGAATCTTGGTCAATGTCTTTAATTTCATCCATTTGTTGCTTAAACTTACGCTTTTGAAATTGCACACCTACACAAGTATGGATTAACATTATATTATAATGTAATTGATGTGAATAAATAATATGAAATATTTATTTACTTACCAGTCTCATAAAGAAAATTTTATATTATTGGATTCCTATGGTGCTTGTTCTAGTTATTGAAAAAATGCCGCAGACAGAACCTGTGAAAGAATAGAGGTTCCTTCAACCCATTTCTTTCATCCCAGAACACTGCCATTATACCAGCATTTCAATATGATATAATTGTAATGCCCACACATTGAGTGATATGCTTCTTAATCATCGACATGAATTAAACCCAACTAGATTTATTCTCAAACTCAACAATAACAAAGACAACTGGGAATAACATACTGTTACCATCAACTGAGGTTGCTATAAGAAGTGTCTATTGGAATTTTTTAGTCAAAAAGGTACCATTGATCAATAAAATTGGCTTACAATGAGCCACCCATCAATAGTGGGCTTAAAACTTTAAAAAAATTGGTTAACATTACTTCACAGCTAGGTTTTGGGTTTCTTATACTAGAAACTCATAAACAGTTATGGGTTGTAAATCTGCAAAGTAATTAAAAAATCTTGCAACCTTCGAAATGACTCAACATAATTGCCAAATATAAACTCTTTGGTGTCCGTCTTCACATACCAAGTCTTACGGTATAATACTTTAAATTTAAATTATTGCTTAATAACATCAATAATAATATAAATAGGTAGGATAAGTGTTTTGCTTGCCATATCCATGATGCAATTGTGAATAATTTGAGAGCCTAATTATTTATGAGTCATTGAAATATTAGTAGCGAGGTATGAATGTGGTCTTTAAAGCCTTATGATAGTATGAAAAGAGCTTATTTCTTTTTTTATTGCTCTTAACCTCTATTTGCACCTATCCTGAACCTTAGTGCACCTTAAAACCCAATAATTTGGCTTGGATTCAATAAATCCAAAGTCAAATAATTGAGTAACTTTTCACATAAGATTTTACTTCATCCTTGATATTAAAACTTAACTCAATTGATAACTCAAAGATATCACATGTTTAAAAGTGAACATCTTTAGAGAGATCAACTTAGGATGCATTGAAGTTAATTTCTTTGTGGTGCTTAGATGGAAATATGAAGTTGGCTATACCTATCTACCCAATTGGATGCATGGATGCTTATAGATTGGCATATTGCATATGATCAAACTTGTCACCATCACCAAATTTGGAGGCATCACTATCTGCAGTTATGTTTGCAGTTTTAGCCTCTGCATTGTCATTAGGTGATAGATAATCATTGTACATTGGTACATCTTCAAAATCATCTCTATCTCCCAAATTAAGTGATGGTTCATTTCTATAATCAGCAGTAGTGGGATTATAACAATGTCCTTTATTTGTATCTATATTTGAAGTTATCACCAAGTAAATCACCATTTCTTTTACAAACAAACTGCTAAGGCTAACTAGGTGCTGCATCTAACATGTAGTGAAAAAATGCCATTGACTAACATTTAGGATATTGGAAATAGAATGTCATTGAGTGACATAAGGTATATGGGAAATAGAACATTATTGACTAATGTCTGGGATATAGGAAATTGATAATGGTGAATTATATGATGTTTTTAGTATGTTTTTATGTGTTTGATTGAGTTAATTTTGTGTTAATTAGGTTTAATTTGAGTTTAATTTGTTAGTTTTGTGTTTTTAGAGTTAATTCTGTGTTTTGCATGATTTTCAGGGCTAAAATGATGAAAAAGGGCTTAAAATATAAAAAGTGCAAAGTTTTGGGCCAAAAGCGTAAATATTGGAAGTTTAGCGAGAAAACGTGCTTATGTTCCAGAGGATTGAGCCATGGCCACGTGAAGACAGTGAAGAAATATACACGTGACCACGTGTGAGAGTTAATTGTGAAGAAACATGGCCATGTGAAGGAAAAGTGAAGAAACAAAGGAGAAAAGAAGTGATACACGTGACCACGTGTGACCCAAGGCAAAACTCACACGTGGCCACGTGTGAGGAAGGACAACATCTACACGTGGTCACGTGTAGGAAGTGCACAAATGGAAACGTGGCCACGTGATCTGATTCTCCAATTGCGCGAAGGATTTTCGATTTCCTGTTTTGAGCAGAATTCACTTCCTATTTGGTTTCTGCAGTTTTGGAAGAAATCTACCACGTTTTTGCCTATAAATAGAAGACTTAAACACCAAAGAAAGAGAGGAGAAAAAAGGCTTAGAAGAGATTAATTGCTTTAGTTTTAGTTTTACTTGTTTTTTCTAGTTTTTCTGTTTTTAGTTTTTCTTTCAATTTTGTTTTAATTTTTCAACTTTGTCTTTAGTTTTTAATTATGTTTAAGAAGTAGTTTCTCTTCTTTTGCTAATGGATTCTTGAAATCTTAAATTTTTCATTGTTATGACTTTGTTTTGAGCTTAATTTCAATATTGGTTGATTATTTCTTGGTTTTAAGCATATTCTTATCTTTGATTATGTTGAGATTGATTGTTGGTTTATTGAATAAATAACTAAGAATTGGTTTTGACATAGTTAATGATTTGCATGTTCTTGGACTAACTCTTTAATGTTTATGCATGATTATTATCCGAAATATGAGATGATTATGTATGAATTTTATTGGTTAATACTAAGAGAGGAAGAATCAAGAATGAATTGGAATTGAATCACTTGAGAAAGGCTTCAATGAATATTTAGGAAGTTAAAACTAGATTTGCATGCTAAGTATTAGATTTGTCTATGAGTTTAATACTAAGAATGATATACTTGAATAAAGATATCTTGGTTTATTACTAGTTTTTCCATAATCACTGGTGTTTCTATTGAATTTAAGTCATTACAATGAAAGTTAAGGTGGATAGTTTCCTTAGCAAGAGAATTCCAGTAATTATTTTGTTTTTAATTTATGTTTTACCTTTTATTTTGTTTAATTGTTTATTTTGTTTAATTTTTGCTTTTAAAACAAAAACATTTGGAAAACAATCTCGGATTAATTTAATTCATACATAGGTATTATTCTTAGCAATCCATGTTCCCTTGGGTACGATATTTGGGGTCTTAATCTCTATTTCCCTATATTACTAACCGATCTAGTACACTTGCTAGACACCGATCAAGTTTTTGGCGCCGTTGCCGGGGACAGCGGTGTTGTTTGTTTAATATCTTTGGTTGAGTTAGTCTGAGATTTTTATTTTTATTTTGTTTTTAATTTGGTGATTGTTCTTTGCAGGAACAATTCTAAACATCTTTCAAGATGATGCAAGATGAGGTCCAAGATTATGAATTGTTCCTTTTAAAACAACAAATGAATGATCTACTAAGAGAAAGAGAGGAGATAGAACGATTGCAAAATCCTTATTCATCACCATCCATGGCTGAAGATTCTTATTCTCTTTGGACTTTGAGAGCACAAATGGAAGAATTGAAAAGAGAGAATCAAGAATTGCAATGTTCAAAAGAGGCCTATATTTCTGAGAATCAACGTCTTCATGACCAGCTTTTATGTAAGGACGAGAAATTTAAGGCAGAAAAAGAAAGATGGAGGGCCACACAAGAAGCTATTCTCTCCGAAACCGAAAATGTTTGTGACTTGCTTATAAGAAAGGAAAGGGAATATTATGCTGAAAAAAGAGAGTTGGAGGCTACATTAAAGGCTCAAGGGGAAAAGTTTAGAATTCAAGAAGAGAAAATAAGGGCTCAAGAGGAGACAATTAAAAGTCAAAAACATTTATTAAGGGATAAAGAGCATGGAATTGAAAAGTTGGAATCTAAGCTAGAACTTTTGAGCACTCAAGTTGATGGTGGTAAGGAAAAGGAACCAAATCAATCATTCATGGAGGATAAGGAACAAGAGAAACAATTCATATTTAAGGATACGTCATGTATTAATTTAGAGGATGTTGGATCTCTAGTGGAGAATTTATCACCAAAGGAGAAAGAAAGAAAAAATCTTCAAGTGGAGACACAGGATTCAGTCCGCTTGAAGGATTTATTTAGGCTAGAGGAGCCGGTAGAGTTCGTAATAAATGAGCCAAAAGATGAGTCATATTTTATTGAAGATATGGAGTTTCCAGCTTTGATAAACTATGACAAGTTTCTTCTACTAATGGGAGAAAATGAGGAGCAAAATCCGGAGAGACCTATATTTGGATCACAAGCTCGACCTCCTGAGAGTAACAAGAGTCAAGCTGGGACTCAATAAACCAGAACTTCTTCTCTAACTCTTCTCTTTATATTGTCATCTATTTTTTTTTATATTTTGCATGTTATTTGTTTTTATTTGTTTTTATTTTTAGTTTAAAGTGTAATGCATGTTTTAGTTGTGTCTTTTAATTCACGAGTTTAAGATTATGGATTGGAAATAAGTTACTCCTAGTGATTTTGTGCTTAATTGTCATATTTAAGAAAGGGATTCTAAGAGCTACATTAATTTTTGAAGAAGTTGGACTTAATGTGGATTTATGAGTCATGAGTTATTTTCATTGGTTGAACAAGAATTTGATCCTAATTGTATAAAGCTTCATGAACTTAGCATGTCTTGAGTTACGAGTGGACTACAATTGAAATTTAATTGATACATGTGCATATTGTTGGCATAATTCAATTGTAGCTTGAAAAAAAATGCATAAAGAAGTGAGTATGAGCTGTAATTGGTTTATATGGTTCAATGCTTGGTTTACATTGTTAATGTGATTGATTGAAAATGGTTAAAGATGAATTAAGATGAATAAAAGTTAATTTGGTGCTTTAATGTACAGGAAAATGAAGGTCGGGAATGCAGAAGTAAAGATCATTGCGTGCCCACGTGAAGGAATCAAGCTAGAAAATGCGTGGCCACGGGTTGGAATTCTGCCTGGCAGTAACCTTTCACGTGCCCACGTCCTCCTTTTCCAAAGGCTCATGCGTGCCCACGCATAGAAGACCTTCCCTAGCAGCAGCATGCATACGTGCCCACGTCCTTCTTCTTCAATGTTTCCTGCGTGCCCACGTGAATGGAGACTGCCTGGCAGCAAGCCTATGCACGCCCACATGAATTTGTGTCTTCAGCTGAACATGGCCACGTAAGTCCTCTTTGCTCCTATGCGTGCCCACGTATGGGTATACCTACATACACACGTGACTACATGTAAGGGCGCTGCCTCCATTTTAAACATCTACACGTGACCACGCACACACCCACCTAAATTTTCACATGGCCACGCACACACCATACACACAAGCACACGTGACCACGTGAACCTTTCCCCTTATCTCTTACGTGGTCACGCACAAGCAAAAACTCACACACCCTCACTCGTTCACACTCACATACTCACTCAAGCACACAACTCAGAGATTCAATTCATTTTCTCATTATTTTCATTCTTATTGATTCAGGTAAGCACATATTCATTTGTTTAATATTGCACTGTAGTTGTGTTTATTATTTGCATTGATATTGAATAACCAAGTGCTTAAATGATTGCTCAGAATTTGATTTGTTTCAGGGATTCAAAAAAGTTTTTGTACAGAAAATTTTTCATGAGTTTCTCGTTGCTTCAAAGCTTCGAGGGGCGCTGCCCCTCAGGAACCCCATAAGGGGCGTCGCCCCTTAACCCTGCCCGCTAACCGGCTAGCGGACCGCCGTGTTATCTAATCCTAGCGCCTTAAATTTTATTCAAGTTATTATCTGCAATTTTGATACATCAATGTTTATATATACATTTAGTTGAGCATATTATGGATGACTTGATTTTCGTTAATATCTTTATGATGCATGGCATGGCTAGTTGAGACTTTTATGATGAAGCATGTTACATTTCAAGCACACACCTTTTCCATAAGGCACACACACTTAGTTTTTCATTTGCATGATGTACTTAATTCACATAAATTGGCATTGGTTTCATTAGTGTTGAATATAAGTATGCTTAGAGATTGATTTTCAGTTATGCATTATATCTACTTATTGTTTGACATTGAGCTTCATTGTGGCTTCATATAGGTTGAGTTTGTATTTGAATTGGCTTATTTTCTTTTGTGCTTACCATGACCAATTAACATCTTTCTCTTCCTTTTATTTAAGCCTAACCATCACCAATTATCTTTACACTTGAGATTATGCATTCATACATTGTCCACTTTGTCACCTATGGATAGTATGCATTGAGCACTTAAGCAAGTTTGGCCTAGTTACATTTATTCACTTAGTTACCATGTTTATTAAGTCTTGTTCATTGCACTGCATTTGGTTTAGAGGCATGTTTGCTTGTTAACTTAATTCCATTGACCTCTTGCCTTCTTTTTGACTTGATTATGGTTCTAAGTATGGTGAGCTTACATTTTTGGTCACTAACTTGTTTCTTAAAAGTGATAAAGTGTGCTGACATTTTCATACTTTGCTGAGGACAGCAAGATTTTAAAGAGGGGGATAGAGCTCAGCTGAGCTAAAAATTGAAAGTCCAACTAAGGGAGTTTTTCTTTCCTTACTCATTTTCTTACTCATGAATTATGTTGTTTTAGTCGGTTTATTTTTGTTGTTTAGTTTTATTTTTTAGTTTGCATGTTTAGTTTTCATTTTGTATGTTAGTTTAGTTCATTCATTTATCATTTATTTTACATTTAGCTTAGTTCGCCCTAGTTTTTTCTAAAAACTTGAACACTTTGAACTTGAATTTAGAATGTGCAATGTTTAAAATTCTTGTTTAGCATTAGAACAAGCATGTTGTTTAATGAATTTTTAGCTAGTTTAATATTCAACTTGACTTATATTTGTTAGTTTCTATATTTTTGAGCACTTAAGACCAGTTTTTATACTTTAAAGAAAAACAATGCATTGAAATAGTTGAGTGATGAATTTTAGAACACTAGAACCTTCCTCATCACCCTTCAAAGCATAAAAATAACTCAAAATAACTTGGAAAGTGATCTAGGCAATGTTTTTCTTGTTGAGCCATATTTTAACTTATTTTCCTACCTTATATGCATATTTATCCTTTGTTAGCCATTTTGAGCTTAATGAGGTATGCTTAATGCATGCCATATTTATTTTTTTCTTGTTACACTTATTTATTTTACCATATAGCCTAAAAAGATTTTAGCTTCCCTTCTAGAATTGGCCACTCTAGGATTGGATGGATTAATAAGAATTGGGTATTTTGATGGGTGTGATAAGATGTTGATTTTATTGTTAATGGCTATTGTTGAAGTCAAATGAATAGTGACTTTGTGATTACCCATGTTATTATTGTATTGTCAACATCAAAGCTAGTGAAGAAAAAAAAAAGAAAAAAAAGGAAAAGAAAGAAAGAAAAAAAAAGAAAAAAGAAAGAAACAAAAAAAAAAGAGAAAAAGTGAAAGAAAAAGAAAGAAATTTACAAATAAAGCTAGCATGTATGGCAAAATCTTAAGTGTGGGGTAGTTACAAGAAAAAAATGGTTATGACTTCTTCAAAAAGGGTATGAATTGTGAATGAAAAAGAGTTTCAATTATTATTTCTTGTTCATAAAAGAGCTTTGAATTGTGAAAGGTTGGGAAATTTTGGCTAAGTTCTTTATTGATTAAGTTAATGGGATGAAATTTCTGAATCATTAGTCTATTTTATATTAGAGTGGCTATTCTTATTGTTGATCTTTTATCCATTCTTTGATAACCAATACCTTAGCCCCATTACAACCTTCAAAAGACCTATATGATTTTAAGTTTTATTTTTGAGTTGTTTAGCGGAGATGACCTTCGGGTTCCGGTGCTAAAGGAGAGGCCTATGGTGTTTCTAGAGTTTCAAGTGTGAAACCTTGAGTATACTTATGTGTACATTCATTCTAACCTTGACTATGAATTTGCATTGGTGTTTTGGTTTTTGAAAATACTTAAAATGTTTTGGTCTTGCACACACACAAGGAAACTAACTTATATTGTCTTGGTTGAATTTATTCTAGTTGAAAATTTTATTAAGTGCTCTTGTTAATTGCTAAACTTGGTTTTGAAATGCATGATTCTTTATTGGAGTTTGATTATTTTGAGAAGTTGGATTGTTCTAATTTGCTCGAGGGCGAGCAAAGTCTAAGTGTGGGGTATTTGATAATGGTGAATTATATGATATTTTTAGTATGTTTTTATGTGTTTGATTGAGTTAATTTTGTGTTAATTAGGTTTAATTTGAGTTTAATTTGTTAGTTTTGTGTTTTTAGAGTTAATTCTGTGTTTTGCATGATTTTCAGGGCTAAAATGATGAAAAAGGGCTTAAAATGTAAAAAGTGCAAAGTTTTGGGCCAAAAGCGTAAATATTGGAAGTTTAGCGAGAAAACGTGCTTATGTTCCAGAGGATTGAGCCATGGCCACGTGAAGACAGTGAAGAAATATACACGTGACCACGTGTGAGAGTTAATTGTGAAGAAACATGGCCATGTGAAGGAAAAGTGAAGAAACAAAGGAGAAAAGAAGTGATACACGTGACCACGTGTGACCCAAGGCAAAACTCACACGTGGCCACGTGTGAGGAAGGACAACATCTACACGTGGTCACGTGTAGGAAGTGCACAAATGGAAACGTGGCCACGTGATCTGATTCTCCAATTGCGAGAAGGATTTTCGATTTCCTGTTTTGAGCAGAATTCACTTCCTATTTGGTTTCTGCAGTTTTGAGTGAAATCTACCACGTTTTTGCCTATAAATAGAAGACTTAAACACCAAAGAAAGAGAGGAGAAAAAAGGCTTAGAAGAGATTAATTGCTTTAGTTTTAGTTTTACTTGTTTTTTTCTAGTTTTTCTGTTTTTAGTTTTTCTTTCAATTTTGTTTTAATTTTTCAACTTTGTCTTTAGTTTTTAATTATGTTTAAGAAGTAGTTTCTCTTCTTTTGCTAATGGATTCTTGAAATCTTAAATTTTTCATTGTTATGACTTTGTTTTGAGCTTAATTTCAATATTGGTTGATTATTTCTTGGTTTTAAGCATATTCTTATCTTTGATTATGTTGAGATTGATTGTTGGTTTATTGAATAAATAACTAAGAATTGGTTTTGACATAGTTAATGATTTGCATGTTCTTGGACTAACTCTTTAATGTTTATGCATGATTATTATCCGAAATATGAGATGATTATGTATGAATTTTATTGGTTAATACTAAGAGAGGAAGAATCAAGAATGAATTGGAATTGAATCACTTGAGAAAGGCTTCAATGAATATTTAGGAAGTTAAAACTAGATTTGCATGCTAAGTATTAGATTTGTCTATGAGTTTAATACTAAGAATGATATACTTGAATAAAGATATCTTGGTTTATTACTAGTTTTTCCATAATCACTGGTGTTTCTATTGAATTTAAGTCATTACAATGAAAGTTAAGGTGGATAGTTTCCTTAGCAAGAGAATTCCAGTAATTATTTTGTTTTTAATTTATGTTTTACCTTTTATTTTGTTTAATTGTTTATTTTGTTTAATTTTTGCTTTTAAAACAAAAACATTTGGAAAACAATCTCGGATTAATTTAATTCATACATAGGTATTATTCTTAGCAATCCATGTTTCCTTGGGTACGATATTTGGGGTCTTAATCTCTATTTCCCTATATTACTAACCGATCTAGTACACTTGCTAGACACCGGTCAGAAATTAAATTGTGTTGATTGTTATATTATGTACCATGACTTTGCTTTGCACCTATTCCTTTAACATAATTCTTTTCATTAAAACAACTTTTTCATTTGATTCCAAATATTGATTTACTAAAAAAAATCTGCAACCTTTTGACTTATTGACAGCCTAGGTTAACTCATACAAGCAGTAAACATCTGGCTAACTAATCGGCATAAATGATCTTATCTTGAACTAACATTAGCCTCCGTTCTAACCAACTCACCATCTTGTTAACTGAAAGATTATTTTGGTTGACTAGGAAAATCATCTTTTTGATGGCTATATGATTGTTTTTGTTAACTTCCATTGAAATTTTGTAATACATCACCACCAATATTAGATTGAGATAACATTTTAATATCTTGATGACTGACAGACTACCTTGGTTGACTAGGACCAATTTCATTTACACATTGGTCTTGACTTGTCTAGATACTTTATTTGTAAATTGATATCCGGGTACATAAATGGGTCGAATAGCTCCTATACCCCCTAACAACTATGATAACTAATTCCATTAAGTTATGACCATCATATCTCTTTAAATTCTCATATATCGCATCTATGTCATCGTTATTTACCAAATTGACCGACGTCTAACATAATGATCCTTAGTTGCACATTAAACTTTTATGTACTAGCATTTTTAGCAAATATGTTGTAAAGCCCCAAAGTATACCCTAGTGGAATTAGAGTATGATTAAGTATGTAGTTAACATGAATAACTTGAGCTTTAGTGCATTAAGCATAAATTATTATTAGTGACATAACTGGAATTTCTACAATTATTGAGGGTATTAAGTAAATATTTAAATCATAATTTATCTGTATAATTAGGGATTAAATTGATGAGAGAAATGAGAATTTAAGTGAATTGATAACTAAAAAGTTAGAGAGGGATTAAAAGATAAATAAAAAAAGGATTGAAAAGTTACACCAATGAGATGTGGACACCTCCCTTTCTCCAGAACTTTGCTTTATTAATTGAAGCAGAAAAATATGCTTTTTTAGGTAGAGGGAGTCAGCCACCTTTGGCTAAAAACTTTAGATTTCTTTTCTTTTTCCTTATTAAATCCCCTCCTAAAATTAACACTTAAGATAATAAAGCTTGTAACATATAAGTGATATAGGTATGTAATTTAATGGCTTGAGTAGAAATTTCTTTCTTTTTCTTCCCTATTCTTTTATCATGCAAATTAGAAAGTAAATAATAATTTTTTAAGTGTTTATTTGATGGTAAATTGTGGTGTTAGCTAAAGAGCATGTTAAAGATAAAGGAAAAGAAAAGGTGTGGAGTAAGAAGAGGGAAGAACAAGCTTCTAAGAGGTATAAGAGTGTTTGTTTTCTTTATGTGTATGTGGTTGATTTTGGTTGCTAGAATATGTAATTGAATGTTTAAATGATATATGGATGAGAATTTGATGGTAAAATGTGGTTGTTTTAAAGATAACTTGAGTTAGAGAGCTTTAATTTGGATGATTCCAAAGGAAGCATAAATTAGAGATTTAGACTCAATCTGTTGATTATTCGAACTCACTAACTAGTTATAGTTATGAAATTACATTGATAGACTCTAATTATGATCTAACACATTTCAAAGCTAGATTTGCCTTAATTATTTGTTTCTTACGATGATTTTTTCCAGGAAATCCCCAACAAAAAATACACACTATTACTTCTTTTTTATCGAATTGATCATAATCACTACGTAAATTCCATCAAATTGTGCACCATAATTAAGAATTAATAAATAGACCAGTGATCTATGAAGAGGTCAAAATCTAATTTGCCTTTAAGACTAGTGAAAACGGGCATAAAGTAAAGTGATCATAGTTAATTTATTAAATAGAGCAATTTGAACAACTTTAGTGATATCTTTTGTTATAAATGTTTAAATGACTTGTTTCTAGTAGCTATAGAAAATAGAGACATAGAGTGACATTGGATTAGAAGGAAGCTTTGCCTAAAAACCTTGTCTACTATGTCAAAACTCTTGTAAAAAGTAGACATGATAAGATGGTTTTCAAATATTGGGCATTTGCTTCTACCTGACTAGATTGGTTTCCAACCCAGTCAGGTAATAAGCATTTTGGACTGGTGGAATGCTACTTACTTGACTGGATTGAATTTTAATCAACTTGAGTCACCTAAGTATCACCTTTACCCAGCTAGATTACATTTAACTGTAGAGTGGCAGTAAGGATGACTTATCTGTCAACTTTTTCACTATCACCCCCAAAAAACCAAACTCTGCCTTACGTAAAGTTGCCAGAGTACGATTAACCTCTGGATTTGAAATCACTGCTTATATACCTGGTATTGGCCATAATTTACAAGAACATTCTGTAGTCTTAGTAAGAGGGGGAAGGGTTAAGGATTTACCCGGTGTGAGATATCACATTGTTCGAGGAACCCTAGATGTTGTCAGAGTAAAAGATCGTCAACAAGGGCATTCTAGTGCGTTGTAGATTCTTATCCAAGACTTGTATCATTTGATGATGCCATGTGAATCGCTAGAAACATGTAAAGTGTATGGCTAACCCAATAACGAAAGTTTCGTAAGGGGACTGGAGCAGGCTACCGTGAGACAAAAGATCTTCTTTCTAAAGAGATTCGATTTGGAACTATTATATGTCCAAGGTCCAATATTGGAATAATTTCAGAGGTTTTCCTTGACTTCGTTCGTGTCAACAAACAATTTGGGTATAGAATCACACCCTCCCAACTGGATTGAGTCCAATCCAATTGTTTACCTCCACTATCTAGCCTATTATTGAGTTTTATGTTTCCAAAGGTCCCCAAACTCGAACTTAACATCCTCGGATATTCATTAAACTTTACAAACACATGTTTAGGATGTTGGTAATTAATCGGTTACATACATCACATGTATAAGCGAAATTTAAAATTTTTAACCAATATATCTGATTTTGCCATAAATTTACAATATAAATATTAATTAGAATAAGAAAAATCACATTTGATTTTTGTTGAAATTTTGATTTTCCTTCTCACTGGGTTATCGTAAACATCAGTGTCTAAAATTGAACACCTCCAATTGTAATCCACACTAGAAAAGGATCAAATGAACCAATGAATGATGGAATCACAAGGCTGGCTGAATTCCCCTTCATGCTAGCAAGGGAGTGGCGCTAGGGTTTTTGGAAGAGAGAGAATTTCTTTTCTCTTAAAATTTCACTTAACCTTAAAATCCCTTTAAATTGGATTTTTATAGTTAGGTTAAAAATCCAACTTCATAATGGGATGTGCTCTTTAAAATTGTTGGGAAAATATTAAATGGGCTTTTAGAATTATTAATAATTTATTTGGGCTCAATTAAATCCAATTTAAGTCCTTTCATAAAGGATTATGCACAAAACCCATAAACTAGGCCCTTTATGCATACACTTGGATTTAATCACCCAAATTAATTTCAAATCCATCCAAATTAAATATGTAGGTTTTGTAACACTTATGAAATATATTTAATTTATTTTTATCCAAGAATTAGGACTCTAAGGCCTTCTATATGGAGTTGACGTGGAACCCATCCTCTAGTGGGTTTTTGCGCCAAAACCAAATCTCTGGGCTTCTTAAATTTCTCCAATGGATCTATTAATTATTATATCAGCCCTATAACACTTATAGTACAATAATAATTAATTGTGAAATACAATATTTCAATTAGGTCTATTTTGCAAAACATTTCTAAAAAGTTATGCGAACATTTCTACTTAATCATAATTAATTAAACTCTTTAATTAATTATTCTCTTATTCATTTCTCTTCTCCCATAATAATATCAAATATTATTATCCTTGTCATTATATCATTTTATCCTTTACATTATATGTGTGTGACCTATTGGGTTCTTATCCATATTGGCAGTATAATATGTAATTATGAGTTCTATTCAAAACTCATATGATTTAAACTTCTTTAAATCATTATATCAATCCCTTATTGATATTTATGATACACTATTATACAAATCATGAGCGACCTCTAGCTAGACATCATGACTATCCAAATGTCAGAAAAGTCAAGTGGTTTGACTATACCTTTCCATAGAAACAGTTACCATGCAATTACTCCTTTTACCACTCTTATCTCAATTAGATTCTGAGTATGAATTTTTGTCAACTCATATAAATCTAATTATATATGTATTATTAATTTAACCATTGTTCCCAAAATGCCTTTTATGGATCCCTATCCATCTTGGCATATTACTCTGGCCAGAGATTTTATGAATAAGACAATTATAGAATCATGTGAGATAACTTCCCTTATTAAATATGGCATGGTGAATCCTTTATCAATTACTCAACTATCTTCAAGTAGTTCATGATATACCCAACCTCCTAACTATTTTCACCCCCAGTTGGAAGTAATCAGTTATGGAGTCAAAGTATATCACTTGCTACTTAAGATAACCTTGGTGATCTCAAGTCTAAGGATACTTGCACAACCACTATGTAGAGATTCCTCACTAATATAGATTTAATATCCATGTAAGTATTCTTTTTACAGGTCTTCAATGAACTTATTCTTTTAACTAACATCCACATGTTAGCTTTGATCATCTTCCATAATCACAATTATGAGAACTAATGCTTGAACTATTCAAGAAGCATAACATGTGCTAGTCTATCCGGATTAACAATGTCCTATCTTGTTAATTCTATGACTAGGGATATTTATATATTATCACATTAATAGACATCTCATATCATGAACACTTTCATGATTGGCTTTGCACTGTGTATATAATATCTAGGACTTCATTTATTAATTTAAGATATATAAACTCATGTATTTAAACATGGCATTAATAAATGAATGATGCATTTTATCAAGAATATGAATTTATATATATGAAATACATCCCTTTTATTATATGGGCTTTGGGGCATACTCTCTAACATAGGGTCAATATATGATGTAATGAACATAAAATGAGTGATTAAATATCAAATTATAAATTGTAATAAAGGCATGTAAAGTGAATTGTGAGTGCATACATGGTTTTTATTATATTTTTGTAAGTTGTAACCTTAATGCATAAATTATTGAATTGTATCTTGAGTGTTTAAGTGTAATTAAGCATGAGTATTATATTGATAGTGATATATTAGTATTGTTGAATGCTTTTAAATGAATAATATTTAATTGTTCATGAGTGAGATAGAGTTATAATTATTGAGTGATTAAAGTCTTAAAAAGAGCTTAAATTTCACATAGTAGTGGATATATAGGCATACCTATAAGGGATAATGACTGCAGCTGTTTAGTATTTGATACTTATTGGTATCTAGTGATTTGAAACTTATGTCTCTAGTGTTTGATATTACTTGCCAATATTTGGTGATTATTCCCATTATCCACCATTAATGAGAATTTAGGCTATGGATGAGTCTCTAATTAAATAATAATGATAAGTGATTTATTACTAATAGTGTAAAAGATTTATTGACCCATTTTAATGCTAGTTTTTTCTATTGATATTGCTAGTGTGATTGATAATGGAATTGATATGTTACTTAATGCATGTAATTATTATTGTTAGTGGAACTATTTGTTAATCAATTTTTGTGTTAAATGAAGTGCTTATCAATGTATACTTAATTATTGAAAATTAATATGTGACATTTGTATTTACTTATTGTATTATTTATATTTGCCACTTTATCAAGAAGTCAATTGCATTGTTCTCTCCCTATTAAGCCATTGCTCAGCACGGGTGTCTCTCCCATATAGGAACTCAAGTGTAGCAGTATTAGGTTTTTTGTTGACATCTGCAGGCCACTAGAGGTCAAGCTTGAAGTCTTATTTTTGGTATATAATTTTTATAATGTGTAGTGTAGAGATCATATAATATGTATATTGAACAAGTAATGTAAATGTGTTGTAAATATTTTTGAGATAGTATCTGTATTGTATATTATGATACTGGACATTGTATATAGAGTTGAGCAAAGTAATTTTAATAATGCAAAATGCATAAGTAAGGAAAACATAAAGTACTTGTGAATGAGATGTAATTTTATTTAATCTAATTTGAAAAGGATAATTTAACAAGATGAAATTGATTAGTATTCATAGAGCTCTCATATTCTTTTGGGGGTATAAGGGTGATACGTATGTCATAGTGAAAAACTACCACTTCATAACTTATTTTGCCTCCCGTGTATAAATAAAAATTGGTATATATATGTTGATATCTTTCAATTATTTATAAGTCAAATTTATATTATAATTATTTTTTAAAACCATTTTTTTCACAATTACATGTTTTACTTATAAGATAAATTTTCACAATTATACGTAATAATACACTAATATTATTATTAAACTTATAGATGATTACATTATAAAATATTGTTACACTTTATTATCATACATGCTTAAATTAAATAATATAATAACAAAATTTTGGCACATAATATAT
Source organism: Excoecaria agallocha (assembly GCA_037975025.1). NCBI lineage: Eukaryota > Viridiplantae > Streptophyta > Magnoliopsida > Malpighiales > Euphorbiaceae > Excoecaria > Excoecaria agallocha. The sequence goes on along the minus strand of CM075808.1, from coordinate 10,404,715 downwards.
TTACATTTTCGTTCATATATGCTCATAAATTTTTTGTAATGTTCCAATGAACATAATGTTTATGCCATTTATAATAATTGTACCACTTACAAAAAGTTTTTTGATCTACTAGCATAATATCTCTAATTGTTAAATGTCCACTATTCTCAGTAAGTGCACTGAAATAACAAGTAATATAGGGGAATATAGTTAAGATCTTACAATATTGAACCTAAAGGATAAAAGACTGCTAAATGAGATATCTAGAGTTAAGAAGGATTAATCTGAGATAAATTTCCAAGTTTTCAATTGAAAGAGTCCTAAATTTAATTAACAAAATAAAAAATAATAAAACTAATTAAACTAAATATTAAAACATTAATTAAAAATATTTTCAAGGTATTCTAATCCTCCCCAGACCCAATGTATTAAATTAAACCATAAAAAAATCTATTAATTAAATATGGATAACTCATCTAAACCTTAAGTTTTCCAATCTAGAGCCAACTACTCTAACTATTTAATTTTTCATTTCGGAGGCAATCCGTTAGCTAGCATGAGCATGAGTCCCAAGATCTAGGTACAAATTAGCTTCCTATTCTAGAGCCAACCAATCCATTACCTATTTATCCTTCAACTATTTTTGAAATTAACAATACACAAGCCATAAACCTAAGGCCTCTATTTTGGAATCATCCCTTGATTCACAACTTATACAAAGTTAAGATAAAATATGCCAATACCCATTCCATTCAAGCATAATAACCATTCACCTATTGAAGTAAAAGCTCAAATGCTTAATAAAATAGATAAATGAATAAACCCAATAAAGAATAGAGCATTTAGACATATATAAATCAAAATAGGTTCAATCCATTACATAGATATAGAGATTTATAGATCCTTTAGCAGTGAAACTGCAAACTAAACATTAATAAAAAAAGAGAAGAGAGGAAAGAAGAAAACCAAAAGCCCATTCAACTGATGAAGTCCTAAGCTGAATCCAAGTTTCCTTTAATAACTCTCCAGTAAAAATAAATAAAACAACTACTATAAATTTAAATAAAACAAAATCTAATCTAAAAACTTGTATTGAAATAAACCTAATTTATGCATTTACAAAAGAAGCGAAAAGAAAATAGAACCCTAAAAATGAAAGAAGAAAATCCTAAATCTAAAATGTCTACATCCTCCCTTCTTTAGCCAAATAAAAACTTAACTTTTGTAGCATATGCAGATGGACACGATGGAGACACTTTGGTCTTATTCATGCACACCCTTCTGGACTAAACAACTTTGAACTCTGCATTGGATACGATCGACACAAATGATCTCTCCTGAGTGCTATAATAAAATGGTATGGATTGGGGATTCTGCAATGCACACAGTTGAGACACTTTAGTCTCTCTTATGTGTAAGTTAATTTTTTGCACAAAAGTTAAAATTGCCTCATTAAACACACTAAAACTTGATAAATCTCAATATAATTTTATGTGGCATAAAAAGAAAAATTTAACACCTAAAACACTAAAAATACGTAAAATGAGATACAAACATAAACAACAAAACACTAAAAATAAATATTAAATTTGAGTTATCATTAAATAATTTCCTTCACTAACTTTAATTACATCTTTCACAAATATCATAACCAATTCTTCATATTTTTTTTACATGCTCCCAATTCCAAATTTCCATTATAGACTTCAAATAAACAATTGGTAATATCAAGTAAGGAGCGTCCACCATCTTTGCTTCTATAATTTTATATCCTCTCATTATGATATCTCGTAACTTTTTATTTATTGTAATAATATGATTGGATATTTTTATTTCCTTTTTAATTCTGCAAATGTATAGACCACGAAATTTTTATAACACGATTTTCCTTGCAATTTTACTCATCATGGCTTTTGGAGTTAACTATGTATACAACATTTATCATATGAAAGTAATACAAATAAATGTTATAACTTGTGCATTTTCTTTTATTTATCATAGAATTTAATCAAATTAAAATGAAATGTTATTATTTTTAAAATTTTATGTAAATATTATGAAAATATCACGGTAACAACAAATAAAATATAGTTTAAAAAACACATTCATTGTCATACTTTAATAATAAGATAGTATTCTTAATTCATTCAAATTTTATAAATAATATGTAATATAAACATAATAAAAAGTTGCAAATATTCAAAATAATTCATCATATATAAATTATATTTCTTATTATATTCATAAAATATTCATCAAAATTGTCTAAATTTCAATTATATTATATTTATATTCACAACTTAATGTACCCAACTAGATTTAAAATTTTAATAAATTTTTATTCAGTTTTTATGTTTTTAGTTTTACAAACTTTTAAATTTATGCAATAAATAATAATAATAATAATAATAATAATAATAATAATAATAATAATAATAATATACTTAATTTGGATTATGAATTTAAATTCAAAAATTAGTTTACTTAAAATATTACTATTTAGATGAAAAGGACAACATGGTAATCTTATCATTTTGAGTTAATTTTTTTTAATGTCACAAATAAATACTAAAATATTTCAATTTCTTAACAAATTTACATTATCAAATATAATATATACATCCTACCAAATCCAATATAAAAAATAACTATTACACTAAATATAATATTAAATATTATATTCATAACTATTTGCAGTTAAATTGCTTCAGTTGGATACATTTTTAATAATTATAATTTCAATATTCTATAAAAAACAAGTTATAACAAATAAGAAATATAAATGTTGACAATATTTATATATTATAATAATAACATATATCTATTTATATTTTCTAATGGTTAGCTAAATTTACATTAAAATAAATAAATATACCAAATTCAATAAAATACCTTATTGCAATAGTTAATATAATTGAAAATCTCAATTCAATTCTTTACTTTAATAAATAAAATAAAATAAATGAATGTCATTATAACACAAATTAAAATTAAACATATATAACTATAAATAATCAAATATAAATTTTCCTGATATCTTATATTAATACTATAAAAATAATATTGATATATGAAAGACATATTAAGGAGTAAGCAAATTTCAAGTTTCAAAATTGATATGTGAAATGACTATTACACTAAATATAATATTAAATATTATATTCATAACTATTTGTAGTTAAATAGCTTTAGTCCGATACATTTTTAATAACATTAATAATAATTATAATATTATATAAAAAACAAGTAATAATAAATAAAAAATATAAACATTGATAATATTTACATTTTATAATAATAAGACATATCTATTTATATTTTAAATGGCTACCTAAATTTATATTAAAATAAATAATTGTACCAAAATTAATGAAATACCTTATTGCAATAGCTAGTATAATTGCAGTCTTCTTAATTTGTTGATTGAAAATCTCAATTCACTTTTATATTTTAATAAATAAAATAAAAAATGGATGTCATCAAAGGCATAAATTAAAATTAAAATTAAAATTAAATACATGAAATTATAAACAATCAAATATAAATTTTATCGATATCTCACAATACTACTGGAAAAATACTATTGATAAATGAAAGATATTTTCCAGAGTGAAGTTAATTTCAACTTCCAAAAATGGCATGTGACATGCAAATTTGGGAGGGTATTTATAAGCACTATGTGCTAATTTTTCAATGTGTTCATTATAGGAATTGTGAAGCTGCTTTGATTATAGACACTAGGTCCTGAAGTGGCTTCTAATTAAGGTTACTTGATACAAATTATATTGCTCTTTCTCTCCAAATTTTATATTTTAGAAAAAGGAAAATTGATTTCAAAAATGATTTTTTCACCGCTCTCCTCATGTGACATGTGCTCTTTTTTCCCTTTTTTTCCAAATACCCAATTTCACCCCTGAACTAAGGGATCATCAAACTTGAGAGAGTAAATCTTTATCACTACGGTCCCACTTTTAGGGTCCAATCAGGTTAAGGCTCCCCTATCTAGAATGATCGGTTGCTTTGCAATAGGATAGAGACTCAACTTGACTTATCAAATTTTAAGCCTTGAAAGGCATGGGATGGTACGTGAAGGTGTCCCTATCTCATTGCTAAAAATTGATAGCCATAAGGCATCTTGTTGGGCACCACAAGGCTGATTGTAAGGAGTTGTCACCTAATAGAACATTGGAAAAAAGGGCGTTTTGACCATATGAGGCCAAAAATCTAGAGATGGTTCGGAATTCCACTCTTATTTTTACCTTTGATAAATGTGAAATAATTGCTTTCAAATTAATCATGTCATCCCTTTTATTACAAGCAAGATTAGAGCAAATATAAAAATTAAAGGCACACCCAATCATGTAAAAAAGCAGTAAATCATGGTATAAAATAAAGTGATAAAGATATCAATAAATTAAGTAGTTCATTGTAACCTTTTGGGTTAGGACTTTAGTCTTTGAATGTGCATTATGAAGAAGTATTTCATTATGAGGGTTTGAAGATGGAGACTTTCTAGTCCAAGTTTTATTTAGGAAATATCCTGTGTTATTTAACTATATACAAAAATCATATACATTATTAAAAGTTAATTTTTACATGTGAGTTTCCTAGGAAAAAATATGGACATTGATCCAATTTTATTAATGAAATATAATTCTTTACTATAAATGTTTTCTTATACCATTTTCCATTTACGATCGAAAAAACCTTTTTATAATAAAGAGCAGGGATCATGGACTACTTGTAACACTTGCCTAGCTACACTTTACAAGAAAGTTATTTGCAATAATAAAAATAATAACAATAATGGTAATGATGATAACAACAATGTTAAGGAGTATATGTGAAAAAATGAAGCAAATTGAAAAGAAGGATGAAAATCTAGTACATATATCAAAAACATGCTGATGTGTGCTAGGCAACATACGATCAACTCTTTTATTTAAAAAATTCGAAAACATATTTTAGGCCGTACATCACATAATGTACGAGTGTACACCAGGTGATGCACGGTTGTATTGTTCTAGTGTAGGCTAGTTTTCTTCCATTTTTAAATAAAGTCCCTATCGATAGTAGATCCAAAAGGGAGCAAAAAGAGAATATTAAATGTAAAAAAAGTTTTCAAACCATAAATTTTCAAGAAAACACAACCAAAATAATAATAATAAAGCAATTTTACAAGAATAACATAATAATTTCTACCACACTGCAACATACACTTGAAAAAGTTTCACAACCTAAATCTAAGCAATAACAAATATATAAGAAAAATATAGCTAGTATATCAACATATAATATTTATAATATTTGAAATGATTTATGTATAAATTTTATACTATTAGAAAATTGAATCGAGGAGGATGGATTTTGTATATTACCTTCAGTATATTTACTCAATTAAATCACCAGATATCAAATATGTAAACCTTTCTTATATCAAAAAAATAAAAAATAGTTGGAAAATAATAAAGAGTTAAGTGCCAAAATAAACCTTCTGAAAGCTTTTATGATAACAGCACATTAATCCCTTCTAAAATGATTAGCTACTACTTTATATAAGGAAGGTTTCATGGCCGTACACACCCTTATACATGGGTGTACAAACCTATAAGTCAACCCACTTGCCGACTTGCCTCTAAACTTTTCACCTACTTTTGGACTGCATAGCCATACACTCAGTATTGCATGGGCATACAACTCGAGTGCCTAAGGCCACTTTCCTCAAAAGGAAATATTGCCATTATACATGACTGTACAATCTTTGTGCAAGGCTATGTAAACCCAAAATTGGAGAAAAGATAACAATTTGGCTAAACAATGATGATATTCCCTGTGTGTAAGGCCATGCAATTTGGCCAAACAATGATGATATTCCTTATGTGTAAGGGCACACAAGCCCATATGCATGAGTGTGCATGGCTTAAAATTTGCCTAATTTGGCATTTAAGCTCTTGATTAAGGATATTTCTTATTGCTTAACCTTTTGCTCATTTTGATTACTCAAAACAATCATTAAACACTTAATTTTTTTTTAAAAGGATTTCAACATAAGAAGACCTCACTATCCTTGATATCCTATCTTTTAAAGAGTAATTTTTCTTATTAGGTAACCCTAACAAAAGCCTTTTTAGGATCCAGTGTTTACAGTCGCCCCCAACTTTAGAGAGACTAGTACACACAGGAGCCTAAGGGAGCTAAAGTTCAGAGTAAAAAAGAGAGACACTTACCTGAGGAGGCAATCTCCTTGCTACTTCTTAAGAAGAATTGATTGGTGATCAATGGCAACCTGTGGTGCATTCCTTGGTTTGAAGGCAATTTCACTTCTGTGGCTATACCCCGACCTGAAGGTAATTCCATTATGTGGCTATACCTTGGCTTTAAAGGAAATTCCACTCCTATAGCTATACCCTAACCTAAAGGCATTTCCACTCTATGGCTATACCTTGGCTTTGAAGGCGATCCCATATGCGGCTATACCTTGGCTTTGAATACGATCCCACTATGTGTCTATACCTTAGTTTTGAAGGCGAACCCACTCTGTGGCTATACCTTAGCTTGGAATGCAATCCCACTCTATGGCTATACCTTAGCTTTGAAGGCGATCCCACTGTATGGCTATATATTGGCTTGAAGGTGATTCCACTTTGTGCCTATTCCTTGGCTTAAAGATGATCCCACTCTATAGCTATACTTTGGCTTGAACATGATCCCACTCTATAGCTATACCTTGCTTTTTACAACAATTTTATGTCTGTTGGGGATAATTGGATCTAGAGTCGATCACATGTTATGTGTGTTGGGGTTACTTGGATCTAAAGCTGATCACATGACCATTTGCCCCTTGTAGCGAAAAAAGTGTCATTGTAAACGACAGTCATGAGGCTGTATTGGTTGATGTTGTATAGTTGGCCACATCTTATTTGTCCCATATTTATAGTGTTAAAAAGGTTAGGTGGGGATTTGTTACCTCGTATGTGGATTCCTTATTACTACATGATATGTGGATTATGTTAAGCTCATTGCATGTTATAATTGTGATACATGGTTTATTACTAGTTAATTATTATTTTTTCTCTCTTTTATTTTTTTTCATGCAATGAAGTATTTCAAAAATGAGATTAACCTATTAATAAAATGATACCACATTGTAGCTCGATACAAACACACAAATACACACACACACTAATAAAATAAGCTGTACCAACATGACAAGTATATAATAATCTCATGAATAGATTTAAGAGAAAATCCCTAAGAAATTTGAAATAAATCCAACAAAAAATAAATAATATCAATCCAAAGTGAACATCCTAAAATGTACGAATGTATATAAATTGTATGTGGTGTAAAAGCAAGTGAAATGTCATCATCTCCCTAAAATCATAGGAACTTAATATATTCCATAGTCAGTATGGCCCTCTGATGAAGAATGAGAAATGTGTTTATAAAATGGTAGGCTCAGTGCTTGAGGAACGAAAGGGCCTGGCTGTGTAAGGCCTAAGGGGTCAACAACAATAGGATGGAGGAATTCATTAATATAACCTGCAAAGCAATCTATCTTCCTCCGAATACAAACCAACTCAACTGTTGGCACCACAAAGTGTCCTGCAACAATGCCATTTATGCCTATCACATAAGCTTTGAAATCCATGTCAAGTCTCTCAATCTTATCTTTAGCCCCTTTTATCGTTTCACGAGTTATTAGGAATAAGGTCTTTAGCACTGTGGTTCTCTTTGTGGCCTTCTACATACTTTTATCAACATTTTGGATCTCTATCTCTATCCTCACTATGTCGGCCATCAACTAGACCTGGCAAGCATTAATATCATCAAATCTCTTTAAGTACATCTCATACTGCCTAGCCTGCTTCTGGTGGATCATCTGTATATCTATGACCATATCAATTTAGGTCACAGTCATATCCTAAATACCTTTAAAATGGAATTCCATAGGGCTGCATGTGCCTCTGGCTAAGGCAGAGGTGGTGCTGAGGATGATGTCACACCAGGATGACCATAATCCTTGGGTGGTAGCTCCTGCTGAAAGGTGGGAAAGGTCTATATGATAGGTGGTGCAGCTGGCTCCTGGTGAACCTCACTTGCAAAATAATTAGTGAAAGGAACCTTTTTCTCTTTGAATCTTGATCTAAAAATATCATCCATCTGCTAATCATCAGCGGGCTCCTACTCACTTATGGAACCCCGGGGCATTTAATAGTCTCTCATATATAAGCTGGATCTGATCTCTCTAGCATGACTACCTTTTCCCTATAGGAAACCTTAAAATTTCAACAAAGTGCCTACATGTCATGAACACTGGGTGACCTTGGATATGGTACGAGATGAAACCTTTTTCATTATCTGGCTGCTGGTTTCCCAAGCCGAATGTGGCCAAGAATTGCCTAGTCATCTTAGGATAAGCCCTATAAACCCTTGCATAAAAATATGTTCATATTGCCTATGATATTAGGTTGTTGGCCTCTTTCAATAATCCCACCTAATCTAATAATCCCCTAAATAAGAATCGATTAGGTAGCATGCGGATTTTTGCCATGGTCTGATAGCGAGTAACTTGTTTCAATGTCATTTATATGGGAAAATGAGGGTCCATATCCTGCAAAATATAAAGTTTCATAATTAATCGTAGTGCATTATCCAAAGGTATCACTTAGACGTTATTGCTTTTTGTGCTTAAATTTTGATAGCATAATGGATTAAAAATCTAGGCTCAATCTTGCATAAAATTTTGTTCACAAGAAGCTATAACAACTAAGTTTATCCTAACCCACCACCGCGCATCTAGCAATCATGCCAAACTTTGCAAAAGCAATGTACATAAAAAAAAGCTAAGACAAGACATTAGAAGTTACGATGTTATAACAGTAATGTATACTATCGTTGTTATTTCTATCATCATTATGTTTATTTACATTCAAGCAATCATTATCAACACATATGTTCTCTTCAACGAATGAATGTGATTTACTCTCAGGCAAATAGATTTTATTAACTCTTATTATTCCTTTTCTTTGTTTCATCACCATTTTTCACATGTTTTTCTTTTATTATTATTAACATTTTCATCTACTTACCTAATATCATATAAATAAAAATACTACATATATTTTTTATTATTTCATATTTTCCATATCACTATGTTATATACAACAACAACAATTGATATATACCTATTATTATTTTTAGTACTATTGCATCATCTTTTTATGTTTATATATTTTTTCTTTATACCAATTTCTAATTTTACATAGGTATGTATACTGCCTATATGCATAATTTTACTAAATAAATTAATGAAATACCTAAAAATAGTACTATGCATAGCAACCAATAAAGCAAAACTAACAAAGAATCCAAGTGCAATAACCTAGCCATAGCATATTTACTTTAAAAATTTTCAAAACTAATCTGAAAAATATCATTGCCATTACATTACACATATACACGTCAACCCTTACTATAAATCTTGCAGCATTTCAGATTCATTTGAACAAAAAAAATAAGTTGAAAAGTTTGAAACATACATTTTTCTGTTGAGGAGTAAAACTTGATCAAAACGTGCAAAATTGGTGTTAAAATGTGTGCAACGCAAAAATCTAGCAATGTACCGGATTAGAATTGCAAAATATTTCCTAGTGGATGAGAAAAGAGCAAAAATCCATGGTGCAATATGTTGAAGCCGAAGGATGAGAAGAATAAGAAGGAAAAAAGAGAAAAGAAGGAAAAAACTGTCAGCTTTTATGTTTTAAAGGGATGCACAACCATACAATTATTTTACATGGTCGTACACTTAATGCAAGGCCGTGCATAAGCAATGTAAGGGCATGCAAGGTAAAACATCCAGAATTTGAAAAGTTTTGAATAGGAAACACTCCTATACATGCAAAACACTATGTGAATAGCATTTTTGCATAGATTTTGACCCAAACTCATGCAAAATAATCCCACATTTTCCAAAAAAAATTAAAAATTATAATTTTTACAATTTAGTGGCCTACAATATTTTATTTAAAGTTTACTTAGAAGAATTTATTTTTGTATAAGTATAACATTAAAAACTTACCATTTATTACTATCATGCTTACTATCATTTATATATATTTTCATCTATCATTATATACCTACTCTACTTAATATATGCACACATAATTTTTTCCTTTTATTACATTTTGTTATTATTTTTCTAGTATTTGCATATCCTTGTGCACATGCAAAATATACTTCCTGAATTATTTCAATTATCTGATGAAATATATGACTTTGGGCTGTGACCCATTTTTGAAATGTGAATTCAAAGTGAAATCTACAAAAACTTTATACTAAAATCATGCATGCAATTGTTAGATTATGCAAGATAAGGTGTATGACATGTAAGGATAATTTTTTATTGTTCATTTTAACTTGGTGGTAATGGGGATGAATGCACGGGCGTACACTGACTTATAAATATATCCTCCGAATTTTTAGCCATTATTTGCTCTCTATTTGCACTTCCCTCGTCCTTTTTCATCTCTCATATCTATGTTTTTTCATTACCTTATTTCAAATTTCATTTTTCCAAAATGACTCCATTCTCTAAATGCCTTGTCTTATTGTTAGATGACTATTCTACTTAGGATAATCCTATCTTGTCCATTTATTCTAACTTGAGGTTTCTTCACAGGGTTGAGTTAGATGAGATCTTATTAGTTGCTTTGATGCGTTATTAGGATCCTTGCTTTCATGCATTCTGCTTCAACAACATGGAGCTCTGCCATCTCTATGAAGAGTTTGTAGCTATTTTGAGTGTCCCCTTCTATCTAGGCACCCTTCCATATATGCCTAATTGTGTTCCTAACTATCCACATGAGGCCATCCGTGACTTTAGGATCCATCCTTCCGATGTTATGGTGCTCACTAAGCCCTTTGATCCTATTGTGCTCAACCTACTATTCAACAGCCTATATTATTTCAATGGCAATGAGACTTATGCCATGGGCACTACCCTTTTTAGGTGTTTGGCCTATATCTATGCATCACTAGTGAGGCTGGCATTTTGAGGGATTGTTGGCTATTTGATGTTGTAAACGATATTCACACTAGCTTTTCTTTATGGGATATGTATCTTTTTACATATTTTCACATGATCATATGCCTAATTTTTGCTTGAAATGGACACCAAACGATACCAGTAGCTTTTTTATTTATCATTATGTTTTCTTTTTTTATTACCATTATTTTCACACACACACACATATATATATTCTTTTTTTTTAGATTTGGCTGCAAAAAGATTTTGGTTGAGCCTCCTTCTAGTGTCATGGATGCATATTCCCTGAGGTTTTTTGATGCCCATATGTGATGGTATAAGATTGGTTCCGTAGAGGAATGTATTATATGATTAAGCTTTGTAGGAGAATAGAGGGTAAGTTTCATATGCCTATGGATCTATGTTGAGTACATGACTCATAACAGAAGCTCTGGATGCATCCCTCTTTATGGCTTTCATCAAGCTACATTTTGCATCACCGTATGCTGCACTTGATAGTTTGGGTTAAAGCAGGAAATTTTACATGCATGCTTGAATTTTTGAGGAGGGGATCTTATCGGTGCCTTCATCATAGGCTACCACTATATTTGGAGGCAATTACCTATGAGGACCAATATTACATCGATGAACATGTGCAATTTTGAGACCGATATGGAGTATCACTCATGGGTCATAGAGTTGCCTAACACCAGAGTGTTCATGTTAAGGCACTCAAGCAGAGGAGGTCATGGCGAGGGTGATGTCGATTGATTGGCCTTTTTTATGATAGAGTCAGTTGCTACTGCTATTTTTGCTTTACTTTTTTTACCCCTAATATATATTAAGGTAATGGCTGTTGGAACAAATGCTTTTTATTACCTTTTTTGTTGGCATGTTTCCATGGTTAATGGTTTCATCTTGCTATCATGCTTGTGTGATGCTGTTGTGTTTATTTTTTTTTATCTTTTTGTCATAAAAATATAATCATTTACTTTCATGTTAATTAAAGTGTATAACTTAAATTATTCATGCATGCTCACATGATTGCAACTTACAATAATGATAATCATGCTATGACAATTAATACAAAACACAACATTCATTTGATCTCGAATGGTGACATCTTAAATGCATCCAACTCTTGTCACTAATCAGCCCTCATAGATTTTCTTAATTGACCATTCTCTTTTAACCCTTAACTTTTGCCTAAAACACCTTTTTCAGTTTTTGCCTTAGTAGGGTACCCCATTTTAGTAAAGTTTCCTTTTTTGGTTTTTAACCCGCGAGCTATAATTTTCTTGATTTTTTTATGTTTTCTTTTTTTTTTAGCCATGGAACCTTTTTAGCTTGTCAATGTTAATAGGTTCTTTAAATTCATTCCTATCACTACTTGTAAGGATAACCACTCCTTTAGAAAGTAATTTATTCAGAATAAAGGGACTTCCCAATTTGGTCTAAACTTTCCTTTGTAGTTCGGCAGGCCAAGTCTCATTTGCTTAAATACCAAATCCTCTCTTTTTAAATAATGGCATTTAACTTTTTTTTTCCAAAAGATCGAGCTGATCTTTTTTGGTACAATTGATTGTGATAATAAGCTCTCATTCGGCTTTCATCTAATAGATTTAACTATGTTATCATGTGTTTCACCTATTTAGCCTCTGGTAATTTGGCTTCCAACATAACCCTTAATGACTATAATTCAATCTCTATTGGCAGCATTGCTTATGACCTGTACACAAGGGAGAAAAGCGTGGCTCCTGTGGAAGTTTTAATAGTGTTTTTATACCCTTAAAGTGTGAATGGTAGCTTTTTGGCCTAATCCTTGTATATTTGCATAGTCTTGGATAAGATCTTTTTCAAGTTTTTGTTTGTGGCTTCAACTGCCTTGTTCACCTGTGAACGGTAAGGTGATGACTTATGATGACATATTCTATATTTCTACAGTATGTGTCTAGTTTCTGCTTAGAACTAAACCCTATTATCCGATACTAAGTTGTGAGGCACCTCATACCTACAAACCAAATTTCTCTTAATGAACCGAGCCATCTCTCATACCCCCAATCTTGTAAAGGACTCAGCTTTTACCTATTTTGTGAAGTAGTTGATGACAACTGCAAGGTACCTATAACCATTATAAGCTGTCGGATGGATTTCTCCAATAATGTCTATTCCTCAAGCTAAAAAGGGCTAAGGTAAGGCTAGATTACACAACTGCAAAGCAGGTAGATGAGTCAAGTCGGCATATGTTGGCATTGATGGCACAGACTCACATATTTGGAGCAATCGACATCTATGGTCAACCAAAAGAACCTTTATCGCATTTTTTCCCTGCTAATGTTAATCCATTCATATGGGCCCCGTATATCCTTGCATGAATTTCTTTCATAAGTTTCTTTGCTTCTCTCTCATCCAGGCACCTTAACTGGTTACCGTCGACTTATCTCTTGTATAGGATCCCATCCATGCTAATGAATTGACTAGCCAAGTTCTGAATTATCTTTTGATCTTTCTCCATTGCCTCTTCAAGGAATCTAAAAGTTTCTAAATAATTCTGGATGCCATAATACCATGGCTTGCCATTGGACCTATCTAAACTTATGAGCTATTCATTCCCAAAGCATGGTTTGGCTGAGCTTGTGATATTACAGGCCTTATAAATAGTTGTTTCCCATATATATACCAGGGTTACCAAGGCATCTACCAACTGATTCTCATCTCATGGTATGTATCTAAAAGTATATGCCTTGAACTATTTACTCAAACTCCTCAGATATTCCACATAGGGTGTTAATCTTTCCTCTTTAATGGACTATTCTCCCTTCACTTGGTGGACCATTAATGATGAATTCTTAAACACCTCGATAGTATTTGCTCCCAATATGATTAAGGCTTCCACTCGTATATGCAAGATTCGTACTCAGCTTTATTGTTAGTCACTTTAAACCCTAGTTTCTTGGACAAAGGGAATTTTTCACCATCAGGAGTGATAAAGATTGACTTCTACTCAAGCTCCTTTGTTGTTGGTAGCACCATCAAAGTAACTTTACCAATCCTAGATCATTAAAGCACTGATGCTTTCATCTAGAAATTTGTACTCAACCTAGTCTCCTTCTAATAGGTGATCAGCGAGAAATTCTACAACTGCATTTCCTTTGATTGTTTTTCTAATTACATATTATACCTCAAACTCTTGCAAAAGCAACAACCACCTCCCCATTTTCTCTAATAGGGATGGTACTGACTAAAGGTATCTGAATGGGTTATACTTAGCTACTGCTTGAATCTTATAGGAGTGGAAGTAGTGCCTTAACTTTTTTGAGGCCTAGATCATCACCAGACAAATCTTTTCTATGTCTATATACTTGGCTTCATATGATAAGAACTTCTTACTTAAGTAGTACACAATAACCTTAGCTCTAGAATCATCCTCCTGGGCTAACATAGCTCTTATTGAACCTTGCTCCACTGCTATGTATAGAATTAAAAGCCTTAATGGTCTTGATGGCTAAAGAACTGGGGGATGTAACTGGTATTCCTTAATGGTGTCAGAGGCCTTCTAACAATCATCATTCCACTTGACCTGCTGATCTTTTCTTAGAAGCTTGAAGATTGGCTCACATACAGAAGTGAGCTTAGCAATGATCTAACTAATGTAATAAACTTGTCCTAAAAATCCTTTGATCTTTTTTTCCTTTTTAGCACTAGCATCTCCTAAATGTCTTTCACCTTATCTGGATCCATCTCTATCCCTTTTTGGTTGATTACATAACCTAATAGTTTACCAGAGCTCACCCGAAACACACACTTGTTTGGATTGAGATGGAGATTGTACTTGTTGATCTGCTGGAAAAACTACTCTAAAGCCTCAGAATGCCCTTCCCTTGTATCTTACTTAATCATCATATCTTAAAAATATACTTTAACTTTTTTATGGATAAAATCACTGAAGATCTTAGTAGCCATTCATTGATAGGTGGCTTCTGCATTTTTTTATCCAAATAGCATGACTTTATATGCATAAGTTTCCCATTCAGTGATGAAGGCTATCTTCATCTGATCTATTATCCTATTTAAAATCTAATTGTACCTCGTATATCCATTAATAAAACTATACATTATGCATTTGGCTGCACTTCGACCAACAGATATATGTGTGGGAGGGGAAAGTTATCTTTCGAGTATGCTTTGTTCAAATCTCGATAGTCTACACACACTCGTACCTATCTTTCTTGGCAATATAAATTACATTAGCTAACCAAGTTGGATATTGGTCTTCAACCAAGAACTTCGCCTCTGCCTCTTCACTTTTTATTTTAACTTTTTTGCCCACTTTAGTCTAAGTCTTCGGAGTTTTTGCTTTACTAGTTTATTATTTGGATATGTTGGAACAACATGTTTTGCAATGTCTATGTCAATCCTGGGGTTCATGTAAATACTTTTTCATATTTTCTTAATATTCTCTTGAATTTTATCCTTTCTTGAAGAGTTATTTTGGATGCAATCAAGATCTCATTAGGGTTATCTTAAGATCTAAGATTAAATGAGGTAGTTTTTGTTGAATTAATGTCAAATATGAATGCATTGTGATTATGATCATGCATGATGCAATCAGATGAGAAATCACACAAATAAAGAAAGTTATTTATCTTATTAACCTGAACAATAAAAGGTACATCAATATAAAATAATTCAGGAATATAAATTACATTAGCAAAAGATTCATCTTCCAAATCAGAGACGATCGATGCAGCAGTGGATGCCTCTCTTTCTTCTAATAGCATCTTCTGCTTAAGCATCACAATCTCACACTCAATCTTCTCTTTTCCTTTTACCTTGGTGGCTAGTGACTATGGCATCGGTACTTCCTCAGGGTGACCTAATTCCAAATCAGAAACCTTGACCATAACTTTTTCATCCTAAAATCCCAGTATAGGCTTGTTGGATCCAGTTGATCAATCAAAAACATCATCAAAGATTTTAAATCCATGGATAATCTTCCTTGAATCACCATAGGCTAAAATTCCCACAATATTTGCATTCTTTGGATGCTAGCATAAAACTTTCCAAGATATGAGGGATTTTTCCTAGCTGGAAGTCAGGTTGCTTCTTAGCATCATTCATGTAGTAGTCCAAACCTTTCCTATCTTTCTAGGCCATTAGAGTAATACGTACAAATATCCAATAAGAATTCTTTCCCAATCTAATACCTAGCAAATAACTCATCCTCTTCATCGTGTTAACAGCTTGAGGACTTGTAAAATCTATTTCTTCTTCCTCAACAACAATTCTAGCTATATGGAACCCATTAAATGGCTGATTAGCTATGCTCAAAGTAGCAATTGAATTCTCTCTTACTTCTTTAATAGTGACCATACTACTTTCATGTTGAATTTGAACCATCTAGTGCAAGGTTGAATGAACCCCTCCTAGTTTGTGGAACCAAGGTCACCCCAGAATAGAGAGAAATTAGTTGGTATCTATAACACTACAAACTCCACCTCAGTCTCAATAGGCCCTATCTTCATTATTGCCTTGAAAGTGCCAATAACTTACCTCTTAGAGTTCTCATAAATCATTATGTTGAGTTGAGACTTAATGAGTATGGTCTCATCAATATCACATATTGCCATTACTGTAAAGGGACACACATTAATAGAAGAACAATTATTCACCATTACACATGTAGTTTGCTTACCATTCACTTTAGCCCTAATATACAAAGGGCATTTATAGTCACATATTTCCAGAGGGAGGTTCGTATTAGTGAACACAATCCTTTCCCCAGAATCCCCTTTCATCATTTCTAACAATTTGGAAAGAGATATGGCGATAACAACCATTGACTCACTCAAAGATTCCACCAGCTTCTGCTTGTGAGAAGGTACTTCCATTAATAAATCCCAAATTAAAATTTAACCTAGTGTCTTCTTAAGTTGCTTCAAAACCAGTTTATCCTCCATAGCTCTTTCTTTTATGGGTGCAGCGGGTTCCTGCTGCCTCTCAACCTCAAGCATAACTCTATCGCTTCTAGTGATGCCTTGAACTACCTTTTCATTTAATACTTCCTTCTCATCTTCATCAATTTTCCATTGGTCTTTTGGCTCCTCTTCTACCTTAATTGAGCCCACTTCATTTTTTGTATCCCAAATGTCTACCAATCGAATTGATTTTTCCACTTCTGCTGGCCCTTATTAATTTGCATCCGAATCATTACTGCTTCCTCTAGCATTATGAGTGATAGCCAAATACTCATTACCATACAAATCCTTAAGAACATACCATTCTGGCAACTCAAACCCAACCATAAGCACTACAACTACACATCATTGTAATCTTCCTTTATTTTAGATATTTTTTATGGATCATGTATTTGTTGAGAATCAATCAAGTCTTGGATGCGGTCCTTTAAAGTATGACATTAATTAATCTCTTACCCTATATGCTGGTGAAAGGCATAATATCAATCAGAACTGTATGTTGGTGAAAAGCATAACACTCTTAGGAGAAAAGGTTAGAAATAAAAATAAAGAAGTTTTTGAAATTAATCAAATCCCATATAATTATTTGATTTATGGCAAATTGGTTAGTTTCACACAAAAGCAAGGTTTAAAAATCTATCGAGATTTAAAACTACAAAATCATTTAAAGAAAGAAATGAAATAAACAAGTCAAGAACTAGGGTTTTCTGTAAATAGTTTGACATTCCTATAGGAAAATAAACTAAAGAATGTAGAGGTTCATGTTCAAAGTCTTACAAAAAATCACACAAATATTTTTCTTTAAAACCAAGTAAAGAAATTTTCTATAGGAAATCTAAACCCAGGAAATCCTTTAAATAACAAAACATTTTCAAAAAAATCCTTTAAAAAAGAAAATAAAAAATCGGTTACTTGCTATAAGTGTGGCAATCTCGGATATATTTCAAGATATTGTAAGATAAATAGAAGACTTCATGAATTACAATTAAAAGATGAAATAATTTAAAAACTTTCAGCAATTTTAATTGAAACTTTAAAAGATGAAACCCAAACAGGTTTTTAGAAGACAATGAGCCTTTACAATATGATAAATTAACAACTTCTAGTTCTTCACCTGAAAGTGATTATAAAAATGGTTTAAAATCACAAAAATCTATCAATATCTTAATAAAAGATCAAGAATTAATGCTTGATATTGTAAAATAAGTAGATGATAAGAAACTTCAAAAGGATATCATAGAAAAACTCTTAAAATCCTTTGAACCCAAACCATCTAAATCCTCTTCACATTCTTCTTCATCTTTGATCCAAAACAACACATACAATTTAACAAAAATCCTTGGAGTTAAATCAAAGACAAAATCTCATGTAACTATCCAGTCACTTTAAGAAGAAACTAGAATAGTAAAATAAGAGTTAAGGACCCTCAAACAAAAACAAAAATTTCACTCTGATCTTCTTTAACAACTAGTTTCAAAAATTACTAAATAAAATAAAATAAAATAAGCGAACAGTCTTCTGAAGAAGAAGAAGAAGATTTTGAAAAAACAAAAAATGAAATAGAAAACCTAAAAACAATTCCAGATGATTTCTTATTTGCTCTAAGAACTGTTGTAAGTCAAAAATATTTGATTAAAATAACACTTGTTTTCTCAGATAGTTTTAAGCTTGATACAATCACTCTTTTTGATACCAATGCATATTTAAACTATTTAAAAATGGTATTATTCTAAAAAGATTTGCTCAAGAAACAAATGAAAGACTTTTTACAGCAAATAATTTAAAAATGATCATTAAAAGTAAAACTAAAGCTACCATAAAATAATATTCTATTTCAATTAAAACTCATTTCATTTTATTATAAAATATAAACCATTGTTTCTTTTTAGAAATTCCATTTATCAACATGATAACACACTATTCTATCAAACATGATAATATTTCTTTTAAATCTCGAGAAAATGAAATTGTTATCCCTTCATCAAAAAACCTAGAATGAGGAATTTAAATATTTTAAAAGCTTGTTATGTTTACAAAAATGAGTTGAATCTCATAATTCAAGAGAAAGAAAAACATCTACAATTTTTAAGACAAAATGTTTCTTTCTTTAGAATTTAAAAAAAATTTGGAAGATGAATTTATAAAATAAAAAATTCAAAATTTTCAAAAATTAATTGAAAATGAAAGTTTTTTAGAATTACAAAATGTTTTTTTTTGGCAGAGAAAACAACATATGGTTGATTTACCATATGAAAATGATTTTTTAGAAAGAGGAACATATGGTTGAAATAAAAAGAGGAACACCAAGACTTGAAATTATTATAAGCATCTAAACAAAGCTTTAAAATGGCTTTGATACCCAATTAAAAACAAAAAAGATCTTTTTCAAAAACATTTTTTTATGTGTCAAAGAAAAATGGATTAGTTGTTTCCAAATCAAAAATCTCTCTTTTCTGAATGAAAATTCATTTTTAGGGTCATTATATTTTCCAAGGAATAATTACTCCAATTAAGAGATCTTTACTTTTTGTAGATACGTTCCCTAATAAAATTCTTAACAAAATATAACTATTAACATTTTTGGGAAGTTTAAATTATGTCTTAGAATTTTGTCCAAACATCAATTGATTGGCAAAACCTCTTCACAATAGGTTAAAGAAAAATCCAGTCACTTGGTTTGATGAACATACTAGAGTTATACAAAAAATCAAATAGCAAGTTAGGGAAATCCCTTATTTACATCTAGCAAACCCTATAGCATTTAAGATAGTTGAAATGGATGCTTCAGATATGGGATATGGGGAAATCCTAAAATAAAAATTCAATGACAAAGAATGTATTATTCAATTCACATATGCACATTAAAATGATTGTCGAAAGAATTATCTAACCATTAAAAAATAAATTCTTTCAATTGTCATGTGCATTCAAAAATTTCAAAGCAATTTACTTAATCAAAAGTATTTACTCTGCTTTGATTGTAAATTTGCAAAAATGGTTTTGCAAAAAAATGCTTAAAACATTGCATCAAAGCAAATTTTTGCCAGATGGTAGGCAATCCTTAATATTTTCAATTTTAAAATTGAGTTTATTAGATGAGATCAAAACTCAATCCTAGATTTTCTAACCAGAGGTCATCCAAAATAGGTCTTGAGTGAACTACCAAAATGCCTAAAAAATTAAAAGAAAAAGAAAAAGAAAATGAAAAAGTGGTTTAAAAGGACCAAGAAGAAAAACAAAATTCAAAACCAGTAGTCGCATCTGCTATTCCAATCAAAAATTGGGCTAACATGGTCGAATAACATGAAGAAAAGGTAAAATCCCAAATCAGCAAAGTTTATGAATGCATACAAGCTATAGAAAAAGAACCAAAACAAATTCATTTCTTTCAAAAAGGCTTAAAGGATGAAGATATTTTAAAATCCTGCGAAGGAGAAACACATCAATCAATTGAAGCCTTTGTAGAAATTGAAGAAATTTAGGCAAAAGAAGCCTTTATAGGTAAAGCCCTTTCACTTCTTATAAAAATAGTCAAAGGAGAATCTTCTTATTCAAACACCCTTTCTCAAATTCCTTCAAAACCTTCACAGGAAAAATCTTGCAACAAAGTTATTATTTCAAAAAAATCAAAAGAAGTTTCTTGTGATGAAATTTATTCAAAAAAATTTAATGAGGAATTTTCTCAAATCGTTTTATCACAAAATAATTCAGATTTGATTCTTTCTTAATTAAAACTTCCAAAATTGGATTATTTTATCAAAAATGATTTTCAATATATATGGACTGTCGGGGAAGATTTTTATTTTCAAAATCCTCAATAGACCATTCAAAGAATTTTTTTTAAAGGCTAATATTTTAAATCATTATATTAAATAAAATTCCATCCTTACTATATGGCAATACTATAATTGACGGATTCTTTAATGATTACTAATAACACAAAAGGCAGACCTAAACTTCTCCATTCCACCATTAAAATCCATAAAATTCTTTCTCCATTTGAATGGGGATAAACACTTCCCCATTTAAAACCACCATAAAACACTATAGGACATTCAACTACTGAGATGACCAACAAGCTTGGTATAATGCCTTCTTATTATGAAACCAAAAGTTCAGCTATACTTGTTTATTCTTCTTCAACTTAAAAATTGACCCTTTAAAAAGATTCCTTTTGGTTTAACCATTGGTGGAAATTCTATAGTGTTGTTTCTGAAATCCTAAAAGAATTAGTTTAGGAAGGCTATACCCTTTTCAAAACCTTCTATAGACCAACAGATAGGGAAAGACATTTCCACCCTTACTTCTTTTTTGCTACTAAATTTTATCTACAATGGATTTCATTCTAGTCTTACAATACTAGCTCAAAGAAGCCCAAACGCTCCTTATTAAGAGATTCAAAACATGTTTATGGATAAAATTTGTTATTCCCTCCAACATAAAAAAAAACTTGGTATCAAAGAATGTCTCCAAGCATAAAGATTAATCAAACAAGGCCTAGAAGTATCTTAGTTCTTGACCCAAAAGTCCTTTGCTCAGACCCAATTGGTAGCTATAAAAAATTAAGGATAAATATTTTCAAATTATGGACCAAGAGTAAAGCCTCATAGTCAAAAACATCTTTAGCCCCATCAAAGGCCGATTCATCTTCAAACTTCGAACCCATTATCGACTTAAAAGATGAAAATGAAGTTAATTGTTATGGTATTTTCCACCACCATAATAGGATTTAATTTTAAACATGGACCCTTTATAAGTTCGTTTATTGTAAACAGGCTTGGCCTAAAAATTGACAGACCCATATAAAAAAAAGAGAACAAAAGTAAAAAAGTTGTTCAAGTAGGAAAATTATTAGATTCTTTCCTTTATCAGATATCTGCTCCTCATATGCAGAGTCTCCAACAAATCTAAAGTGGATGAAAAAGCTTCTTCATGTGTCCAAGTCCTCTATAATTAACAGAAGACTTTCCATTACTTGTGGGTTTAAGCTCCCACCATTCTCGACCCAACAAATAGAGAATCTCTCTATATAGGACTCTTTATCTTCAAGTAAAGGCAAAGTCTTCTTTTGAAAAGAATTTTCCATGTCTCTCACTACAAAAACACTTAGCTTAGAATATAGGAGCTTATATGTTGAGCACTCACTATAATCTTGATTTGAGTTTATTTCCAAAAATATAAATTTATTTTGTTTTTAAAAATCGTAAGTATAGCTCATGTGTTGACCATTATCTTTCTGTATTTTAAGTTTTGTTATGTATTTTAAGTGTTGCTGCATTTTGTTAAGTATGCTCTGCACCTATAGCTTATGCTAATCTTGTGCATCAATAACTCTATTTGCATACTGTTTGTGTTGCACTAATGTAAATCGGCTGAAATGATTATACCTATAGGTTACTGGTTTTGAAAGGATAACTCGGTTATCATGGTCTAGCATCATGTATCTTTTTTCTATTTTTAGTTCAATTTTCTTTTTCATGAACTAGATTAATCCCTTTACCAATCCTCTCAAAAGCTATTACTGTCAGAAAAAGGTACTATTTTATACTAAGGCCTTGTGACCATTCTAGTAACATCTCCATATTATTTCTCATTATTGAGTATGGAAGGGACCCAACTACCACTCATGGGATTTACGTTGGTCCATAAGTCTATACACACTAGGAGTGGGACCCAACCACTTGGGAAAGGATAATACCGTTAACCCATTCCTCCCTTGCCTCTTTCGAGACTCAAACCCTGGTCGACTCTGATACCCCTTAAGGTATTTACCATGCCTTTTATGTGAGATGGATCACCTATGAAGTGTAAGCTAATCATGTGAATTAAGGTTGCTACTGCATCTATAATTGTATTTCCCATCTCATTGAGCATAGGAGTTCCTTCCTATATGGTTTGGATAACACCTAGGATTTCAACCCTGGTCGATGTCCCATGTTAATGGTAGCATCGATATCTCGGGTTAGTCACCGAGACGCCCCCCCATGGTGGGATAAGTTCCCCATAATTTAGGAGAGTTGTTGTCGACATTGGCTTAGCGCAATAGTCTTTGATCTAGGATACGGACTTCGGAGGGTAGTAACTTCCGAGTCGTCCAGCTGGCAACATGGCGGATGTCAGGCTGTGAATGTATAAAAATCACACCATGATTCACTAGTTCTTTATAGTATTACTGCGCTCAGTGTCGACTTTATGGCGTGGGATCTTTGTTTGAAGGTCCCAAGACCATTATCGCGGTCTTAAATGAGGCCACGCTTTTGGTCTTCGACGATTACACCAAGGAGAGATGCATCGCTACATTCCTTCTAGCCAAGAAGGTATACTGGTTAAGGGGAAATAAGTCTTTTTATTAAATTATTAAAGGCTCTTTCTTTTTCTAAAGCCTTTTAATTGTCCTAAAAAATCTACTATTAAGAGTTTAGCTATGGCTCTATCAGGTGTACTGGTTTGGGTTCTGTAGGTTTTGCATGCCATAGTCATCTATTGCAGAAGACTAAGGATATTATATTTAGATGTACCATCTATGTTCCATTTATAGATGGTAGAGGCATTGGATTTAGACTGGGATAAAATGTTTGGTGAAGGTGGACTTCGAGGCTCATAGGGTCTGGACAACTCCTATTTTTGATATTGGTATACTTCAGAGTTAAAAGTTTGATCTAGAATACTAACCATTTTATTTTTGTCAGTGGTGTCTTATGCAACCATTAGAGTAGAGGTAAAGGATGATTTTATCTTACTTAGTTGGCCTTGCAAGGCTTGAGTAAATTCTAATCTAAATTCCTTGAACAATTTTTGGCTTGTTTGGATACCTGAAAAGTTTTGATGATAGGAGTTTTGAGTTTTAATTCTATTATTTCAACAAGGGAAACTACAAAATTTATTTGGTGTTCCTCGATCCTAGTTAACTATTTTGCAATTGTACTAAGATGAGTGTTTGTGAAATTATTTTGTTTAATAATATTTTTTAATATCCTTATACATATTTTCATTCAGAGTTTTGTAAGAACTGCCATCAACAATTTGATTCAAATGTGCTAATTTTATATGTCTTAATGGCTGGTGTTTAGCTTGGACTTTTCTACCATTAGATATTTCCCATTATGTAACCTTATTTCTTGTTTTTATAGGCTCAACAGTTTTTTGTTGAAATGGATATGAAATTTTGTTTTGTAAAGCATAAATTTCAAACTAGTCAAAAAACATAATGTGTTTTATTTTTGAAAACAAATTCATAATATTTAGCTTAGACTTCTTTTCTTTTCTCTAGAAAATATTTGAAAAACTACGTTATTTTTTCTAGATTTAATTTTTGATGAATAAAAATCTTTATGCAAATATGTTTCATCAACTTCAAAATCCTTTTCAATGACATTTAATTCATTTATAATATTTTTTGTTATTGCTAAAAAAGATAGTGAAGTTGGTGGTGAAATATTTTGTTACTCCTTATTTGCAACTTGAAAAGAAGCACTTGGAATCTTGAATAAGAAAATCTTGGTTTTTGAAAATTTTTATCCTTATCAGGAAGATGAATCATAGAGGGTAGATTCGAGGCTTTTTCCCAAATCTACAGTACTAATGGAGGAACCAACATCAAAATATCGATTGCTGGAAGTTCTTGAGAAACTTAATTTTACTCATCCATCATTGCATTAAATAATTTCCCTCAAATGAGTATTTAATTTAGATTTTTCTTAAGATTTTTATTTTATAGTACCTTCTAAAATCCATTCTTTAGGAAGATCAATATCCTTCCAAATGATGGTTTTTGGAATTACTGTATTTGCTCTCGATAAATCTGTTTGTAAAAACAAACTTTCACCTTTTTAGTTACATTTTTTACCAATGTAAAAGCAGAAAACATCACTTTACAATTATTCTAAAAATAATGGCTACTAGAATAGATCCTTCCAACATTTTATAATTATGTGTTTTGACTTATAAAATCAAAGATTTCAAAATGTTTGGATATATAAGAGATAATGAAATATTTGGTGAGCATTCAAAAAAGATTTGTCATTGGAAAAGAATTGACTCAACTGAGCTTGTAATGGCATCTTGAACTTCTAAAAATCTTACATCTCTTGAGACATAGAGACTTGACATGTTTAGTCCTTTTCTAATTAGAGGTTTTGTTCCCACCTAAATAAGACCTATGTGTATATATTCATATTTCCTATTTCAGTGTTTTTGTAAAGTTTTTTTTGTGAGAGAAGATGAATGGTTTAAATGGTTTTGAGATTTGAACCCCTCTTTCTTCTATTTTAATTATGAAATCAATTTTTAAGAGTTTTTGAAAAAGACTACACTCATGGACTTGAACTCGTTTGATTTTGGAAATTTTTCAGTTATTTATTGAATTTTGAAAATCTTTAATGGTGATTTCTTCACTATTGATGATGTTTGATTTTTGGATATCTCTTGGTATTAGAGCTTAGAGGGGTGGTAGATCAATATAGTAAATCATTTATAATTTTTAAAATTAATTATTTTTTGAAAAGTTTAAAATATTATTTGGGTTAAGGTTAGTTATAGGGTAGTAAGTCCTGTGTCAGCTAGCAAATAGGTGTTTAGAGCTGTAAATCCACTGTAAGGTTACATAGATAAGAAATAATAATATTTTGAAACATAATTAATTTTTTAAATTATGGATAATTTATTTTGTAGAACTCCTTCTTTATCTACTTTATCTACTTCAAACTCTGTGTATCTGGGATCACAAAAATAAAACATCATTAATAGTGAAGAAATCACCATTAAATATTTTCACAATTCAATAAATAATTTGAAAATTCCCAAAATCAAATGAGATCGAGTCTATAAGAGTAGTCTTTTTTTTTAAAAACTCTTAAAAATTGATTTCATAATTAAAATAGAAGAAGATGGGTTCAAATCTCAAAACCATTTGAAACTATTCATCTTCTCTCACAAAAAACTTTACAAAAACACCAAGATAAGAAATATGAATATATACACATAGGTCTATTTCAATTAAGAATAAAACTTCTAACTAAAGAAGGACTAAACATCTCAATTCTCCATGTCTTAAGATATGCAAGGTTTTTAGAATTTTAAGATGGCATCATAAGCTTAGTGAGTCAAGTCATTTCCAAGGACCAATCTTTTTTAAATGCTTACCAAATATTTCATTATCTTTTGCAGATCCAAACATTTTGAAATCTTTGGTTTTGCAAATCAAAACACATAATTATAAAATGCTGGAAGGATCTATTCCAGTGGCCATTATTTTTAAAATACATTATAAAGTGATGTTTTCTACATTTACATCAGTAAAAAATGTAACTAAAAAATGTGAATCCTTTTTTTCACAAATAGATTTATCTAGAGCAAATATAGTAATTCCAAAAGCCATCGTTTGGAAGGATATTGATCTTTTTGAAGAATGAATTTTAGAAGGTGTTGTAAAACCAAAATCTCCAAAAAAATCTAAATCAAAAACTCATTAGAGTGAAATTATTCAGTACAATGATAGATTGGTAAAATTATGTTTCTCAAGAACTTCCAGGAATTGATATTTCGATTTTGGTTCTTCCACCAGTATTGTAGATTTGATAAGAGCCTTGAATCTATGCTCTGTGATTCACCTTCCTGATAAGGAAGAAAATTTTCAAAAATCAAGATTTTCTTATTCAAGCATTCTAAGTGATTCTTTTCAAAATATTGATTATTCAACAATAGTTCCTCACCAGGTCTATACAAGACTACAAGTTTCAAACGAGGAGCAACAAAATGTTTCACCACTAACTTCACCATCTTTTTTATCAATAACAGAAAATATTATAAATGAATTAAATGTCATGGAAAAGGATTTTTATTCATAAAAAATCTATAAGAAAACATGGTTCTTCAAATATTTTCTAAAGTAAAGAAAAGAAATCCAAGGAAAATATTATAAATTTATATTTATGTTCTTTGACTAGTTTGAAATTTATGCATTACAAAATAAAATTTCATGCCCATTTCAACAAAAAAAACTGTTAACCCTATAATAATAAGAAATAAGATTAAAAAATGGGAAATGTCTGATGGTAGAAAAGTCCAAGCTGAACATCACCATTAAGACAAATAAAATTAACACATTTGAATCAAATTGTTAATGCCAGTCCTTACAAAACTCCAAATGGAAATATGGATAAGCATATTAAAAACATTATTCAGCAAAATAATTTCACAAATACTCATCTTTGTACAATTGTAAAATAGTTAACGAAGATCGAGGAACACTAAAAAAACTTCTGTAGTTTCCCCTATTGAAATAATTGAATTAAAACTCAAAACCCCAATCTTCAAACCTTTTTAGGTATTCAAGACAAGCAAAAAAAGTTTCAAGAAAAGTAGATCAGAATTTACTCAAGCCTTGATATACCAACTAAGTAAGATAGAATGGTATTATTCTGTAGTTACATATGATAGACTTGACAAAAATAAACTGGCTAGTAATCTAGATCATATTTCTTACTCTGAAGAAGACCATTATCAAAAATAGGAGTTTTCCAAACTCCATTAGCCATGAAGTTCACTTTGACCTCTGGTCATAGCAGCTGCTCCAGATTTAGGCATAGAAAATAGGCCAAACATTTTATCCTAGTCTAAATTCAATGCCTCTACGGTTTATGAATGGAACATAGATGGTATGTCTGAGTATTATATCCTTAGTCTTTTGCAATAGATGATTGTAGCATCCAATGCCTACAGAAGCCAAACCAATACACCTAATAGAGCCATAACTGAACTTTTAATAGCAGGTTTTTTAAGACAATTAAAAGTTTGGTGGGATTGCCATCTCACTTAACAATAACAACTAAAAATCCTAGGTGTTATCCAAACCAAAAAGAAAGGAACTCCCATCCTCGATGAGATAAGAACCCAAATTCCAAATGCAGAGCAACCTTAATTTACATAATTAGATTGCACTTCATTAGTGACCCATTTCACTTAAAAGACAAAAATGTAGAATAGCTTTCAAACCATGGGTGTACAATGCTTTCTGATTTTCAAAATTATAAAAACATATTTCTAATTAGGGTAATGCTTAGAAAAGATTCCAATCAACCATTTTAGAAAGAAAAATTCTTAACAGGCTTACCAACACTCTTAAGAGAAAAGGTTAGAAATAAAATCAAAGAAGTTATCAGAATTAGTCAAATCCTATATAATCATTTGACTTATGGCTAATTGGTTAGTTTCACACAAAAAGAAGATTTAAAAATATTCAGGATTTAAAATTTCAGAATCATTTAAAGAAATAAATGAAACAACATAGATAAGAACTAGGGTCTTTTTGTAAACAGTTTGAAATTCCTATAGGAAAACAAACTAAAGATTGTAGAGGTTCATGTTCAAAGTCTTACAAAAAATTGCAAAAAAGGTTTTTTTCAAAACCAATTAAAAAAAGTTTTTATAGGAAATCTAAACCTAGGAAATGATTTAAGAAATAAAATCTTAAAAAAAAACCTTCAAAAAAGAATATGAAAAATTGGTTCCTTTCTATAAGTGTGGCAAGCACGGACATATTTCAAGATATTGTAGAATAAATAGAAGACTTCATGAATTACAATTAGAAGATGAAATAATTTAAAAACTTTCAGCAATTCTAATTGAAACTTCAAAAACTAAAACCCAAATAGGTTTTTCAGAAGACAATGAACCTTTACAATATGATGAATTAATAACTTCTAGTTCTTCCTCTGATAGCAATTCTAAAAATGGTTAAGAATCATAAAAATCTATCCACATCTTAACAAAAGATCAAGAATTAATGCTTGATATTTTAAATCTTAAAATCCTTTGAGCCCAAACCATCTAAATCCTTTTTGCCTTCTTTTCCATCTTTGATCCAAAATAACACTTATGATTTAACAAAAATCTTAGGAGTTAAATCAAAGACAAAACCTCATGTAACTATCCAATCACTTCAAGAAGAAATTATAATAGTAAAACAAGAGTTAAGGACCCTCAAACAAAAATAAAAACCTGACTCTAATCTTCTTTAACAGCTAGTTTCAAAAACTACTAAATAAAATAAAATAAGTAAGTAGTCTTCTTCTTCTGAAGAAGATATTGAAAAAACAAAAAAGGAAATAGAAATCATGAAAATAGTTCAAGATGATTTCTTATTTTCTTTAAGAACTATTACAAGTTGGAAATATCAGATTAAAATAACACTTGTTTTCTCAGATAGTTTTAAACTTGAAAGAATTGCTCTTTTTGATACCAGAGTAGATTTAAACTATTTAAAAAATGGTATTATTCTAAAAATATTTGCTCAAGAAATAAATAAAAGACTTTCTGAAGCAAGTAATTCAAAAATGATCATTAAAAGCAAAATCAAAGCTATCATAAAAGATGGTTATGTTTCAATTAAAACTCCTTTCATTTTATTATAAAATATAAACCATAGTGTTATTTTAGGTACTCTATTTATTAAAATGATAAAACCCTATTCTATCAATTATTATATTAGTTCTTTTAAATCTCAAGCAAATAAAATTGCTTTCCTTTTTATCAAGACACCCAAAATGAGAAATTTGAATCTTTTAAAAGCTTGTTCTATTTACAAAATTGAGTTGAATCTCATAATTCAAGGGAAAGAAAAACATTTACAATTTTTTAGACAAGATTTTTGTTTGTTTAGAATTTAAAAAACTTTGGAAGATGAATTTATAAAACAAAAAATTCAAAATTTCCAAAAGTTAATTGAAAAAGAAAATATGGTTGATTTACCATATGAAAATGATTTTTTAGAGAAGCTAATTCTAATGAAATCTAGATAAATCCAATTGAATTAAGAATTTTAAATCACTATAAAAAAGAAATTTGAGATTTTATTGCAAAAGGATTAATTACAAAATCTAGGCCTCCTTAGTGTTCTGCAACTTTCCATGTTAATAAAAACTTAAAAATAGAAAGAGATACACCAAGACTTGGAATTTATTATAAACCTCTAAATAAAGCTTTTAAATGGATTTAATACCCAATTCTAAACAAAAAAAAAAGATTTTGTGCAAGGACTTCATTCTGCTTTAATATTTTTAAAATTTGACTTAAACTTAGTATTTTGGCAAGTTCAAATTCAACTAAAAGATCATTACAAAATAGCTTTTACTTTTCATTTCAGTCAATATGAATGGAAAGTAATTCCATTTGGATTAAAAAATGCTCCTCAAAATTCCAATGAATAATGAATGAAATTTTCACTTCTTATTCACATTTTTGTATAATGTATATAGATGATTTTCTCATCTTTTCAAAAATTGTGGAACAACATTTTAAAGATCTAAAAAAATTTTTCTATGTGGTAAAGAAAAATGGATTAGTTGTTTTTAAATAAAAAATCTCTCTTTTCCAAATGAAAGTTCATTTTTTGGGTCAATATATTTTGCAAAGAACAATTACTGTAATTGCGAGATCCTTACTTTTTACAAATAAGTTCCTTAAAAAAATTTTTGACAAAACCCAACTATAAAGATTTTTGAAAAGTTTAAATTATGTCTTAGAATTTTGTCCAAACATCAATCAATTAGCAAAACCTCTTCACAATGGGTTAAAGAAAAATTTAGTCACTTAGTCTGATGAAAATATCAGAGTTATTAAAAAAATCAAACAAGAAGTTAGAGAAATCCCTTATTTACATTTGGTAGACCCTATAACATTTAAAATAGTTGAAATAGATGCTTCTGACATAAGATACGATAAAATCCTAAAACAAAAAATCAATGACAAAGAGTACATTGTTCAATACACATCTGCACATTCGAATGATTGTCAAAAGAATTATCCAACAATTAAAAAATAAATTCTTTCAATTGTCATGTGCATTTAAAAATTTTAAAGTGCTTTACTTAATCAAAATTTTTTACTATGCATTGATTGTAAATCTGTAAAAGAAGTTTTGTAAAAAGATATTCAAAACATTGCATCAAAGCAAATTTTTGCCAGATGGCAGGTAATCCTTAGTATTTTTGATTTTAAAATTTAGTTTATTAGATGACATCAAAACTTAATCCCAGATTTTCTGACCAAAGAGTTCTTCTAAAATAGGTTTTGAGTGAACTACAAAATGCCTAGAAAATAAAAAAAAGAAAAAGTGGTTCAAAAAGACCAAGACGAAAAACAAAAGTCAAAACCAGCAGTATCCTTTGTCATTCCAATAAAAACATAGGCCGAAATGGTCAAAGAAGATGAAGAAAAGGAAAATCCCAAATCAACAAAGTCTATGAATGGATACAAGCTATAAAAAAGGAACCAGAACTAAGGTATTTCTTTTAAAAATCCTTAAAGGATGAAGAAGTTTTAAAATCCCGAGAAGGAGAAAGACATCCTTCTCATTGGGAATGATATTCCAACATTGCAAAAGGTTAAGCAATGGTTGGGAAAATGTTTCTCAATGAAAGACTTAGGTGAAGCCGAGACAATACTTGGTATTCGAATCTATAGAGATAGATCGAATCGGCTTTTGGGACTAAGTCAAGAAAAGTACATAGACAAAGTACTAAAGCGTTTTAGTATGGGAGACTCAAAGAAAGGGTACATACCTTTGGCTTTGGGAGTTCCTTTGACTAAAGAACAGTGCCCTAAAACCAAAAAGGAAAGGGACAACATGAGTAGAATCCCATATGCATTTGCTATTGGATCTATCATGTACGCTATGTTATGTACTAGATTGGATGTTGCTCATGCACTGAGTATAACCAGTAGGTTTCAACAAGACCCTGGTGAGAAGTACTGGTCTGCTGTAAAAGGGATTCTAAAGTACCTGCGAAGGACTAAGAATCACTTCTTGGTGTATGGTGGTCAAGAAAAGCTCGTCATACAAGGTTATGCCGATGCTGCTTTTCAGACCAGCACTCAGGATTCTAGATCGCAATCTGGGTTTGTTTTTGTTTTGAACGGTGGTGCTATCAGCTGGAGAAGCTCAAAGCAAGAAACCGTTGCCGACTCAACTACAGAATCTGAGTATATTGCAGCAAGTGAGGTTGCAAAAAAGGCTGTTTGGATTAAAAATTTCATTAATGGATTAGGAGTGGTCCCAAGCATCCTAGATCCATTAGAAATTTTCTGTGACAATAACGGGGCCATCGCACAGGCCAAGGAGCCCCGGTCACACCAGAAATCCAAACACATACTCAGGAGGTACCACCTGATCAGAGAAATCATTGATCGTGGGGACGTCAAGGTTAGCAAGATAGCAAGTGAAGACAATGTAGCAGATCCTTTGACAAAACAGTTACGTCCAAATCTACACGAGGCTCATTTGAGAGCGTTCGATCTTAGGGCTATGCCCAATTGGGACTAGTGCTAGTGGGAGATTGTTAGTGTAAGCCCTAGCCCCAATACATTGTAATAAAATACATAGTTAATAAAATGAGGCATTTGTTTTATCTTTTGTATTCCTGTGCATGTCAATTGATAAAACTATCCAAGAATGTCATTTCGGTTTAAGTTATCATGTGTGAGGCACATGGATTGTAAGACCTTGAAACAAATAGGACTTCATTCTAAATATCCCTAGTCAGTCATTGTTATGGGATAACAAATGAATTAAGACTAGTATGCTCTCTCTGATATTATGAGTTATGTCTTACGGATCATTAGGACAAGAGTGTCAATCAGAGATCATAGATACATGTTAAAGAACATGGTATTTGGATTCGATCCGCTCATGAGAACACTACATGGTACAAGTCATAAGTGTTTCTCATATGCAAGTTTTGTATCGGAGTTCTTAGACCTGAAATCTCTATGGAACTCTTTATGAATTACTGTGTACTTTGACATACACCTAACGTGCTCGTAACAGAGTGACAAGTATGGGTATGATTGGGTATGTATTGTTTCATGTTAGAGAGCATGAGAGAAGTGAAGGGATTACCCCTCTCGATAAGAGAGAAAATATCACCGGCCACTTGATCAGTGAACTGAGAAGTGTATGGCCATACCGAGATGAAATAATGAGTAATCATTATTTATCTGAGAGTTCAGTGGCACTGGAATATCAAGAAAGGAATTAAAATATATAAGGATGACTAGTTCCATGCCTTATATTAATTCTGATATTTAAGGGTAAGGGACTATGCAAAATTGCATTAGGTCACCAAATGCCATATGCATTTTCATTTAATTTGGATTGCTATAATATCTTGCTAGAGAATATATATAGCCTTTGAATTAATTTATTAATTCATTGCCAACAATAAATGGACCTATAGGATCGCGCACAAAGCATTGGGCTTAAAATACTTAAATTAATTATTGGGCATTAATTTGGGCTTTTAATTAAAGTCAAATTAATGTATGTAATGGGTTATAAAATTGCTATTGGGCTTTGGTCCATGAGAGAGAGAAATTCAGCCCACAAGGTTTAATTTCAATTAATTAAATGTCATGAATTAATTTAATTAATTGAGTATTAAAGCCTAAAGACATATTTATCTAATTAAATCATCTAAATTGTATTTAATGTGGCCGAAATTCCTAGAGAAATCACAAGGAATTTCGGCACATGTATAGTTTATTATTTAAGTGATTTATTAGATTTAAATGTCTTATCTTTTATCCTAAAATAAGTGATATTATTTGATTAAATGACTTTTGATTTTATCTTGGATAAATTAAAAGAGTTTTTATCAATAAATATTACTAATTTTAATTAAGTGATAAATGCAAATATTAATTATCTTAAGATAGTATATTTGAGATCCATCACTTAAAAGGAAAAAGAGATATATATTGTAGTGGAAAAAAACGTGAAACCCTAGTCTTTCATTCTAGGTTTGCGTGAACTCTTCCTCTCTCTCTCAAGTTTTCTTTTAGCCAAATTTTCACAAGGAGAAAGGATTGTTCATCATTCTCTTGTGTTATTGGATAGAAATAAAAATCTAAAGAAGTACAAAATCAAATTTTGTAGCTTCAAACTATAGCTATTACACAATACTTAAAAGAGAGCTAGCAATCTTGGTTTTAAGCCGACGGTGCAATTGTGTGTGTGAGAATAGAGGGAGTGGCGTAAAAGGCTATTCCTTGGCATTGGTGATCGAGATATAAGGCGGACAAAGTCATCTTAGTTGCTGGCCATCACCGAATCAATATCTAAAAGGCATCTTAACTTGTAAGTTCTACAACCTAAAATTGCATATTTTCATTCTTAGTTTTGGATATGTATGGTATGTATGATAAAAATTTTTGTTTTTCCGCTGTGCTATCATGATTATCATACCATGTCATATTCCATCACCCTAGTCATAGAATTAACAAGATAGGACATTGTTAATTCGGACAGACTAGCACATGTTAAGCTTCTTGAATGGTTCAAGCAGTGGTTCTCATAACTGTAACATGTGGATATAGAAGAACAAGTTCATTGGAGACTTGCAAAGATAATCCTCACATGGATATTAAATCTATATCAGTGAGGAATCTCTTCATAACGGTTGTGCAAGTATCTTTAGACTTGAGATCACCAAAGTTATCTTAAGTAGCAAGTGGTACACTTTGACTCCATAACTAATTACTTCCAATTGGCAGTGAATATAGTTAGGAGATTGGGTATATCATGACCTACTTGAAGATAGTTGAGTGATTGACAAAGGATTCACCATCCCTGATTTAACAAGGGAAGTTATCTCGCATGATTCTATAATTGCCTTGTTCAGAGAATCTCTGGCCAGAGTAATATGCAGAGATGGATGGAGATCCATGAAGGGCATTTTAGGAACAATGGTTAAATTAATAGAACATACATAATTAGATTTATATGAGTTGACAGAAATCCATACTCATAATCTAATTGAGATAAGAGTGGTGAAAGGAGTAATTGCACGGTAACTGTTTCTATGGAAGGGTACAGTCAAACCACATGACTTTCCTGACATTTGGGTAGTTATGATGCCTAGCTAGAGGCCAATCATGACATGTATAATGATGTATCAAAAGTATCAATAGGGATTGATAAGATGATTTAAAGGAGTTTAAATCATGTGAGTTTTGATTAGAACTCACAATTACTTATTATACTGCCAATATGGACAGGAACCCAATAGGTCACACATATAGAAAAAAGGGTAAAATGGTAAAATGACAAGGATAATAATATTTGATATTATTATGAAGGTAGAGAAGAGAATATGATAATAATTAATTAAAGAGTTTAATTAATTATGATCAAATAAAATTGTCCGCAGAACTTTTGAGAAATGTTCTGCAAAATTGGACCTAATTGAAATAATATATTTCATGATTAATTATTATTTTCTTATAAGTATTTTAGGACTACTATAAGTGTTATAGGACTGGTATAATAATTAATAAGTCCATTGGAGCAATTATTAAGGGCCAGAGGAATGAAGCAGTTGGCGGAAGCCCTTCTGTAAGGGCCACATGCCTACCTCAGAACAGAAGGCCTTAATGGCCTATTTAATTGACCAAATTAATTTATATATGTTACATAAGTGTTATGAAACCCACATATTTAATTTGGTTGGATTTGGAATCCATTTGGGTATTTAAATCTAATTAGTTGCACAAAGGGCCTAGTTTGTGGGTTTTGTGCATAGACTTTTATGAAAAAGGTTTTAAATTGGATTTAATTAAGCCCAAATGATTATAATTAATTCCAGAGGCCCAATTAATAATTCTCCATCAATTTTAAAGAGCCCAATCTCATTAAGGAGTTGGAATTTTAACCTAACTATAAAAAGCCAACTAATGAGAATTAGGGTTAAGTGATTAAAAGAAAAAGAAAGTCTTTTCTCTTAATCTCTCTCTCCCTTTTGCGCCAACTCCTAAGCTAGCTCTTGGGAATTTCAGCCAGCCCTAGTTAAACACCAATTTGTTGTTCAATTTACCCCTCTCTAGTGTGGATTACTCATTAGAGGTGTTCGATTTTGGACATTGTGGTTTGCGACATCCCGGTGCAAAGTAAAATCAACTGTTCAACAAAAATCAAAGGTGATTTTTGTTATTCTCATATAATTATATTGTGTATTCATGGCAAGATCAGATCTAATGGTTAAAAAATTTTAAAATTCCGCTCATGTAAGTGATGCATGTAACCGTTAAAATCCAACAGGAACATGTGTTTTTACATTACATGTTTGAATATAATTGCTATTATTGTTATATGATGCATATAAATAGTAATGCATACATAAGCTAGGCATGAACATATTAACATACAAAAAGAAACTTATTGCATACATAAAGGCATGTGTCGAGGCTAAATTTTTAGTGACGAAGGCAACACCTTATGTGTTAGATGCTTCTTTTGATATTCTTATCATCTTCATTAAGATTCTTTATCAACAATTACGCTCCATATAGTAGAACCACTTTTTAGTGTCCAAAAGTTTGTTCTCGATGAATATTGTAAATAGAATCTGGTATGGATCGATAGGGATAAAGTTGTACCAGTTAAACTAGATAAAGTAGAAATGCTTTTGCAATGTTTCTAGGGACTATAGGCACCCAAAGAAATAAAGGTTTGTTGGTTAAGAAAAAGGTCGAGTAACTTTTATTTTGGTAGTCGGCTCGTAACTCAAGATGTAGGGTAAGGTCTTAAAGATAAAAGAGTTTCTGATGGCTATAAGTTCTTTGAGTAGGCAGTACAGCTTTGAATGGAGTATAAAAGCCAAGACAAAAATTATTTCCAAGTGCCTGGAGGCATCAGTTGGTATGTGTAGTTCATAGAGGAACATATTATCTACCTTAAAAATAATAAAAGAACATAGATAGAAAGTAAGGCAAAAAAAAATAAGGGAGATAATCAGAGAAAGATCACCTAAATACTAGGAGTTATGAGGAAGACACACGTGGATCATTAGCCATTTCATATCCGAGATAGAATCCCCTAACCACCTATGGTGTATGCCATTTCTACATTTCTACATGCATGCTTGCATTTCTACATACATTTGTTCATTTCTGCATATATTCTTGCATTTTTGCATATATTCTTGTATTTTTGTATTTTTACATGCATGCTTACATTTCTGCATGCCTTCTTGCATTTTTGCATGCATTCTCACGTTTCCACATCCCTTCACTTTAATGCGATTGTTTTGATGCATTTAAACTCTTGCATGTGTATGCACGCACACACATTCCCTTTTATGTGTATTTTGTAAATGTTTTGGACACAATTTCTTCCATTTTTTGGTGCACATAATCATTTTACACATACTTTACATATAATTCATTGCATATGTCTCATATGTATAATTCCTTACGTGCATCATTTATATAATTTTATGCATATTTCTTTACACATAATTCCTTATGCACACACAATGTTTTATATATATTGTTGCACATAACCTTATAGGTAAAGAGAAAGTATACTCTGCTACCCTTGGCTTAATGATTCGTTTGGGCCTCCATGTGTTAAAACCTAGAGATTCAAGGGACACTATCTTTCTAACACATTCAAAGTGACCAATGTAATGTTGCCCTTCTCCCAATTTCAGGGAGCATTCTTATAAAGATAATTTATGCCTCATGTTTAATTTATCTTGCCAAGTTATGTCCAAAATATTGACATAATTTCTTGTCATCAATTTACTTTTAATTTGAAATTTTACTTTATCCTAGTAATTCTCAATTGTGAATGGGTTTAATCTTAATTGTCGAAATTTATGCTTCATTCAAGTATGACTTGAATAGGAGGTAATCATATTTTATCTTTATTTGTTAGATTGCATAAAGCTTTGGTAATGCAAAGCAATTTCTAAATTTTGAGCATCTCAGGCTAGTTTTAAAAAAAATAAAGAAAGTTACTTGCAAATGAAGAAATTGGGTAAAACTCAATAAAATCACTATAACCTTTTTGATTACCCATTTAAATAACCTAAGGGTGAAACCAAATCTAGAAAGTGATTTGGGTAGCCCTTCTTTGTATAGTTTGTAAATGACTTTTCCTACCCTAATTTCATAGCTGCTTGCCAGCTTATTGAGCCTTTTATTTCAAGAATGTTGAATGGATGCTCATTTCATTGTTACACACACACACACACACTAAAACAACC
Organism: Excoecaria agallocha; assembly: GCA_037975025.1. NCBI lineage: Eukaryota > Viridiplantae > Streptophyta > Magnoliopsida > Malpighiales > Euphorbiaceae > Excoecaria > Excoecaria agallocha. The sequence goes on along the minus strand of CM075808.1, from coordinate 10,366,691 downwards.
TTTAATACAAAATAGAAGATAACCACTATGGAAAAGCTGATTCCACATTTCAAGAACAAGGGAGATTAATTTCTACCAATTTTCGGTATAAACTTCATTCATAGAAAATTGAGCTTATTTGATGAAATAAACTTGAAAAACGAGAAAAGAAGAAAGGAAAAGAAATGAAAAAAAAGGAAGACAAGAAGGAAAACCCTAGAAGTCAAACAACCCAACAAAGATAACAATGAAAGTAAAAAGGGAGACCTTGAGCTATTTCCCTTCAAACAATCTCTAGTCAATTAATGAAAAGGAAATGGATAGGTGGGAAACTTTGAGCTGTTGCCTTTCAAATTATATCTACTGAATTGAAAGTCAACAATACCAAATGTGAGAGTGCTTTGATTGTAGACAAGTAGGTAGAAAATAACCCTATTCCCAACAAAAAAAAATATAGTGGTCATTTTTCTCTAGTGACCTAATCTATCTTTGATAGCCATCCACCCAAGCCTAATGTTACAATCCATATAATACCTCCTGATTTTAGGTTTGGCCTTATCTAACCTAATGGAGATGACCTTTTAGTAAGGTTTGGTATGTAAGAAGTGATATATAGTGCTTATTGAGCTTTACACGGGAATCCATGAATGCATTTATGCATTTAAGTTAAATCTCAACAACTTTGCATTAGGAGTTTTCTTTCAAAAGATAAAAATTTTATTTTGGCTTTCGACACATATATACACATAAGTCACTTTGTATGTATTGTGCTTATTTGCTGGTTTGGTAGACCTTCGTATTAACATGCCTACTCTCATATTCCTTTATCGAGAATGGCCTCTTAATTTCTCTTATTGAGATTGAATTAGTTGAGTTTGTGGTCCATTTAACTTATTCAAGGATGAATGAGATTCAAGTTCAAAGCATTTAATGAGTCAAAATTACTTTAAATTTTAGACATTTTCTAGCAAATAACTCTTTGCACACACCATTAGTGGAACTTTTCACACATAACTCATGTATGTAGTTGTGCATACACAGATAAATTTCGTACATATGCTACACATATATAATTTCAAGCATATACTCACCTGAGTTATTTCTTGCAAGGAAAAAAATGAGAATGGGCTCTACTTGCCAAATATGGTCACAGGACAACTATGAATAGCAGTCAATAAAAAAAATCAAATTCCCATAAGAGAAATCATGTAAGGAGAGCATCTCAAAAAGCAAGGTCATCTATACGTTTAACACCCTTATAACACTGTACTATACATACAGTGACTGACTAACTCAGATGTCACCTTAAAGCTACAGTCACTCGATACACTAAACTTGATAGTCCGTTAAAAAGTTTTTTACAAGCATTTCTAACACTTAAGCACTATAACGATAAAAAAATTCATATGCAATACTAATTATAGTTAGTACTTGTACAAATACATAACCATAATTTTAATACTTACATTCCTATTCCTTATGATAACATATATGCCATGCTTAAGCCTCCCATCATCCTGCAAGCCTATCTGCAAAACTTGTTGAATCTTTTCATCTTCAAAATCTATGCGCAGTCATAATACTACAAGCTGAGCATTAAAAATGCCAAGTGGTAGGATACATATTCCAAACTTTCCAATCAAATCACATGCAGGTTTAAACAAGCCTATCCATTTTTCATTTACATTATCATTAACTCTTTTTGTTTCTTTCTATTATTACCTCGATTATCCTTCAATCACTAATATCAACTATTGTTATGCTTACACTCTTATTCATTAACATTAAAATGCTTAGGGTCTTATCAAGCAATACTATCACTTATTTTTCTGATCAATTTTTTTCTCATTTCTTTTCATTACTACTATGATATCTATGCTTTGCTATACATTTTGATCAATTATTTAACACTATAGTAGTATTACTAATTAATTTTCTTTTACTATTTGGATAATTAATATTGACATTATTGATCTATTAATGGCTCAAAACTTTTCAAACTTTTTTTTCTTACTGATTGCATTCTAATTCAGCTTCTGGACTAATTTTCCTTTGCTCTTATCAAGAATAATTTCCAATTAAGTCCCCTTTTAAAATTCTATTAATTTACAATTTATCTTTCACTTACTAACTATTACTATTTTTGCCATTTATTAAATAATATTCATTATACTTTTAATTACACTTATGGACCATACTATTTCTGAATTTCCATCTTAGTCCTTTCCCTACCATTATCAATGGTAAATTATAATGTGGTCCTTAAAGTTGCATATTTGCAATTTTTACCTTACGTTTTCGCTATTTACTCTTATAGCTCAATTATTTTCCTATTTTTTCGTCTTAACACATGTTGTAACTTGTAAAATTACAATTTAGACCTTACTTCTTACTTCAGTGCAAGAATTACAATTTTGATCCCTATTTCACCATATAATAGGGTTCATTTACAATCTTGTCCATCAATTAATAATTCATTTACTAAATTACAATTTGATCCCTGCACTTTCACTAATTTACGATGATGCCCTATATTATTACTCATTTACACTAATGCCATTACTTATCTTTACTTTCACATTTAATTTTCTATTTAACATTCAATCTATCACTTAATCACAAATATATGGCAAAGTACACATTGATCCCTACTGGGTTATTAACTTACACCTTAAACCACTCATTATCCTATCTTATCATTTTTATACTTATCTTTTATGAAGTACATTATTGCTCTTCAATTTCAATCAATTACTTTAATATAACCAATTGAACTCATTTATGCACTTTATTTACTGTTCATTATACAAATTGCAATTTTAATTCTTAATATATCATTTTCTTGCCAGTTTACATTTAATTATCAATTCTTTTAATTAATTGCAAAATTATCATTTTTATATCTTATTTACATTTATCAATGTACCTCACATTCTATACGAATTAATACCATTATTTTGGTACATTTTAAATTTAGTCCTTAATTTTTTTCATTTAATTATGAATTCATCTTTTTACACTTAAATTACAAAAATTGCCACTAGTTCATTCATTTTCTCTCCAATTTCATTATTTAGCATTCAAATTACCAATTAATCCCTATTTTAACTTTTTCATGTAAATTATCATTTTAGTCTTTCAAAACATCGAAATTTCATTTTTAGGTTGTTTGTTCACTACTTTACCATTTTACCATTTCATTCATTACTTTATTATTTTTACTCATTAACCTCAATATTTAGGAAAATTACCGTTTTACCTTTTAGTTTTTCATTTCTTTTCAATGAGACCCTTTTTATTCACATCTTCATTTTTCACTTTATTTTTTTTTTTGCATTTTTTTGTCACTTTTATTACTATACCCCTAGTATAGTAATAAAAGTGACAAAAAAATAGAAAATTAAATGTGGCCCAATGGGATATGAACCCCAATGGGCCCACAATAAATAGTAAAAAATAACCCTGAAGGATCAATCCACCTCATATCAAATTAGAACAGATAGTCAAATAGAAATTATGGGAGATTATTAAGATCCTACCATAGTTAAGCTCGCTATGACTTACACAGCGGTATGGATGTCCCTGTGGCTAGCCATTCATTTTTTGAACTAGATTTTAACAGTCTGACCACTATTTGGGGGCAAAATTCTTTACTTATTTCAGAATTTCCTTTCATATTTTGGCATTCTTATTTGCCTTTCCATTTCAGTACACTTTTCAATCAATTCTTTTGTCACTTTACACATTTTTATGAATTATCTCATAATAATTCATCATTTTCATTTCACATTTTAACTTTTCCATTTGCTTTTCATTTCAATACATTAGACAGTCAACTTTTTCATTAATTCAATTTCTTTCATATTTCATGAATTATCTAATCATAATTCATTATTTGCACTTTAAGCATAATACATTTTCTCTAAACATTATTCATACATATTCCATATTTACAAACATTGCATTTACATTCACACTTATCACTACACATCATTTCTTATCATTTTTTAATAAATTACTAAAATACACAGTAATTCATTTTATTTACAATTTTGCCACTAGATATACATCTTACACTATAAATTCAATGTTTATTTGTACAATTATGGTTTAGCCCTCAATTGTCTTGTTCTTCATACAATCACTTTTAAACATTGATTAATCTTTTATTTTACCTAATTAACTTTCATTTCCTTAAAATTTTTAGTTTCTTTTTTTTCCTAATCGATCATGATATAAATTTCACATTTAAATTTGTTCTTGTCTTTTATTCTATCACTACACCTTTCCACCATATCAATTATCATTTTCACACTTTCACTTACTTTTGCATCTCAATATACTAATTACGTAACTTTTTCATCACTTTTGCACGTTTTATGATTTATTTTGAATACCCATTCAGTTTACACTAGTCCATTATGTAAGATTTATTTTTTTTAATCATTCAAAACACCATTTCTAACCTTCTTTAATATCTAATACATTAATTTCAATTAAACATGAAATATACACTCAATTTCATAACTTACATAACCCTATATCCACACAAAACTCATGAAAATTAAGGGATATTGTATCTACTTATCTTAAATCTTATCCTGCTCACTTAGATCTCTATTTCCATCACCTTAAATCCATGAAATAATTTTTCAACAAAAGTAATCCTAAAATGGTAAAAAATTCAAGGATATAAAATTATCATTTCCTTTGCTCTAAAATTGAATATAACATCATAAATGAGCTCTACATACCTTTATCTATCTATATAAATCCTTAAATCAAATTATAGAACTTGATTTCTCTTACCTTAATTTTGACACATAAACTTTAATCCTTGATTTAATCCACTTCTTTCACTTATATTAGATGCTCAAAGTTGTAAAAAGGTTATAGAGGAGATAAATATTCTTTAGAAAGCTTGATTTTGGTGAGAATTTGGTAGAAAAGGAAGAAAATGGATGAAAAGGGAGGATAGACGTACAATTTTTGAGAGGAATGAAGAGAGAAGCAAAAATCTGGAGTTACCTCCAGAAAAGTATGATATTTTGGCCTTTTGTACCCTAATTTTCAAGCTGGGCTAGTCCAACCAAAGTGGTTAGACCTATTTTAAACCTAAAATTGATTTTAAGTCCATTTAATGCACTTTAAATTATTTCTCTCTCTTTCCAAGCTCAAATTCACTCAAAATAAATTTCAAAATTCTTAAAATAATAAATTAAGCCTCCATAAAAAATTTTAGTTGTATCAAAATCCATTTCTAGTTCAGTTCACTCAAATTGGTCCAATTCTTTAATTTTCAATGTTACTGTAAAATCACTTTTTTACCATCAAATAATTCTAAATAATAGTTAAAGCCCAATTAAAAATTCCTACAATTTTTAAAAATCATTTACTATTTTTAAAGCCTCGATCAAACCTACAATCAATTGATTACTATTTAAATCGTAATCATTATTTTTCACTTACTTACTGAGTTTAAACCTTTCTAAAAAAACTTTCATAATCTTTAAAATATATTCATTAAGGTCCACTAATATTTTTGAGTCAATTAAAGATTATTTCCTAATCTCGTTCATTTTTACTAGTTTGATACCTGATATTTCAAAATCATTGAAAAATTAATTTTTTAATACCATATATTTTTACATCTCATTTAATGTGGATCTGAAAATTCTGGTGATTTTTAGAGATCATTTGCTATTTTTAAAGTCTTAATCAAATGTTAGTCAAAATAGGGACTATTTGAACCGAAGCCATGAAATTTCCTTATTTTCAGCTTTTGGAGACTCATTTTACCTCATTTTGGTTCCAAATTTGAACCACAGGCTTCAGCTGATATGCTCTTTCCAATAATTAAATAAAATATTTTTCAACTTCGAAAGATACTATTCACCCTCGTGTTACTATTTACTATCAAAAAATACTATTTCCAACTAACCCTGTATTTGGGGCCATTACAACAGATGCCATTCTGGGAGCAATTATAAGAGGAGGAACATTTTTCCCTAACATAAAATCCCAATGGAGTGGAGTTTAAGCAAACCCATAAAAGAAGACCCTTTATGGAGCTAAAATGTCAATGTATACCCTTGCTGGAGGTAACCATGCAAGACTTTTTATCCTTAAATGTACACTTGAACATATCACACAATAAATGTATAAAAATCAAATATACAAGAACTTCAAATTCAATAAATATACAAAAACTCAAATGCACAAAAAGTTTAATTTTTCAATTGTTTAAAAATTTAAATGTACAAAGACTCCTTTAAACATACCAAGAATGCAAATATACAAAGAATATAAATTATGTCAATACCCACTAAAAGTTTCAAGGCCTTAAAACATAAAAAAATGTAAAAATTCAATGTACACTAAAGCATTACAAATAGAAAAATAAACATAAAAAAACAAAAAAAAAGCAAAACTTAATTTTTACAAGTAAAGTGCAAATGGATTTCCTAGAGGTAAGCTAATAACCTTTCATTTGCAAAATGCTTACAAAATTTGTGATGATATTTGCTCAGCTCAAAGTGTGAGATGATATTTTTCCTATTAATGTTAGAAATAGCCAAGTAATATCTCCCATGTGAATGATAAAATAGCAAGCTAACTAAGTGTTTTTTGTGCAAGTCTGTAGGTCTCAATCACTCACCATCTTTTTTTCAAGGCATTTTGAGTCTTTTAAGGAGCATGGAAACCTTTTTCCAAAGCATTTTGAGTCTCTTAAAGAGCATTAAAACCTTATTTTAAAGGCATTTTGAGTCTTTTAAAGTGCATTAGGTCCTTTCTCAATGCATTTTGAGTCTCTTAATGAGCATTAAGACCTTTTTCAATGAATTTCGAGTCTCTTAACAAGTATCAAGTCATTTTTTAAGTAATTTCAAGTCTTTTAGAGAGCTAGTCCTTTTTCAAGGCATTTTGAATCCCTTAGTGAGCATTAAGTCCTTTATCAAGGCATTTTGAGTCTTTTTGTGAGCATTAACTCCTTTTTCAATGTATTTTGAGTCTGCGAAGAGCATTAAGGCCTCTTTTTGGCATTTTAAATCTTTTTAGAGTAAACCAATCAAAATTCAAAGTTATTTCGGAGCTACTTAAGCAAATTCAAAGTCCTATTTGAGAGGCGCTTTCTATAGATAACTAGGTCACAAGCTCAAAGTGAAGATTGCGTGGTGCGGCTTTTTATCGATAAGCTTATATGGATTGCCTCATCACTAAATTTGCATAGCCAAAGAGATAGCCACCTCAAGTACATTTCTCTATCTTCCTACTTTGAACTTTGGCTAACCTAGGCACTAGTGTACTAGCCTCTCCAAAGTTTAGGGTAACTATAGACAGTGGGTCATGAGGTAGCTTTTGATCAGGGTTATCTAATGAAGGAAGTGTTTCTCATTAATACATAAGGAATGTAAATTCTAGGCTATCTCCTTAATTTCATGTTTTTGATATGATTTTTAAGCTCTTTCGCGGGTTTTAAATGTTTAAAAATCGATTTTGGGTGTTTTTTCCTCTTTTCCCTTTATCAGTAAGGTAAAAATGGTATTTAGGGATTAAAAAACCTACAATTTAATAGTCAAGGTTAAAGGGCATAAGTCACTCCCTTGACTCACGAGTCCAGTCTATAAGTCAAGCCCAATACTCACTTCCAGAATTTATTCTGGACAGGGGAAGAAACAAATGGGATTTTTTCATTCCATCCTTATCCAAAATTAATTATTTTAGAAGGCATATTTTGTTAGTGATATACCTTAGAGCCCATATGTAATAGGGTTTTATTCATATATAAAATATTCTTTTTGAATAATAATAAGGCATTCATACATTTTTAGTGCTTTTGTGTAACAACATTTGGATGCATATGGCTTAAACTATTGAATGCAGTCCTTGGTATGTAAACAAAGTACAAAGATAATCATGAAGAGTTTATGATATGAGACACCTATTGTACGTAAATTTCTTAATAACTAAATTATGCATTGTCATAGTATTAACAAGAAAAGACATTATTAATACTGATAGACCAATATATGTTATACTTCTTGAATAATTCAAGCAATAGTTCTTATTATCTATGATTATTGAGATGATCAAAGTTAACATATGGATGCTTGTTAAAAGAACAAGTTCATTAGGGATCTATCATTGGAAACTTCACATGGATACTTATACTATATTAGTGAATTATCTCATCATATCAGTCGTGCAAGTATCCTTGGACTTGAGATCACCAAGGTATCTCAGGTAACAATTGTTATACTTTGACTCCTGTGCTTTTACTTTATAAAAAGGTATACATAGCTCAAAGATCGGGTATAACATAAACTACTTGGAGGTATTTGACTGACCAATAAATGATTCACCATCTCAGTTATAGTGAGGAGTTCTCTTTTAAGTATTTCTATACATCTTAATTCAAAAAACCTTGGTCAAGGTGGAATACAAGGTGAATGAGATTGATAAGGGCATTTTAGGAATAAAGATAAAAGTATGAGAATACAATAAGTTCATGAATGAATTGATACATGTCTATATTTAATTCATGAATGAGATTAGAAGAATGGTGAAAGGAGTGATTGCATAAAAACTTAATATGGAAGGGTAAAAGTGGAAATCACTGAATTCCTAGCATTTGAGTAGTTATGATGCTTGACTAAAAGCCTCTCATGACTTGTACAATTATGTATGGAAAATATCAATTGATAATTGATATAATGGTTTAATAGAGTTTAAATCATAAGATTCATAGCTCAACTAGGATTATTATAGTCACAATTCGTCTATAACTCTTAGAGTTACAGTTCGATTAGAACTCTTAGAATCATAGTTGGACTAGGATTCTTAAAAAGTCCTAATTTGATTATAACACTTAGAGTCCCAATTTTATTAGAACTCTTAGAGTCCAAAATTGATTATAAATCTTAGAGTCCTAGTTCGGCTAGAACTCTTAGTTACATATTGTATTGCCAACATGCATAAGAAACCTAAAGGGTCACACCCATATAAAAATTAAGGTTTGAGGTAAAAGCAATGTATAAAAAGACATGGGATGTCATGGGAACTTATTTGATAAGTTGGTAAGAGAAAATTTATGGTTTGATACATGGTGGAAAAGTCTATTGCAAAAAAAACAAAAAAAGGTCCACAAGGCCTAAAATATGCAATAAGACTTTTATGAGCTAGAGAATTTTTTTGAAGCCCATTTGACATTGTATGCAGCTAATAATTAATGTAGAGCTTGATTAATATGTCATAAGTCTGTATATAAAGTTTGAATGGGTTTGAAGTCCATTCAATTACGTAGACGTAGTTTATTTAGGCCTTATGAGTAGAGTAGGACTATTGGGCCTATAAGTGTCACTAAAGCCCATCCAATTGTTCCAAGCTTAATTAAAAGTTACAGCCATTGTAACACAACCCTAATCTAACCCATGAGGGTATACATACATCTCAAAGTTGGAATTAGGGTATAAGAGGAAAAAGAAAAGAGAAAAAGAAATTCTAGCCTTCAAACCCGAGCCTTCTCTCCCTTTTTGTTCAAGCCAAATTTGCTTTACTAGTCCCTAAAATAATTTTGGCCATTGTTGCACCTTGAGAAGGTTTCTAGATGTTACTTCTTATGTGGATACCTTGGAGGTGCCTTGAAGTAAGGACACTGGTGGTTTATGATAACCCGGTACAAAGTTTAACAACTGTTTAACAAACACCTACGGTAAAGTGCTAAACTTTAGTTAGGAAATTCAATTCTTTTGACTAGATCATGAAATTTTGGTTAATAAAAATTTTAAATTCTACCCTTAATTTTTATGTAATGTTTTTATAAACAAACAATGGTATAAAAAATGTGGCTATGTCAAAAAGAATTGAATGTTTGTTCAATTATATTTCTTTTAGTGTAATTTGTGTAATTTTATTTATTAATTGTATATGCCATATAAAGTTCATATTTTTAATTGTTAAAAGTATTTAATATATCATATATTATTATATGTATGAATTTATCTTGTGTTATATGCCATGGAAATGCAAGTGAAACTTCGAAAAGAGGCCTCCAAGGCCACTCAAGGGGTTTGCGCCATTAAGTGTAATTTTAGGCCCTAAATCGATTTTTTGGAAATTTAATTTTTTTATGAAAAATTAATTTCATTTATTTTGAAAATCCTAATATAAATTTTTGATTTTAAAAATTAAAATAATAATAAAAAATTGATTTAATTAGGATAAACTTTTGACTAGCTAAATTCAACATCTAGGGTTTTCTTGGTAGGCCAAATTAGGTTAGTAATTTTTGGGCCCAATATATTTTGTTTCAGATCAAAAAACTAAGACACATTAATATGATATATTAAATGGTGTTTTTATAATTGAAAATTTTTCAATATGATGCTAAAAGAATTTGATTCATTTAACTAAAATTTATCATACGAAGCCAAATACGGTAAATGCCAATTTTATGTTTTAAGTTAGCAAAGAGTTAGTGGGCCCAATTAGTTTCATAATATTGATTATTTACAAGTTTAATTGAAATTTTAAGGGTTGGAATGGGTGAAAAATCATTTGGCCTATTAGGTTAGCTAAATAGGCCGAAAAGCCTATCCATAGGTACTAGTTTTGATATAATTATTGGCCATTTAACTTTTTAATTTCAAATTGATTTAAAATTTAATAATTGCTGGAATTAAAGAATATTTAATTAGTTAATAAGATTAATTAATTAAATCTGGTAATTAATTATTAATGAACTTAATATTTGGAAATAAAATAAGCTTAGTAGCATTTTCGGGAACTAGTTTTTGAAGTAGTAAAAAGTTTCCAAATTTAAAATAGTTTCTAAAATGGAAAATTTTCCTAATATGATTTTATTTAAGATAATATAATTATCTTAATTTAACATATTTATAACTTAAGATATGGCATACACAAAAAACAAAGTTTCAAGGAGTTGAAACATACACTAATTACACTAAATAGAATTTATTTTTCTTTTATGCATCAGATGTATGATAGGATGTAGGTCTTGGCATGTTGAGTTAGTTATGGATTTATGGCCAATGTGATTGAGCATATGCATGGTTTATTTTGGCCTATAAGGACTTTCATGTCCAACATATTTAACTTGTAAAGTTCTTTTTCGGTTATGTATTTAGATTACATAGGATTAGAATAGGAAAGAAGAAGATCAAGACCACGAGAGCAAGATGGGCCAATGGTGGATCCAAGAAGAAAAGAAGATTTTGTAATTTTCTTTTGGTTTTGTAATTTATACATTCTACCTAGGGTTTTGATCTGGTTTCCTTCTTGGCTTAAGGAAACCAAAGTAGAAAGTCCATAACTAGCTCATGTATTGAAGTGTTAAATATGGGTTTTGATCTGGTTTCCTTCTTGGCTCAAGGCGAGATTGGGTTTTGCATATCAAGATAAGCATATATCAAGAGTTGATGCCTAATAATTCAATAGTTGCATGAAGATGTAATTGGTATATAATACCTACCTTTTAAGTTAAGGTTTGGCTTATTGAGCAAACTCAAGGTTAAATTTCTAACAAAGGATTGGATATTAACCTACTAAGAAAACCATTAGGTTTTCTCAAATGAATAGTGAGGGCTATTGGTTTACAATAAAATAATAGGAGTAAAATGGATTAATAATAGATCTTATTAATGCATTCATATATATGGACATATTGTAACAGGCTTAATTCTTCACATATACCATTACTACATCATGGGCACTTCACATATTAACCTTTGGTAAATTATGGATAATAAGTTGGTGGGGACCAATTGCTTAGACTGGATTAGGCAAGTAAGAATTGTTCTTAAAGATGAAAAGATCCACTATGTCTTGGAAAAAGATCCACTATCGCTTCAATACGATGATGTCCCTGATGAGATCAAGGACATTTATCAATAATATATAGATGATAGTGAGGCAACAACATGTGTGATGTTGGGTGCTTTGTCTCCTAAGCTAAAAAAGTAGTAGAAAAGGGCAACCAAAGCCCATGGTGGAAAATCTAAGAAAGTGGCTACCAAAAAGGATAAGTACTCCAAAGGGACATGCTTTCATTGAGGTAAGGTAGGCCATTGGAAGCGAAATTGTAAGGACTACCTAGAGTTTAAAATATAAATACATATTCTATTACTTCTAGGCAATCTTGGATATTAGATACCAAATGTGGATCTCACTTATATAATGATCTACAAGGCTTAAAGAGTAATAGAATGGTTGGCAAAGGAAATATGGATCTACAGTTAGCAACTACTCAAAAGGTTATTGCACAAATAGTTAGGATCTATCAGTTATCTTTACCAAGTGGGCTGATATTTGAGCTAGATAATTGTTACTATGTTCCACCATTAGCTAGCAAAATTATTTCTATTTCATGCCTTTTGGAACATTGATTTGATATTTCTTTAGATAGGAACAAAGGTTGCTCTATTTTTAAGGATAATGTACTCTTTTGTTTAGGTTTTATTCAAAATGGAATATTTATTCTTGTTTTTGACAAATACATAACATAAATACTAACAGAGCTAAGAAATATAACTTAAAAACTTCTTATCTATTGCATTGTTATTTAGGCCACATAAATTAGAATCGCATCACTAAGTTACACAAGTTGTTGACTTGGGCTCTTTTAACTATAAGTCATTTGAATAATGTGAACATAGTTTATTGGGAAAAATAACTAAAGTACCCTTTAGTTAAAAATGTACCCTTTAGTTAAAAAGGTACATAAGCTCGTGAAACATTGGAACTTATACATTCAGTTGGTTATGGTCCAATGTCCATGCATGCTAGAGGAGGTTATCTATACTTTATAACTTTCATAGATGATTATTTAAGATATTGTTATATTTATCTAATGAAGTTTAAATCTAAAGCCTTTAAAAAGTTCAAAGAATTCAAAAATGAAGTAGAGAAACAACTTGGCAAAAGTATTAAGACATTGAGATTAGATCGAGGTGGAGAATACTTAAGCCAACAATTTCAAAGTTATCTAAGAGATAATGGGATATTATCTTAATAAACTCCTCCATATACACCACAACATAACGGTGTATGTAAAAAGAGAAATAAAACACTATTAGATGTGGTTTGATCCGTAATAAGTCTTGCAAACTTACCCAAATCCTTTTAGGGATATGCATTGGAAATAGTTGTTTATGTAATAAATGGAGTTCCATGTAAATTGCTTGATGTTACTACATATGAGATGTGGAATAACAAGAAACCTATACTATTTCATATAAAAGTATAGGGTTATCCTGCATATGTTAAAAGTACAATGTCGGATAAGTTAGAAGCTAGGTCTGAAAAATGCTTATTTATAGGATATCCAAAAAATCACTTGGATATTACTTAGACCAAAAGGTATTTTTTCAAGGTATGCTATCTTTTTAGAGAGAGAGTTTCTCTAAAGAGAAGATAGTGGAAGTAAAGTTGAACTTGAAGAAGTTCAAGATCCATAAATAGATGCAGATCAACCGATTGACAACAAGATTGTAAACCATAAAGCTGAGATAACAGTCGAACCTACTAGTATACAAGCACCTAGAAGGTTTACTAAAGTTTGTTCAGTCCTAGAGAGATATGGATTTCTCATAAAAGAGGATAAAAATGTAACTATGATGGAGGATAATAAGCCCTCTATCTTTAAAGAGGTTTTGAATAGATCTAAATCTAATTTATGGATTAAAGCCATGATGCTCAAATTAGACTCCATGTATGACAATAAAGTATGGACTTTTGTTGATCCACCTAAAGGGATAAAACCCATAGGGTGTAAATGAGTCTTCAAAAAGAAGATTGATATAGAAGGTAATGTGGTTACCTATAAAGCTCATCTTATGGATAAAGGATATCATCAAAGAGAAGGAATTGACTTTGATGAAACCTTTTCCCCTATGATGATGCTTGAGTCAATAAGAATACTTTTTGCCATTACTGCTCATTACGATTATGAGATATGGTAGATGGATGTGAAGATAACTTTCATTATTGGAAATTTGATTGAGGATGTGTATATGACACAACCTAAGGGATTTACATCCAAAGATGGTGAAAAAGTATGCAAGATTTAAAGATCCATTTATGGATTGAAGCAAGCATCTAGGAGCTAGAATATCCAATTTAATGAGATAGTTAAATATTTTGGTTTCTCAAAAAATGAGGATGAACCTTGTGTATACAAGAAGGTTAATGGAAGTGTAGTAGTTTTCCTTTTTCTGTATGTGGATGACATATTGATCATGGGATATGATATTTCCATCCTTCAATCAATGAAGATTTATTTATTCAGACAATTCTCCATGAAAAGAGTGATTGCATGGAAACTTGATATGGGAAGTCATGATTCTTGATTAGAAATCTCTTATGACTTGTACAATTATGTATTGAAAATATCAATTGGAAATTGATATAATGGTTTAAAAGAGTTTAAATCATAAGAGTCACAATTCGACTAGGACTCTTAGAGTCATAGTTTGATCAGGACTCTTAAAATCATAGTTAGACTAGGATTCTTAAAATGTCATAATTTGATTAGAACTCTTAGCATCCCAATTTGATTATAAAATTTAGAGTCCCAAGTTTATTATAAATCTTAAAGTCCTAGTTTGATTAAAACTGTTAGTTACATATTTTATTGCCAACATGCACAAGAAACCCAAAGGATCACACACATATAAAAATTAAGATATGACATAAGCAATGTATAAAAATGACATAAGATGTCATGGGAGCTTATGTAATAAATTGGTAAGAGAAAATTTAGGGTTTGATAAAAGGTGAAAAAGTCTATTGCATAAAAAAGGCCCACATGGCCTAAAATATGCATAGGGCTTTTATAAGCTAGAGAATTTTCTATGGAGTCCATTTGGCATTGAATGTAGCTAATAATTAATATCAAGCTTGATTAATATGTTATAAGGTTGTATATAAAGTTTGAATGGGTTTGGAGCCTATTTAAATGTGTTGACTCGGTTTATTTTGGCCTTATGCTTAGAGTTGGACTATCGCGCTTGTGAGTGTCACTAAAGCCCATCCAATTGGTATAAACTTAATTAAAAGGTACAACCATTATAACATAGTCCTAATTTAGTCCATGAGGGTATAAATAAATATCAAAGTTGAAATTAGGGTAAGAGAAGTAAAAGAAAAGAGAAAAAGAAATTCTAGCCACCAAACCCTAGCCTCCTCTCCCTTTCTCTTCAAGCCGAATTGGCTTTACTAGTCCCTAAGCCAATTTTGGCCATTGCTGCACCTTGGGAATGTTCTTAGATATTTCTTCTTGTGTGGATACCTTGGAAGTGCCCTGAAGCAAGGACACTGGCTGTTTACAATAACCCAATGCGACGTTTAATAATTGTTTAACAAACACCTACAGTAAAGTTCTAAACTTTACTTAGGAAATTCAATTCTTTTGACTAAATCATGAAATTTTGGTTGATAAAAATTTTAAATTCTACCCTTTACATTTGATGCAATGTGTTTATAAACCAACATATTTAACAAAAGATGGACAGATTTTTAAGGAAGGGTATTTCTTTATCTCTCTCTCTCTTACACACACATTTTCTCCCTCTTTAAAACACACATTCTCTATAACTTGAAGCCAAGAACAAAGGAAGGAGGAAAAAGCTATAAATACTCTCTTTCTTACTCTTTAAGAAACAAAATCACTATGGGTAATATTCTTGAATCCCTAAGTCAATGAATCAAATGTAAAAATTTAATTTACAATAAATAGCCATTGAATTGCTTTATTCTTTGATTTTTTTATTTATTTGATTTCTTTTATTGAAGCTTGTTAATTAGTAAATTATTGAGTTTTATGCTATTTTCATTTATTAGTTCATGTTAACCAATTAAAATCATGTTAAATTGAGTAAATAAAAAATTTGGAAAATACTATTCATCATCTTCTTCATTTTGTCCAATTTTCGAATCCCATATTTATTGCTTTAATCTTGGTTTTTCTTATTTAAATCATATTTTCATGTGACTTAATATTTTTTTACCTTTTTTTTTGCATTAACATGGTTGAATTTGCTTTTTTAGTGGTTTATATTTGACTTATATGGCTTCCAATGTCATTCTAGGGTCTGGAATTGGTTTTTAAGCCAAGTCACAGTCTTGAGTAGGACCAAGTCACGCCCTTGGCCATGACTCATTCTCCTTTACTTATCACTTTCACGCCTTATGGAGTCCAACATTCAAGTTTCCTTTATTTTGTTTTTTTTATTGATTTATGGTATTGTTCTTTGGCCCCAAATAACACTTTTAACAATTTGAATTCATTTGCTTTCATTCCAAAATCTGGATCCCGTTTTCCATTAATTCAATTCATAATATATATATATATATATATATATATATATATATATATATATATATATATATATATATATATATATATATATATATATATATATATATATATATATTAGTTTATTACTTATTTGTCAATTAAATATTTTAGCATATTAATTTGTTAGTTATTTATTTGTTAATTAGCTTATTTGTTAATTAATTAATTTAAAATTTTTGTAAATTTGTTATTTTTTATTTAATTTATGATATGTTTTATATATTATTTTATTTATCAATATTATATAATCAATGTTCTTCAAATATATTTGCCATTAATAGTATTTTTTATATTTGTATATTTTATTAGCATAATTAATATTTGTGATAAATTGATTATATTAATTATTTTCCTTTTAATTTATAAAATGTTCTTAATATTGATTGTTTTATTAATATTATTTTATTGTGTCTATTTTATTAGCCTAATTAATTAATATTTGTAATTTAATTGTTAAATAGTTTATTTACATAATTATCCTATATTTAATTCATTTTAATTTAATCATCACATTATTATTTACTTTTATTATTATTATTACTATCACTATTTATGTGTTTTTAATGTATATTATCATAATGTTAATGCTATTATATTCATTTAATTTATTAATTTATCTTATTATATATTTACTTAATTATTGTATTCATTTAACGATTTAGCATTCGCATGCCTATGCAAGATGCCAGAATTTCAGAATACATCATGCATTTTATGTATTTTGTTCATGTATATATCATGATCCGAGGTAGCCTAAATCAGGATTATCTAATGATGTGGGAATAGCATATTACTAACAATGGGTTCGAATCTCAAAGCTCTGGTCATGAATTTCTCATTCTTTCTTAAAACTTTTTAGCATTTTCAAATATTTCCAAGTGTTTTAATGAGATAGGCATAAAAACCTTTGATTTGGCCTTCAATGGTCATCTGTCACCCAAGGGATGCCATTCTATAGGTCCCTATCTCCTGAAGGGCCTATTTGGAGGATATTTTGGGAAAATTTAGGCTTAGTAATGAGGGACGGCTGCCCCTCACTAAGGGATGCCCATCCATCACTCAAAACCCAATTTTCTCACTTTTTTAGTTTTTTAAAAAGGTCATTTTTTATCTCAAAAAAAGAGGCTTCCTGATTTGTTGGGGTTATATCTCTAAATTTGTAAGGATTTGAGTTGGATTTCAACTTAAATTCTTCCTTAGATATAAAAACCTTATTCTATGATTTTCTGGGGAAAGGAATCACTCTTCTTTAAGGAGCCACCATTAAAGGAGAAGAATTAGTTTCTTTCTCTCTCTAACCATGTGCTTTGGTAACTTTTTTTAAACACACACACACCTTATATAAATAAATTTGAGATTTTATTTTGAGAATAAAGATCACAAATCAGAGTAAGAGATCTGGAATTTGCCATTTGAAATCATGCATAATGCTAGTGACTTCATAGTAGGAGCAGTTTTGGGGCAAAGAAAGGAGAAAATTTTTCACACCATTTACTATGCTAGTCACACACTCATTGAAGCACATGTGAACTACACCACCACAGAAAATAAGTTTTTAGAAATAGTGTTTAGTTTTGAAAAATTTAGACCATATCTCCTTGGTTCTAAAGTGACAATGTTGTCGGATCACGCAGCGTTTCGCCATCTCTTTACTAAGAATGATTCTAAACCAAGGCTTATCAGATGGGTTTTGTTACTCTAAGAATTTGACGTGGAAATAAAAGATAAAAAGGGAGATGAAAACTTCATGGTTGACCATCTATCTAGATTGGATCATGTTCATTTAGAAAAGGGAGAAATTTCTTATTTATTTACTGATGAATGTATTTGTGCTATTTGTTCCTTTACTAATTTAATTCCTTAGTACACTGATATTGCTAATTACCTTGTAGGGGGTTACCTTTCGAAGAATTTCACATGACAACAAAAGAAAAAATTAAAGGCGGATGCAAAACATTACTTATGGGATGATCCGTATTTGATTAAAATCTATCCAGATCAAATACTCCATACATGTGTTCCTGAAAAGGAACAAGCTAATGTAATGTAATAGTGCCATGGAGGAGAAGTAAGAGGTCACCACAGGCCAAACCGAACAGTCCAAAAAATACTGCAATTAGGTTTTTTCTGGCCTACTCTTTTAGCTGATGTGAAATCTTTTATAGAAATTTGTGATAGATGCCAACGAGTGGGAAATATCTCTAAAAGAGATTAAATTCCTATGAATAATGTGCTAGAGGTAGAAATTTTTGATGTATGGGGAATAGACTTCATTGGAACATTTCTAAATTCATTTGGTTTTGATTATATCTTGGTAGTTGTGGAATATATGAGTAAATGGGTAGAAGCAATAACTACTAGGACATTTGATGCAAAAATTATTCTTGAATTCATTAGGAAAAATATTTTCACTAGATTTGGAGCACCTAGGGATATTATAAGTGATGGTGGCAAATATTTTATCAATCATCAATTTAGAACTTTGCTGCAAAAATTTGGTGTGAAGCACAAAATCATAACCCCATACCATCGTCAGGCAAATGGACAAGTTGAAGTGTCTAATAGGGAGTTGAATCAATCTTAGGGAAAACTATTAATCATTCTAGAAAAGATTGGTATATTAAGTTAGATGAGGCTTTTATGGGTCTATTGCATTGCATTTAAGATCCCTATAGGTATGTCTCCCTTTAGAATTGTTTTTGGTAAAGCATATCATCTCCCAGTGGAGTTAGAGGATAAAGCATATTTGGCTATAAAATATCTAAACTTTGATTTAAGAAGTGGAGGTGAAAAGAGAATTTGTAGCTTAATGAACTGGATGAACTTCAGCATAGGTCCTATGAAAATGCTGCCATATACAAGGAGAAAACAAAATGGTGGCATGATAATAGATTGAAGGAGAAAGAGTTCACCCCAAGTATGATGGTTTTATTATATAATAATAGACTAAGTATTTTTTCAGGGAAGCTGAAATCAAGATGGTTGGGATCATACCAAGTAATTTCAAGCAATGATTATGGAGTGGTGACAATACAAAATCCTAGAGATGGACGCGAATACAAGGTGAACGATCATCAACTCAAACTGTATCGAATTGGACAACATAAGGTTGTTGAGGCAACCATGGTTCTTCAAGATTAATAAATATGGTTTGATAGTCTAGCTGAGGACTTTTAAACTTAGAACTTCAAATCTCTCCTCTCTTTATCTTTTTTAGTAAGTAACTTTTTGGTTTATGTATGTTTTTAGTTGGTTTTAATTTACTTAATTTCAAATCATGAATTAAGTGTAGACTTGGATCAGAATGTTTTTGGGAAATTACCAAGATTGACTAATTTAATTGGTTTAATTATATGATGAAAAAATCAATCTTGAAGGAAAACTAGAAGTATTGAAAGACACATAAAAATCATAGTTTTGAAAATTCATTTCAGTTTTTAAGTATTTGAGAAATAAAATTTTCAAAATCAACAGGCCAAGGTGCAGCTGTATGCTTGCAGGTCTACTTTCTTCCTTGCTTACGCACCCACGCTAGCTACCGAGATTCCCTGCATGCTCACGGGTCTGCTTCCTTCTTTCTATACATGCCCACATATTGGGGATCTGCCCTTAGTTGTTTGCTGCAATACCATGTGAACCATTTTTGTTCCCCTTACAAGCCCACGTGTTTTAGCTTATCTATATGAGTGGCCGTGCGCCTCATTTCTTACTACCTTGCACGACAACTTATCCATCCACTTCCCTTTTTAATTCTTTCCCTCTTTCTTTATTCCTTCACATCTTCCTTTATTTGCTCCTTCGCTTCCACATCTCCCTCACCCTAACTTCCCCACATGGCCACTCACCACCATATTTCCTCTCCGATCACCACATTTTCTCTCTCTCCCTTGTAGTTGTTCTCTCTCTATTTTTCTCTCATTTTCATCATTTTCTTTTTCCTTTTCCTTGGGCTTTCACGTTTTTACCCACATCACACACACCACTCACCTTATAATCATATATTGTGCACAAATTGTTTGCTTCTCCCACTTCAAGTAAGTATATTCTCTCATTGGATCTTTATATTTGGTTTAAATTTCATTTTGTGCTTAAATTTTAGCTTGTTATTTTACATCATTTAGGTCACTTTCAACATACAATTAACCCTTTATTCTTAGTCCTTTTTGTAATATTGTTTGTTGTGTGCTTAATATGTATGTAAAAGATGATGCATGTCAATTTTGGTGACTAAAACACTTCATTATGCTCTTTAATTTGACTCTCAAACATGCGCACACCACATGATGAAATATCTTAATGAGTTTTATCTTTAGTTTGACTTGTTCATAGCTCTTTTATTGGCATTCTTTTAATCAATGCTCATGGTTCATTACATATCTAGTGTCTTAAATGATCCTTTACATATAGTTACATGACTTTATCAATGAAATTTGAGGCCATATCTCTTTCATGCTGACTTATTCTTTTTGTACATTTAAGCATACTCTGTGTTATACTCATCTACTCACGTCGCTTTCTATTATGAATATCATCATTCTACCATCATCTTCACGTGTATACATGCTCATCTTTCTCTTCCAAGAGTACATTTTCCAATAAGTTGGGTTTTGTTTGAGTTCTTAGCTTATCATTTTACACTCACACTTATATTTGATTTTTTAGTGGCACCTAACAAGACTAAAAACACTAAAGCCTAAAGTTCTTTTAGTATCTATATTCCTTTTTATATTGATAGAGCTAGGGTTGCTTAATTTGAATACTTCAGTGCCTACACCTATGTAACCGGATGCTAGCAAGTGTACTAGATCAACTAGTAACATAGGGAAATAAGATTATGGCCCAAAATATCGAACCCAAGGGAAACTTATGCTTGTATGTTCTATTTCAATTTCAAAACCAATTTTTGAGTGTAAAAGAAAGAAAAGAAATCCCAAAGTTGTGATGATTGAAGTTTTAAAACTAAAACAAAATAAAGAGTTAAAATAATTAAAGCAAAGAAAACATGTAATAAAAACAAGTAAATTGAATGAGGTAAAAATTAATATTAAAAACAACTTTCACTAAAGGACTATCCACCTTAACCAATATTGCTATGACTTAAATAAAAGAAAACATACAAGTGATTATGGAGAATTTAGTTTAATAAACCCAGATAAATTTATTCAAGATTATCATTCCAAGCATCAAAATTTTGTTATTTAGATAAACTTAACACTTAGCATAGAGAACTGAATTAACTTTCCTAGATGTCTATTAAAGCCTTTCTCAAGAGATTTAACTTCCACCTATTCTTAGTTACACTTTTCTCAATCTTAACTTAATCAAACCAACACACAATTATAGCTTATTCATATTATAATCATGTATTAATCCAAATAAATTAACCTAAGAGCATACAAGTCAATAATCAACTCAAATCAATTAATTAACCAATGCTTAATCAAGTTAACAATCAACTTAAATTTGAGTAAAGACAAGACTATGTTTAAAAACTAAGAAATAATCAACTTGTATTGAATTGAAGAACAAACTTAAGTCATAACAATACAATTAAGGATTCAAGTATCCTTTAGCAAAAGTTAAAGAAAACTACTCACAAACCATTCTTATAATTAAAACCAAGCTTGAAGAAAAATAGTGAAAACTAAGTAACGTAAAAATAAACTAAAGAAAGTAATGCTTAATTCTAATGTAGATCTCTCCAATTGATCTCCTCTTTTTTTGATGTTTTTGACTGCTATTTATAGGGCAAAATTGTAGTAGATTCCTTCTTGAACTCCAGACATAAAATAGGAAGTGAACTCTGCTAAAACAGGAAGCTCGAAAATCCTTAGTGAAGTGGGAGTAGAAATCATGTGGCCACGCCCTTCCATGTTCATTTTCTACACGTGGTCATGTGTCTTCATGTTCTTCCTCACACGTGGTCACGTGTGGATTATGCCTTCCCTCATACGTGGTCATGTGTCTTTAATGCTTTCTTTAATTTCTCTTTCACGTGGCCATGGGTGAAAATAGCTTAACCCTTCACGTGGCCATCTCTTTCAAGTTTTACGTTTTCACGTGGCCACGGGTAGAATTCTTCATTGATTTCATGTGGTTACGTGAAAAGCTTCTGGACTGAACGCTCTATTTTCTCGCATCAACTTTCAATATTTGCACTTTTGGCCCTAATCTTTGCCCTTTTTGCAATTTAAGCCCTTTTATATCAATTTTATCCTGAAAACCAAACAAAACATGAAATTAACCTCAAAACATAAATATTAACAAATTAACTCTAATTTAACCTAAATAAAACCAAAATAACTAAATAAAAAATCTAAAAACATATAAAAAACTATATATAATTCACACTTATCACTATGTTCATCCAGCATACCTAAGTCAATTCTTTCTCAATATTCCTGTTGGTAACTTATAGAATGAGGTGCTATCTTTAATTCAATAGATTAGGTAGAAATAGTTCATAGATCATAAGCCTAAAATCTACCCTAACTTTGCGTGGGATTTTTTATATTCCTTTGAGTGCTATTTTAAGAGGGGCAGAGATAATACGGGTATAATAGGGTTTAAGTTTGGGAAGAAAGGATATTAAATGACCTTTAAGTAGTTTTTTGAACACTTAGGGTTTTTTTCAAATGCTCAAGTGAAGTTGACTGATGCTTTTGTTGAGGATAATTGGGAGCGAATTCGAGATCCACTAAACCCTGAGCCATGAAGAGAATGAAGATGCAAGGTTCATGCCTTAACAGATCATGCACTTAGAATAATTCATAGGTTTTTAACCAAGAGTGTCTATAATAATCTAAAAAATCTTAGTGTAATGAATGCTTCACAGACCATGCTTTTTTGGTGTATGGTGGATGGAATCTTCATTAATGGTGCATTAATTATTGTACATAATATTAGGGAGTTACAAAAGATGCCCTCTAATGTCAACAGCATCTCCATTGGTTGGATAGCTACAATTCTAAAAGAAGTAGTTGGTCTCCTAACCATAGGAGATCCAATTGAGGGGGATTTACCATGTATTGATAATGTTATGCTAAAAAGAATGAAGATCCTGATGCCTAAGCCATGTTGCCATTGGACAACACAGGAAGAGTATTTAAGGAAAAATAATATTCGCCTTGATGAGCAATCAAATGATCTGTATGAAGAAGAAGCCGCTCAAGTAGAGAATCCATCGGCAGATGATTCAGTAACACCTGTGTGGGAGGCTCCTTTTAATCAATTAAGTAGTCATATGGATGCTTAGCAAATTTGCCTGGATCAAATGCATGGGAAAATTGAGACATTATAGGATACGATTTTGGATGTCAAGCATACTGTTGAGACTTTTGTGCATCAATTTTAGCAACATTACCCACCACTTCTACCTCCATCAACATAGTTCTTCTACATTTGCTATGGACAGAAAAGTTTTTGGGAGGGGGTACGTAGAGCTTAAGCTTAATTTTGTTTAAGGATTTGACACTTCTAACACTCTTTATTTTAATTCATAAATCTATTTTGTGTTTATTTTATTGTGTTTATGTTTTGTGTTTAGGTTAATAGTAGGTTATTTCTTTTACTTAAGAATTTTGTAAGGCTTATTAAAAACAGAATGTAGTTCAAAGTTATCATCTAGTCTACACAAGAACTTAGTTTGCCTAGTTTTTCTTCAAAATTATGAACATGTTGAACTTGAATGGTAAAATGTGCATGTTAGATCTTTGCTTAGCAGTAGAACGAATATGTTGTTTGATCAATCTCTAGGTAGCCTAATTTTCAACTTGATATATATCAGTTAGTTTCTATCCTTTTGAAAGCACTTAAGATCAATTTTGAACTTAGAAAAAAAATAATGCAATAAAATAGTGAAGAAAGGAATTTTAGAATACTAGAACCTTCTTCATCATCCTTCGAAACATATAAGCATCTCAAACAACTTAGAAAATGATCTAGGCAAAAATTTTCTTGTTAAGCTTTTTAAAGACCTTTTTCCTATCCTTATGAAAGTTTTATCCATTGTAAGCCAATTTGAGCCTAAAGAGGTATGCTTAATGCTTGCCATATTGATTTTTCTTGTTACATTCATATGATTAACCATATAGCCTAAAATATTTTATCTTCCCTTATGGAATAAGCCAGTTTAGGATTAAATGGATTAATAGAAAGTTAATATCTTGATGGGTGTAGAGAGAAATTTCTTGGCAAGAGTTATTGTTAAATTTAAGTGAAAAATTTTCCTTGTAATTACTTTGTTATTATCCAAGTCTCTACTATATTGCTAGCATAAATGGTAGTTGAAGAAAAAAGAAAAAGAAGTAGATTGAAAATAAAGCTAGCATCTATGATAAACTTTTAAGTGTAGGGTAATAGCAAGAAAAATTGGGACTTCTAAAAGGATTTGAATTGGGGAAGAGTGAGAGAATTTTGATATGTTTTCTCTCATAAGATCTTTAAAAGGTTAAGTAAATTTGATGAAGTTCTTCATTGATTAAGTTAACGGGATGATATTTTAAGAATTGTTAGTTTATTTTATCTTAGAGCGGCTATTCTTTTTGACTATCTAATATTCATTATTTGATAACTATTACTTAAGCCCCATTACAACCTTTGAAAGATCTAAGTGATTTTGAGTTCTATTTTGAGTTGTTTCACTGAGATACCCTTTGGGTTCTGGTGCTAAAGGAGAGGTCTATGGTATTTCTAGAGTTTCAAGTACAAAACCATTTGTATACATATGTATACATTCATTCTAAGCTTCACTATATAGTTTTATTGATGTTTTGATTTACAAAATGCTTAAAATGACTTGATCATGCACACACACAAAAGGGAAACTAACTTATATTTTCTTTATTGAAGTTATTCTATTTAGAGATTCTATTAAGTGCTTTTGATAAATGCTAAGCTTGGTTATGAAATGCATGATTCATTATTCAAGTTTGATTATTTGGAGGAGTTAGTTCTAATTTGCTTGAGGGCAAGCAAGGTTTAAGCATGGGGTATTTAATAATTATGAATTACATAATATTTTTAGTATAATTTTAGGTGTTTAAGTTGGTTAATTTTGTTTTAATTTGATTGAATTATAGTTTAAATATTTACATTTGTGTTTTAGGAGGTAATTATAAGTTTTAGTGTGTTTCAAGGTAAATTGCCAAAAAAAACATAATTGCAAAAAGGCAAGAAGATTTGGGCCAAATATATAAAATTGGAAAATTTATTCTAGTAAAATGTACGTGAAGTCCAGTGAAGTAATAAGTGGCCATGCATGAAGATTGCATAAGATTTTGAACTACTGTGTATGAAAACAAGTCAACTAGTTTGATTATTGAGTGGCTGTACACCTGGAAGCCTTTTTCATCAAGTGGTTGTGCACTTCAATCTTTGCCATGCATGGAAGTGCATGAGAGGAAGGAGAAACTTGAGTGGTCATGCACCCTTTGGAGAAGAATGCACAGTAGTGCATCTAATAAGGCAAGGTTTTGTTCGGCCATGCAAAGGAAGTTCGATGCTTCGAAGGATTTTCTAGTTTAAGAATAAGTCTTTTCCTATTCTAATTGAGGAAGTTTAGAAGGCCACTATGTCTTATTTTGCCTATAAATAGGAGACTTTAACACCAAAGCAAGGGCATCATCAGTTTGAAGAATTCAATACTTTAGTTTACTTTGTTTTTCTATTTCTTCTGTCTTTATTCAGTATTGTTCTTCTTAAAACTTTGTTTTAGTTTTTAAACATACGTAGTGAATAGTTTTCTTTAACTTTTGCTAAAGGATACTTGAATCCTTAACTCTTTATTATTTTGACTTAGTTTGTGCTTAATTTTATTGCAAGTTTTGATTATTTCTTAGTTTTTTAGCACAACTTCATCATTAGTTAGCTAAACCTTGATTGTTAACTTGTTTAATTATTGGTTAATAATTTATTTTTGGTTAAATTATCGAAATGTATGTTCTTAGGTTAGTTTAATTATGTTAATGCATGATTATATTCTTTATTAGATATAATTTTGTGTTAATTACGGTAAGTTCAGGCTAAGAAAAGTATGACTAAGAATAGGTGAAAGTTGAATTTTCTTGAAAAAGGATTTAATAGACATATAGGAGATTTAACTCAGATCTTTATGCTCAGTGTTAGATTATTCTGAATAAGAAAGTTTTAATACTTAGAATGATAATCTTAAGTTAAGTTATCTTGTTTTATTCATCTAAGTTCTTCATAATCACTTGTATTTCTCTTTAATCAAGTCATGACAATATAGGTTAAGGTGAATAGTCCTTTAGTGAAAATTGCTTTTAAATATTGACTTTTTATCTCATTTGACCATTTGTTTTAATTTGATGATTTTAAAAATCTTTCATTCTTTTAGTTTATTATTTTCAGTTTTAAAGTTTGTAGTTTTCAACCTTTAAAATTACAACTTTGGGATTTAGTTTTTGTCTTTTACACACAAATTTCATTTTAAAAATTAAATCATTCATACATGCACAAGTTTCCCTTGCGTTCGATATTTTAGGATCATAATTACATTTTCCTATATTACTAGCCGATCTAGTACACTTGCTAAATACCAGTCAGTCTCATTCCTTAAAATACGGCTCCTAACCTTAAAACATATAGCGATAACACCGACCTTCAAGTTCACATTGATCAGTTTCAGCACACTATGCTGGTACTGACAATAGAAGACACTACATTGTGAAAAATATTTTCACAAATGTTGGCGGACTCCAACTCAATATGGTTTTGTAATTTTTTCGAGAACTACATCAATAATTTTGAATAGTTCAATGATATGCTTATTGCAAAGTTCGTTGCTACTATCCGATCGAACAAGGTGTCAGCAGACCTTAACTTTGTCCAACAAGAAAAGGAAAACCACTAAAGACTTATGTGGAGAGGTTTAATGATGTCACAATGGATAGATAGAACCTCAACCTGGAGGTAGCCATCAATGCCCTCATCAAAAACACCAGATGCTAAAACTTCAGCAACTCATTGAGCAAGAAGCCACTGAATAGATTTTATCGAGCTCATATTCCAAGCTCACAAATACATCCAAATGGATGAGGCTCAGCATTTACATAATAGTTCGTATAAGTATTAGGGATCTGAGAAAGAGAAAGAAGAAGTGGGAGTATCAACTCAACACAAGGCTAGCTCTCACCGAACAGACTCTGGGAGACATAGGGTTAACACTTCTAATCACACCTATACTATAGCTGCAAACCACATGGATGACAAAAAGAAAGATAGGTCAACCCCTCTTAATGCTTCGCACAAAATGCCTTGGTGGAAACATATACATATATCACTAATTTTCATTCAAAGTCCTAGACTCTTTTCCTTGAAGAATCTTAAACATTTCACCCTAAGATCCAAAATTTTCTATAAAGTTAAATCACAATTTTTACTATTAAAATGCTATCCTTGTGCCATAAAATTTCTCATGCCATGAGAATAATCATACTTCAGACAAGGTTGATCCTGGGGCTGTTTCTTAGAGATATGACATGATAAACAGATATCTGGTATGCACTCCTTGATGGAGGTAGGCCAATATTGAATATTAATCCAAGGGATTATTACACTGCATGTGATCAGAACTAGTGAAAGTAAACATTATAACCTAGATATCCTAGTACATTGTCTCTTAATAAAATAGAAGTGGATTTATTTGGATTTAAATGTTCACTTGCAAATATTTTCTATAATCAGGGTAATGAAGATATTTACTTTCAACCAGCAAAAGATTTCTTATAATAAGTATGCCAATTATGTTTCTTATAATAACTAGTGAAAGTAAAGATTTCAACCTGGATATCCTAGTACATTATGCCTTTAATATGTTTGTTTACTACTGTGGTATATCAATTTTGAAATTATTGGACCAACAATGGTGGTTTAGATGAATGTTAGAATTTATAATAAGTATGCCAATTATGAAGACAAGTTAAATATTGTGTTTGTGGTTGAGTATATAATATTGTGTTTATCTCTTATAGAACTTTGGTTTAGTTATATCTACACGGATGAGTCAATGGCAGCAGATGTAAATTCGTTGACCTTTTTCTTTTGCTTTACTTTTTTTTTGACCAAGTATCTTAATATTTTTTTATTTTAGCTCCAATTCCATATTTAAACTCTTTTAATTAGAAGTATTAGTAAGTTAATTAAAATTTCTAAAACTCTTAGATAACAAAAATAAAAGCTCAAAAAAAAATTGCATATGTATTACTATATTTTTTAAATCCAAATCTCATTGCCAATTCGTAGGCATTTTACAACTCAGAACATGGAATTTATCACTTTAAACATGACCGGAATGAATATTTTTTTCTATTCAAGCTAAATGCATGAGATTCCTGCTCCATTGCAAATGTAATGGTTTTTGTTTATATTTGTCAAACAATTTATCATTGATATGTTTTTACAAGAATTTTTGAGAGGGTGCATTTCGATAGACAATAATGCATAAGTAGTCTTTAAACTTTCAAATGTTTGTGTATCGATCCTTCATTTTCAAAATTTTTAACTGATAGATGGGGACCATAGCTGGATCAGGCAACATACAAGACTCATCAGCATCTCTACCTGTCGGAACAGGCAATATGATTTGCTTTTGAGGCTGGACTTGATTTTTGCATTACCTGCTAAAGAAATTACGTCTTTCTATTTTGGAAAATATAGTTTTTGCCTTCTAAGATTCCAGGATTTGCATTATGAAACGAGTAAATGTTGTAAATGATGTGATTTTCTTGTGTTTGATGTTATTTTCTTTTTGGAAAATAGTAAAGGCAAATAATTAAAAAGTCATTGAAAATGGTGCCAGCTCTAACGGTTGAATTTACCTATATCATGATTAGACCAAATTAGTTCTTAGATCCTCTATTTTACTCCTTGATATACATGTCAAAGTCAATGAGTTAATTAGATTGTTTGAATACTAATACAGGTTTGGTTGTGAGTATATAATTGAGGAAGCTCTTTTACTGTGTTGTTGATTTGAAATACCATGTTTCTTAGGGGTTATATATATCTTTAGTCTTTTATTCTTATCCGTTTGATGATGGATTGGTAATGGTTGTGCTGGTTTAAAGTACTAGGTGGGCACCAGAGGATATAGTTTGCACTTTCCTTTTCTTCCAAGTGTGTCCAAAAGCTCTATTTAACTTTGTGTTTTTTAGCTTTCTTTCCTGTCATTCATGGGTTTCTGATATTAAAAAATTGTAATAATTTTTAGCGATGGACAAGACCGTCGTTAATATTTTTATTTGTGGCTGAATTTAGCAAAGGAATCTAAATTTCTATTGCTAAAAATAGCAACGGAATTTAAATTTCGTTACTAAAAATAGCAACAAAAATTTATATCTGTTGCTAATTTTAGCAACAAAAATCAAAATCCGTTGCTAAAATTGACCAATTCACCCAATCTTTCATTGTTGAATTTAGCAACGAAATTCAATTTCCGTTGTTTGTTTCAAAATTTAGCAATAGAATTCAATTTCCGTTGCTAAAAATAGCAATCGCAGAATTAGCAATTGAAATTTTCATTGCTATTTTTGATTAGCAACAAAGAATTGACATTTTTCGCTGCTAATTTTCATTGCTAAATTGTAATTTTCTTGTAGTGTCCCATCCTTGAGCAATTAGCATTTGTATTAATCACTACCACAGTGAAGTTGTATCTTTATTTTTAGGCTCACACAGTTACAATACGAACCAATTTAAACTTACAAAATGTATTGCAGAGGCTAGAGTGTTCAGGGAGGTTAATGGAGTGGGCAGCCCACCTGGACAAGTTTGATGTTCAGTACGAATGCCCAACCTTGAAGGTATAGATCTTACCAGACTTTATGGATGAACTACATTTCTAGTACCGAAATTGGAAAAAAGTTCATGAAAATTATATGTGGCTGGAACAGCATGCTTTAAAGGAACAGGTGTTGGAGTTAAGTTTTAAACCCAGGGAAACTCCGCATCTGAGCCATAACACACATAACTTTCCCTGCCTCCAATAATATGGTAGAATATAAAGCTCTATGTTATGGGCTACAACTGGCAATAGAGGTAAAACCTGATATCCTGGAGATATTTTCTAATTCACAGCTAGTTATAATCCAAATTAAGGGAGTTTTGAGGCAAAAGATGGTTCAATGAATCGGTACAAAGAGTTTACGTCCGATCTCCTGGCCAAATTGGAAAAAAATGAAAGCACCTAATCGATCACTCAGTTACCTCAATTGGAAAACATGAAAGCAGATACTCTGGCTAAAAAGGCTTGTCTAGGCATCCCAGCTTAGACCGTAAACATCATATCAAAAATGGTTTCATAACCAACTTATGAAACTTACCAAGTTCAACTAGCAGAGCTAATAGTGGGATGGCGCCTCCTTATTTATCAATATTTGACATCGGACACTTTACTAGAAGATCAAGTGCATGCCAAAAAGATAGTTTGAAAATCAAGCTTGTAGGCCATGCTGAATGAGAAGTTGTACAGGAGATCCTTTTCAAGCCCCTGGACCTTATATGTTAGCATAGAGGAAGAAGATTATTTCCTTAGGGAAATTCATGAAGGGATTTGTGGGGCTCATGAAGGAGCATAAGCCATAGCTTGAAAAGCACTCATGCAGGGGTACTACTAGACTACCTTAGAGGCAGATGCCAAAGCATTATTCTAGAAGTGCGATAAATACCAAAGGTTTGCCAACATCCTGAACATTAGTTCAACAAGATATAAGCCAATTCACAGCCCATAGCCTTTCGTCTAGCAGGGAATTGACATACTGGGTCCTTACCCCTAAGCAAAGGGATAACAAAAATTCTTAATGGTAGCAGTAAATCACTTCACCAAGTGGGTGGAAGTTGAGCCCCTCGCCTCCATTACCCCAGCAAACATTATTAAGTTTTTTCAAAAGAATATCATTACAAGGTTCGTGATCCCACACTCTATTATATATGACAATGGTAAATAATTTGATTGCCAGGCCTTCAAGACATTTTATTTGGAACTAAACAACAAACTAAGTTTCACTTCAGCCTATCACCTACAGTCTAATAGAATGATCGAAGTAACCAATTGAACCATCCTCTCCAGTCTTAAGAAGTGGTTAAATAAAGCCAAAGGGCTTTGGGTAGACGAGCTTAACAACGTGTTATAGGCATATCGAACATCCCCCAAGCAGTAATGGGGTTAATACCATTTGCTTTAACCTATGGTATAGAAGCTATCATCCCATGTGAGGTAGGCATGCCGAGCATTAAAGCATCGCAACTCGAGGAAGGATATAAAGCCAACCTACTGTACCACATAGATTGATTGAAGGAAAGCTGAAAGTTCGCCTAGGTCCAGTCAATAGCATATAAGCAACGTATGGCAGCATACCATGATCGTAAACTGAAATCGAGGTGGTCATAGCATAAGCAATCATGGGGATAGGCAAAATGGATCCTAATGGGGAAGGGCCCTACATAATTCGAGAAGTCATCAAAAGTGGCACATACAGAGTTAAATATCTCTCCGAAAAAATACTCCCACACTGATGAATGTGTCAAGCCTCTAATTATACTATCAATAGCTCGGCATGATTGCTAAACTATACTTGTTTAACTTCTTAGCTTGGCACTATCGCCATTTCAGTTGTATTTATGCAATCCATGCAAGTTCAATACAATCGCCAAGATAGTTAACTTTTAATTCTAAGTTTTTCAATGGTTTTCACTCATAGAACGCATTTATGTAAGGAATGATAGATTCTATAAAAGACATTCATTTTCAAAGTTTTACAACACTTCACCCTACAAGCTCGGCAATTTTGCCAAAATAGGCATAGGACAACTACGAGTCTGCTGAATATCATCCCCTCAACTTACACTTCTAATTGATAAATAGATCTAACAATATTAGTAACATTGCCAAACTTACGACCGTCCTGGCTTTGTGCTCGACATTGTAGCCAAACCATCCTACAGTGAATACAAGTTAGGCGATCACAGTTCCTCGATAATGTAATGTTAAATGCAAGGTATTCAATTTGATGAACTCATTTTTTACATTACCCTTTGTTAGGTGTTTTCTTTTTATTCGGCCATGTTCGATATTATTACCATGAGAAATTTTGTAACTCAAATGATAGCTCGCCTCACCACACACACATGTAAGTATTTTTATTTAAGTGTTCTTACACAAATAATTCGGATATAAACAACAAACTTAAATGCAAAATATGGCAAAAAGTAGTTTGCATTTTATAAATATAAAATGGTTATAATAGACTAGTCCTCATCAAGATATACATCATCCAAAAAGGATAGGTCTAACTCGAGGTATTTCCCTTTTACAAATGAGGAGATCTTGGTACTAAAAGCTATGAACCTTTCAACCAGCACCTCGGCCTCCTTTTCTTCTCGTTCGGCATTTAGGCGCTCTCACTCCACCTTTTGAGCTTAAATTGCTCCACCTCAGCCTTTAGGGCTTGGCTTATCTCTTTTTCGCGAGCCAGCAAAGCCTCTAACTTGGCCATCTAGCTTACCAATTCTTCAGCCTACTTTTTAGCCTCCATAGCCTCACCCATTTTTGACCAAAGAGCACAATAGTTAGAGTCTACTAGCCTCCATTTGCTGATTAGAGTGTTCATCTTGGCTATGGTGCCATCGATCCATAAAGATTCTTATAGCAATGATGAGAAACTAGATTATGAAAATAGGTGTTAAACGGAGTCTAAAAGTACAATTTGAGACTAAATTGGGCTCAAATGGGTTCTCAAATTAGACAGCAAAATTTTTATTCAGTATCGTAAAAAGGGTTAATCGAAAGTTTGATCAGAGCTTTAAAAATAGCAAGTGATCTCTAAAATTTACAAATCTACATAAAATGAGATTTATAATATTTTGGTGTAAAAAATAAATTTTACGGTAACACCAAAAATTGATTAATTAGATAACTTGGAGCGAATCAAACCAAAAATGGACTTCAATTGTGCTAAAAATTTTTATAAAGGCTTAATTTACTATTTTAATAATTATAGAATTGATTTTGAGTGAATGTGAGCTTAGGAAGAGAGAAATAATTTTGACTGCATTAAATTCGCTTAAAATCAAATTTGGGCTTAAATTAGGTCCAATCACTTTGGTTTAACCGGACTTGCCTATCAAAACGTCAGAAAACTCCATAAAAACCATGAGGTTTCTACCTTCTTCTTCTTCTTAAAGCCCAATTCTCCTTCTTCCCATATAACCACCATTTTCTTCATTTTTTTCCAATCTCTCTCTATAATCAAGCCTCTTAGCTTAATTTCAACCTCTCTAGAATATTATGGTAACCTCTAATCTCTAATTTTATGAGTATAAGTGAGATAAATTATTATGTATCAAATTTGAGGTAAGAGAAATTAAAGGTTTTAATTTAGTTTAATGGTTCTAATAAGTAAATTAAGGTATGTAGAGTATATTTATGTGGTTATTTTGTTGAAGGGAAAAAAGAAATTGATGGATTTGTGCCTTGGTATATTTGGCCACTTTCTCTTTTCTCTTCATTAAAACAAAATACTAATGCACGGACACTCCAAATTGTTCACGCAGTAGTGCAAAAACATTCTAGACTAATCGTCTAATTCTCCGACATAAAATTTTGAAATTTACAATATTGCCCTAGAACTTTGTATTTTTCTCAATTAAATCCTTTTTTCTTAAAAATAACAAAACTTACAATTAACTCTAAAATTATAAAATTAACCAATTGAACCAAACTAACACTAAATTAACTCAATTAAATACCTAAAAACATATTAAAAATATCATTAATCTCACAATTATCAAATATCCCACACTTAGACTTTGGTCTCCCTTGAGCAAATTAGAATAATCCAACTCCTCAAAATAATCAAACTTCAATCAAGAATCATGCATTTCAAAATCATGCTTAGCAATTAACAAGAGCATTTATCATAATTCCAACTACAATAAATTCAACAAGACAATATGAGTTAGTTTATTTATGTGTCTGCAAGACCAAAATATTTTAAGTATTTTAAAAACCAAAACACCAATGCAAATACATAGTTAAGCTTAGAATGAATGTACACATGAGTATACAAATGGTTTCTCACTTGAAACTATAGATACACCATAGGCCTCTCCTTTAGCACCGGAATTCGAAGGTCATCTTCGCTAAACAACTCAAAAATAAATCTTAAAATCACTTTGGTATTTCAAAGGTTGTAATGGGGCTAATGTATTGGTTATCAAAGAATGGATAAAAGATAATAAAAATAATAGCCACTCTAAGATAAAATATATTAATAATTCTAAAGTGTCATCCCATTAACTTAATCAATATAGAATTTAACTAAACTTGCTTAACCTTTCACAATTCAAAGCTCTTATGAGATAAAACTATTGAAAATCTTCTCAATTTCACAATTCATACCCTTTTTAGAAGTCGCAATTGGTTTCCTTTGTAACTACCCCATATTTAAGATTTTTTTTCATACATGCTAACTTTATTTTCAATGCTTCTTTCTTTTTTTATTTTATTTTTTTCCAACTAGCTTTGTTGTTAGCATTACAATAATATAACATAGGTAATAATAAGGAATTTTACTTTTTATTTGACTTCACTTATAGCTCTTGACAATAAAACCAAAAATATCTTAGTACACCCTTTAAGATGCCCAACAAAATTAATCCATCCAATCTTAGAGTGGCCAATTCTAGAAAGAAAGATAAAAGCTTTTTAGTTTATATGGTTAATGAATGAGTGTAAAAAGAAAATAAAAATGGCATGCATAAGCATACCTTATTACGCTCCAAATGGTTAACAAATGTCAATTAAATAAAAAGGGGTGGGAAAATATGGTTAAATATGGCTCTACATGAAAAATATTGCCTAAATCACTTTCTAAGTCGAATTAAGTTGCTTTTATGCTTTGAAGTGTGGTGAGAAAGGTTCTAGTATTTTAAAATTCCTTACTCAACTAATTCATGCATTGGTTTTTCTCTAAGTTTAAAAATTGGTCTTAAGTGCTTTAATGAATAGAAAACTAACAAATATAAGTCAAGTTACAAATAAAACTAGGTAGAAATTCATCAAACAACATGCTTGTCTTAATGCTAAACATAAATTTTAAACATTGCACATTCTAAATTCCAGTTCAATATGTTCAATTTTGAGAAAAAAGAAACTAGGGCACGCTAAGCTAAATGTACAATAAATAATATTGGAACTAAATCTACTTAACTAACATACAAATTAAAAATTAAACATGCAACCTAAAACAAAAGTAAACAACTAAAAAAAAACAACCTGACTAAAACAAAATAACTAACATAATTCATAAGTAAGAAAATGAGCAAGGTAAGAGAACTCCCTTAGTTTGATCTTTAAAATCTAGCTCTACTGAGCTTTATCCCCCTCTTAAAAATTTTGTTGTCCTCAGCAAAGTATCAAAAATTTTAGCTCACTACATAACTTTTGAGAAACAAGTTAGTGCCCAAGAGAAGTGTAAGTAGAAGAATTTCACACTTGGGTTAAAAGTAATATATAAATAAAAAAACCACAATTAAGCCCAAAAGAGTCCTGAAATCCAATGAATTAATCGAACAAGCAAATATGCCTCTCAAACCAATACAATACAATGAACAAGACTTAATAATCATGGGAACTAAGTAAACAAATAAAACTAGGCCAACTGGTTTGAGTGCTCAATGCATAATATCCATATGTTTCAAGATAAACAGTGTGTGAATGCATAACCTCAAGTGTGAAACTAATTAGTGATGGTTAGGCTTAAATAAAAGGGAGAGAAAAATTTCAATTGGTCGTGGTAAGCACAAAATCAAATATGCCAATTTAAATACAAATTCAACCTATATCAAGCCAATAATAAAATTCAATTCCAAATAATAGGTTGCTAAAAGTAATGGAATGCAGATGAACTCAATTCAATTCAAAATTAAACTATGAGAAAACTTATATTTAAGAACAATAAAGTCACACCAATTATGCATATTAATCTAGGTAAGCAAATTGAAGTATTAAGCAAATAAAAACAAATGAAAAATGCCCTTAAAACTTCAAATTGAAAATTGAAAGCTTAAACATCATTTTTAGGACCCAAAATGAGCTATTACATGGGGTATAGCCCAATAATGAATGTCCGTCTCAAAATGAGCTTTCCAAAAATATATTATAATAGTCAATCAAACACCTGTAGCAAAAGTTATGATCAAAACACTACCTACTATAATAAAGACTCAACACAAGTGAAAATTTGCAGGTGATTCATAACAAAAATCAAAATTTAAGTTACTTAAGCATAGGTGTGAGCTTGAGTGAGTATATTGGTGCTTAGGTTAGTGATAAATTACGTGGGTGAGTGATAAAGTGGATGTGAGTGTGTGTGAGTGATATGATAGAAAAAGGAAAAAGGGAAAGGGCAAAAAAGATATGCACGATCATGCATTGGAGAAAAAATGGAAAGGCACAGCCAGGCGAGGCAGGGAGAGGCTGCTTAATAGGTTTGGGGCTTGTGAGGCTGGATAGTGCACGAGCGTGTGAGTGGGTCTAAGACTTTTATGGTTAGGAGACTCTAAAAATTTATTTTTTCTTCACATTAAGGCACCACGTTAAATTTAATTCACCTTAATTCCTTCTCAAATTTAATTAATCCCCACCAACACTATTAACTTAAAATTTAAACCTTCACTCATGCAAATCCAAACTCAACTAATTTATGTTGAAACTCCATCAACTTGACCTTTTGAAACATGTAAATCAGTTTACAACACTCCTAAATTGTACGAAATCTAACTTGCTAAAATGCTCTTTCTCTTTAAGTTCATTTCTCAATCATGCAATTTAAGCTTATTTAAACTCATTGACTCTTAATCAAATTCAAGGCAACATGTAAATTAATAGTATGTAATTTGACATCATAAATCAAATATAATATTCTTTATACTAGAAACCAAATTATTTTCACTCAACCCAACTAAAAATCCTTCTAAAGCAATATGCATGCCTCTAAATCAGTTGAAGCACAAATTAATTAATTTTTACTTATCAAATGAAAATTTCTTTCTTTTGTTTATGAAGCCTCAAGGAATTATAGTCAAATTTTACATTCAAATAATGGATTCAACTCAAAATTCATAAATCTATGTTAAGCTCAACTGAATTATATTACCTCAAACTCCAAATGAGTTTCTTAATTACCCTAAAAGAACTGTCTAATCTTAATTAAGCACAATGATCAATAGAAGCTTATTTTCAACCCAAATCTTGAACCCATGAATTACAATACTAAAAACACACTAAACAAAAGAAACATAAAGAACATGAATTAAATGTAGAAACCTATGAAATAAAAAACCATAAGACATAACTCATTAAAAAATCGATGAAAATTCAAAGAGAAGGGTTAGAATAGTTCTGATTTATTGAGTTCCAGCTCGATTCATTTTACTCTTAGAAGGTTGAGCTTGTGATCCAAATGTAGGTCTTTCTAGGATTTGCTCTTCATTTTCTCCCATCAGTAGAATAAACTTATCATAGTTCACCAAAATTGAAAATTCCATATCTTCAATAAAGCATAACCCTACTGGTTGTTCAAGCCTAAATAAATTCTTCAAGCATATTGAATCTAGTGTATCCACTTAAGAATTTTTCCCTTCTTGCTCCTTTAGTGATAAATTCTCTACAAGAGATCCTATATCTTCTAAATAAACACATAACTTGTCTTGAAAAATTTATTGTTCCTATTGTTTCTTATCTTTTATTAATGAATGATTTGTTTCCTTTTCCTTACCACCATCACTTTGAAATTTCATAGAAACTCTCAAAAGTTCTAGTTTAGATTCCAACCTTTCAATTCCTTTCCCTTGATCCCTTAGTAAACTTTCTTGACTCTTAATTATCTCCTCTTGAGTCCTTATCTTCTCTTCTTAAATTCTTAATTTTTTTTTGAATCCTAAAATTCTCCTCTTGAATTCTAAAATGTTCCTCTTAAGTCTTTAACTTCTCTACTTGAATTATAAACCTTTCCTCTTGAGTCAATAATGTAACCTCCATCTCCTCTTTTTCAGCACAAAATTTCCTTTCCTTCTTTATAAGCAAGTCATAACTATCTTTAGTTTCAGAGATAACTGTTAGTGTAAGCCCTAACCCCAATGCATTGTTATAAAAAACTTAAGTTAATAAATGAGGCATTTGTTTTATCTATTGTATTCCGATGCATATCAATGATAGAACTAGCTAAGAATGTTATTTCAGTTTAAGTTATCATGTGTGAGGCACATGGTTGTAAGGCCTTGAAACAATAGAAACTTCATTATAAATATCCATAGTCAGTCATTGTTATGGGAATAACAAATGAATTAAGACTAGTATGCTATCTCTGATAAGATGAGTTATGTCTTACGGATCATAAAGACAAGAGTGTCAATCAGAGATCATAGATACATGTTTAGAACATGGTATCTGGATTCGATCCATTCATGAGAACACTACATGATACAAGTCATAAGTCTTTATCAAGTGCAAGTTTTGCATTGGAGTTCTTAAACCTAAAATCTCTATGAAACTCTTTATGAATTACTATGTACTTTGACATACACCTATCGTACTTGTAACAGGGTGGCAAGTATGGGTATGCACTGATTCATGTTAAAGAGTATGAGAGAAGTGAAGGGATTACCCCTCTCGATAAGAAAGAAAATATCATCGACCACTTGATCAGTGAACTGAGAAGTGTATGGCCATATCAAGATGAAATAATGAGTAATCATTATTTATCTGAGAGTTCAGTGTCACTGGAATATCAAGAAAGGAATTAGTATATATAAGGATGACTAGTTTTATGCCTTATATTAATTTTGATATTTAAGGGTAAGGGACTATGCAAAATTGCATTAGGTCACTAAATGCCATTTGCATTTTCATTTAATTTGGAAAGCTATAATATCTTGCTAGAGAATATATATAGCCTTTGAATTAATTCATTGCCAATATTAAATGGATCTATAGGATCGCACACAAAGCATTGGGCTTAAAATATTTAAATAAAATATTAGTCATTAATTTGGACTTTTATTTAAAGTCAAATTAATGTATGAAATGGGTATTAAAATTGCTAAATGGACCTTGGTCCATGAGAGAGGAAATTTTCGGGCTATGTAGATTTAATTTAAATTAATTAATTATCTTGGATTAATTAAGTTAATTAAGTATTAAATTCTAATAATATTTGAATCAAAATAAAACACTTAAATAAGAGAGAGAGTGGCCGAAATTCAAAGATAAAATCATAGTGAATTTTGGCACATGTATATCCTAAATAAGTGATTTATTTTTATTATATGTCTTATGTTTATTTTAAATTAATTTGAATTTAAAATTTAAAAGAATTTGAATTAATATATGTCACTTAATTAGAAAGTGATGGAGGCTGAATTTACTACCTAAAGATAGTAAATTTCAGCATTCAAACTTGACCTAAACAAGTGATATATATTAATGAATTAAAAGGAAGAAAAAGACCTAGCCGTTTTTTTGCTCTCTCTCTCTCTTGGCTGAAATACACAAGGGGAAAGAATTCTTTCTTGTTATCTTTTGTTCTTGATAATAAAATCAACCTAAAAGAAGAATAATATTAGATCTTGTGGCTTCAATCCATTCCCATTGCCAAATATTCAAACATAGAGCAAACACTCTCAATTTTAAGCCATCTTTGCAAGTGTGTGTGTGAGAATAGAGCATAGTGGTGTAAAGGTAGCTCCTTGGCATTGGTGTTCCAGATCTGAAGTATATAAGTTCATCTTATATATTTACAATTGCAAAAATCAAGTTTTTAAGAGCATCCAAGCTTGTAAGTTTTTAAAACCCTAAAATTGTATGTTTCGATTCTATGTCGTATATTGTGTGGCATGAATGATCTATATTTTTTATTTTTCTACCGCATGATCTTCATGTATTTTCCATGTGATATCCCATCAATGGTATCAGAGCCTAAACATGCTTATTTTAGTGCTTTGGATGCATGATATCTTGATTAAAAATCGTTCGTTTAAAAACATGCAATGCTGAAATTTTCTATTTTGAGTTTTTTGCATTGTTTTAGTGTAAAAACGATTTTAAATGATTAGTTAGGTATTATAATTATTATGATGACA
The DNA here is from genome assembly GCA_037975025.1 of Excoecaria agallocha. Taxonomy (NCBI): domain Eukaryota; kingdom Viridiplantae; phylum Streptophyta; class Magnoliopsida; order Malpighiales; family Euphorbiaceae; genus Excoecaria; species Excoecaria agallocha. The sequence continues at coordinate 10,326,178 of CM075808.1, read as the reverse complement.
TGTTTATATACTATCATAAGATGTTCTTAGAGTTTTTCATGGTCGGATTTAATTATAAATACCTGATGGTATGTGTTAATCTTGAAACTAGGTGTTAGTTTGCATGATATGTGTTTGTTTAACAACTAGTTTTCAAAATTAAATGTATAAACATGTTTGTTAGTGATTTTTAAAGATTAATAACAGATCTGGACATATTTTAAAATTTGTTTTAATTCTGGTCCATGACAATTTAATTGATTAATTTTAAAATCACTTAAAACTATGACTAGTTTGTGTTTGTTGCATGTTTAATCAACATTGTTTGTTTTATTTTGATTCAAATGGAAAAAAACACATTTAGATAAGATATGAATAGAACCTTAACTCAATGTTTATGACCTTATTTAAATTATTAAATGGCTAATAAAATAGTTTTAAGTGTTTGTGCATTGTTTGTGGCATTATATGAGCATTAAACAACTAGTTTCATTGTTGTTTGTATGTTTTAGTATATGTCATGTATGATATATGTTCTTCATGATTTTTATGTTTAATTCATGTTGGTACATATTATATGCATTTTTAATGTTTATGGGCTATATGACATAATATTAAAAGTGGCAAAATTGGAAATTATACTAGAGTTGATTTATAGCACAAATCTAACTAATTTGTATTTTGGGTTTTAAGAGAGCTTATTCAATAAGTGGATTTAGTCCATTGGGCTTTGGCCTAGGCCCATCATAGGGTCTTCTCTTAAAATTTCAAGTACACAATTTTCATTAATGGGCTTTGCTAAATTAATTAAAATTGGACTTTATTTTATCCATGAATGTTATGTATATTTATTTACTCGTTTTGTGTGATGAATGGATATGCATGGTGCATTAATGGGCCCTGGGTTTTTGTAATTAAATATGGCCTGCATGCTATTATGTATTATTGTAAAAGTTTCATTTATTTCTTAGTATAGAATTTATTTGAAGACTTTGTAAATCAAGACGAAGCGCACCGGAGTGGAGAAGCCCAACTCGAAGATTCTTATGTAATAGTATAGAATCTTAGTTGTACGTTTTTGGGCCCATGTTTGTCATGCTTTTCTATATGTAATTATATATATATACATGCTATGAATGGATGACAAAGAATATTCCATGTAAGCCGTAATAAAATGAATCCCTAAAATAGTAAGTCACAAAGTTGCCTTCCTAATTCGAAACATGTCAAGGCATCGATCATCGGTCACATAGACTAGGAGTCCTAGATGTTCCTGATTATCTTTGTGAGGCATGGGTTGTGAATGTAGGTTGGACTTAACATGAAAAGGGATTCCCGGACCTAGGCAACTAATAAATGGGTTTGTGCTATAATATCTTAAGATGTTATCCCATTTGATCCAAGAGTCATGTATGAGACATGATTGGAGTCTTCCTACCAAAGTAACTTAACTTGTTAGGTATACAAGCTCAGCTTGACTAATAAGTTATTGTGAAAAGTGGATCTTAGCCCACATTAAAACACTAACGCGAATTATTTAAAGGTATATTAATTCGGTTTGCGGGATTATAAGTAAGACCTCATTTAATCTTGCTAAGTTTTTATTATAGATTGAAAATGGCTTTTTCAAACAACAACTTTTCATTGCGGTCGGCCTGAAAAAAGGCAAATTGAATGGTACCAATTTCATAGACCGGTCTTGAAACTTGGGAATTATTCTTAAGCAAAAGAAAAAGTCGTATGTTTTGGATGCACCCTTACCCGGATAACCTACTAGGAATACCTCTGTGGTTCAAAAGGAAACTTTTTAGACCAAGAAGAGTGACTCCAATGATGTGACCTGTCTGATGCTGGCCACTATGGTGCGTAACTTGCAAAAGCAATTCATGGACCAAGAGGCTTATGCGATCATGGCGCACCTTAAGGAGATGTTCCAAGAGCAAGCTCATCATCAGAGATTTGTGACAACAAAGGCATTAACTTCTTGTAAGATGACTGCGGGTACTCCTATTAGTACCCATGTACTCAAGATGAAAGGGTGTCTTGATACTCTTGAGAAGCTTGAGGTACAAGTCCCAAAGGAATTGTCCACTAACTTGATCTTAAGTTCATTGGCTAATGATTATGATCCATTTGTTATGAATTATAATATGCATGCAATGAACAAGACAATCACCGAGCTTCATGGGATGTTTAAGAATGCTGAAGAGAACATTCGAAAGACCAATCCCATACTTATGGTTCAATGAGGCATTATAAAGGGACCCACTAAGGGAAAGGGAAAGGGAAAGGCAAAACCCAAGTATGACCTAGCTCGCTTAAGTCAAATGGGAGTGCACCTTAGGCCCAACCCAAGCCCAAGGCACAAAAGCTCAAGGAGAGCGAGAGCACATGCTTCCATTGCAACAAGTTAGGGCATTAGAGGAAGAATTGTACTCTCTTCAAGGAAGAACAAAAGAAGAATGGAGCCAAGACATCTAGTTTTGGTATTTTTGTTGTTAAAATTAACCTTTCTATTTCTACCACTTGGGTATTGGATACCGGTTGTGGTTCTCACATTTGTAAGAAATAGGCGATTACTTAGGAAGAATGAAGTAGACCTCTATGTGGGGAATAGAGCACGAGTTGCTGCCATGGGGATAGGAGACTATCAACTCACTTTATCTTCCGAACTTTTTTTAGTTTTTAAAAATTGTTATTATGTGTCTGCTATGAGCAGAAACATTATTTCAGTTTCATATTTGAATATGGATGGATTTGATTTTGTTATTGATAATGGCAATATTCATATTCGTCACCAAGGCATTTCATATGGCAATGCCATGTTACAAAATGGCCTTTATATCCTTGATATACAAAACAAAGAGTCCATATACAACATTAATAAAAAGAGGGTTAAATCAAATGAATTGAATCGTACTTACTTCTGGAATTGTCGTTTAAGGCATGCAAACGAAAAATGCATTTCAAGACTCCATAAATTTGGAGTGCTTAGGTCATTCGACTTAGAATCTTATGACACATGCGAGCCATGTTTACATGGAAAGATGACAAATAGTCCATTTAATAAGAAAGGTGAGAGGACTAGTGACTTATTGGAACTAATACATACCGATGTATGTGGACCATTAAGTACACAAGCTAGAGGTGGTTTTAGCTACTTGGTGACGTTCACAGATGACTTCAGTAGATATGACTACATCTATCTAATGAAGCACAAATATGAAACTTTTAAGAAATTCAAAGAATTTAAGAATGAAATAGAAAACCAACTTGGAAAAAGTATAAAAGCCATTCGATCAGATCGAGGTGGCGAATACTTAAGCCAAGAGTTTGACAGTCATCTGAAGGAGTTTGGAATTATTTCACAACTCACTCCTCCTAGAACACCATAATGGAATGGTGTGACTGAAAGGAGAAATTAAACTCTGTTGGACATGGTTCGATCGATGATGAGCCAAGCTAATCTTTCTGTCTCCTTTTGGGGTTATGCATTAGAAACTACTACATTTCTACTGAATCGTACTCTAACTTAAGTTGTTAAGAAGATACCATATGAGGTATGGACTGGGAAAGAAACTAATATGTCATTTCTCAGGATTTTAGGCTGTGAAGCGCATGTTAAGAAATTAACATCTGACAAACTATAGTCCAAATCCATTGTCTTCTTATTTGTGGGTTATCCCAAAAAAACAAAGGGATACTAATTTTACTCACAAGCCGAGAACAAAATATTTGTTGCTCTCAAGGTTATTTTCTTGGAAAAGGAATTCCTTCTCAAGAAAGACTGTGGGAGTAAAGTAGAACTTGGAGAAATTCAAGTGCCACAAACTCCTGCAGATGATGAGTTGGAAATAGGATCAAGTTCATAAACAATTGTGGAACAAAAACCCATTGCACAAGAACCTAAAAGGTTCGGTAGGGTACATCGGGAGATTGAGAGATACGGATTTCTACTCACCGATAGTGACACTATTGAGTTAGTGGACCGTAAGGATCCAACTACCTATCGAGAAGCTATTGAGAACCTTGACTCAAAAAATTGGCTTGAAGCAATGAAATCTGAGATGCAATCAATGTATGATAACCAGGTTTAGACCTTGGTTGATCCATCGAAAGGTGCTAAGCTAATTGAATGCAAGTGGCTATTTAAACTCAAAGCTGACAAGACCTACAATGGTAGACTAGTAGCAAAAGGTTTTCAAAAAACTCATGGCGTAGACTATGATGAGACCTTTTCGCCTGTAGTCATGCTCAAGTCCATTAGGATCTTGCTTTTCATAACTGCATATCATGATTATGAGATATGGAAAATGGATGTCAAAACTACTTTCCTCAACAAAAATTTACTTGAGGATGTGTATATGACACAGCCTGAGGGTTTTGTCAATCCTAAGCATCCTAAGAAGGTTTACAAGCTTTAAAAATCCATTTATGAATTAAAGCAAGCATCCCGAAGTTGAAATCTTTGTTTTGATGAAGCGGTCAAGAATTTTGACTTTGTCAAGAATAAAGATAAGCCTTATGTGCGCAAAAAGGTTAATGGGAGAATAATAGTATTTCTGGTCCTATATGTGGATGACATCCTTCTCATTGGGAATGACATTCCCAAATTGTAAAAGGTTAAGCAATGGTAGGGGAAGTGTTTCTCAATGAAAGACTTAGGTGAAATTGAGATAATACTTGGTATTCAGATCTATAGAGATAGATTGAGCTAGCTTTTGGGACTAAGTCAAGAAAAGTACATAGACAAAGTACTAAAGCATTTTAGTATCGGAGACTCAAAGAAAGGGTACATACCTTTGACTTTTGGAGTTCCTTTGACTAAAGAACAATGTCCTAAAACTAAATAAGAAAGGGACAACATGAGTAGAATCCCATATGCATCTGTTATTGGATCTATCATGTACGCTATGTTATATACTAGGTTGGATGTTGCTCATGCACTGTGTATAACCAGTAGGTTTCAGTAAGACCCTAGTGAAAAGCACCAGTCTGCTATAAAGGGGATTCTAAAGTACCTGCGAAGGACTAAGGATCACTTCTTGGTGTATGGTGGTCAAGAAGAGCTCGTCATACAAAGTTATGCCGATGCTGCTTTTCAAACTAGAACTTAGGACTTAAGATTGCAATCTGGATTTTGTTTTTATTTTGAACGGTGGTGCTGTCAGCTAGAGAAGCTCATAGCAAGAGACTGTTGCCGACTTAACTATAGAATCTGAGTATATTGCAGCAAGTGAAGCTATAAAAGAGGCTGTTTGGATTAGAAATTTTATTTTTTGATTAGGATTGGTATCAATCATCCTAGATCCATTAGAAATTTTATGTGACAATAATGGGGCCATTACACAGGTAAAGGAGCCCTAATCACACCAGAAATCCAAACACATACTCAGAAGGTATCACCTAATCAGAGAAATCATTAATCATGGGGATGTCAAGATTAGTAAGATAGCAAGTGAAAATAATGTAGCAGATCCATTGAAGAAATAGTTGCATCCAAATCTGCGTGAAGCTCATTTGAGAGCGTTCGGTTTTAGGCTATGCCCAATTGGGACTAGTGCTAGGGGAGATTGTTAGTGTAAGTCCTAGCCCCAATGTATTGTTATAAAACACTTAAATTAATAAATGAGGCATTTTTTATCTATTGTATTCTCATGCATATCAATTGATAGAACTATGCAAAAATGTTGTTTCAGTTTAAGTTATCATATGTAAGGCACATGGTTGTAAGACCTTGAAACAATAAAGACCTCATTCTAAATATCCCTAGTCAGTCATTATTATGGGAATAACAAATGAATTAAGACTAGTATGCTCTTTCTGAAAATATAAGTTCTATCTTATAAATCATAAGGACAAGAGTGTCAATCAGAGATCATAGATACATGTTTAGAACGTGGTATCTGGATTTGATCCGTTCATTAGAACACTGTATGGTACGAGTCATAAGTGTTTCTCATGTGCAAGTTTTGTATCGGAGTTCTTAGACCTAAAATCTCTATGAAACTCTTTATAAATTACCGTGTACTTTGACATAGACCTAACGTACTCGTAACAAGGTGACAAGTATAGGTATGCTTGGGTATGCACTAATTCATGTTAGAGAGCATGAGAGAAGTAAAGGGATTACCCTTCTCAATAAGAGAGAAAATATCATCTGCCACTTGATCAGTGAACGGAGAAGTGTATGTCCATACTGAGATGAAATAATGAATAATCATTATTTATTTGAGAGTTCAGTGTCACTGGAATATCAAAAAAGGAATTAGTATATATAAGGATGACTAGTTCCATGTCTTATATTAATTCTGATATTTAAGGGTAAGGGATTATGCAAAATAGCATTAGGTCACTAAATGCCATTTGCATTTTCATTTAATTTGGAATGCTATAATATCTTTCTAGAGAATATATATAGCCTTTGAACTAATTCATTAATTCATTGCCAATATTAAATGGACCTATAGGATCGTACACAAAGCATTGGGCTTAAAATATTTAACAGAATATTGGGCATTAATTTGGGCTTTTTATTTAAATTCAAATTAATGTATGTAATGGGTTTTAAAATTTCTAAATGGACCTTAGTCCATGAAAGAGGAAATTTTTGGCCTATGTAGATTTAATTTCAATTAATTAATTATCTTGGATTAATTAAGTTAATTGAGTATTAAATCCTAATAACATTTGAATCAAAATAAAACACTTAAATAGGAGAGAGAGTGGCCAAAATTCAAAGATAAAATCATAGTGAATTTCGGTACATGTATATCCTAAATAAGTGATTTGTTTTTATTAAATGTCATATGTTTATTTTAAGTTAATTTGAATTTAAAATTTGAAGGAATTTAAATTAATATATGTCACTTAATTAGGAAGTGATGGAGGCTGAATTTACTACCTAAAGATAGTAAATTTCGGCATTCACACTTGACCTAAATAAGTGATATACATTAATGAATTAAAAGGAAGAAAAAGACCTAGCCATTTTTTTGCTCTCTCTCTCTCTCTTGGCCGAAATACACAAGGGAAAGAATTATTTCTTGTTCTCTTGTGCTCTTGGGCAACAAAAGCAACCTAAAAGAAGAACAATATTAGATCTTGTGGCTTCAATCCATTCACATTGCCAAATATTCAAACATAGAGCTATCACTCTCAGTTTTAAGCCATCTTTGCAATTGTGTGTGTAAGAATAAAGAGGAGTGATGTAAAGGTAGCTCCTTGGCATTGGTGTTCTAGATCTGAAGTATATAAGTTCATATTATATATTTACAATTGCAAAAATCAAGTTTTGAAGAGCATCCAAGCTTGTAAGTTTTTAAAACCCTAAAAATGCATGTTTTGATTCTATATCGTATATTATGTGGCATGAATGATCTATATTTTTTATTTTTTCATTGCATGATATTCGTGTATTTGCCATGTGATATTCCATTAACTATCGACTCACTTTACCTTCTGAACTTAGTTTAGATTTAAAAAATTGTTATTATGTGCCTACTATGAGCAGAAACATTATTGTAGTTTCATGTTTGGATATGGATGGATTTGACTTTGTTATTAATAATGGAAATATTCATATTCATCGCCAAGGCATTTTATATGAAAATGCCATGTTACAAAATAGCTTTTATATCCTTGATCTACAAAACAAAGAGTCCATATACAACATTAATACAAAAAGGGTTCAATCAAACGAATTGAACCCTACTTACTTCTGGCATTGTCATTTAGGACAAGCAAACGAAAACTGCATTTCAAGAATCCATAAATCTGGAGTGCTTGGGTCATTTGACTTAGAATTTTATGACATATACGAGCTATGTTTGCATGGAAAGATGACAAAGAGTCCTTTTAACAAGAAATATGAGAGGACTAGTGACTTATTAGAACTAATACACATCGATGTATATGGACCATTATGTACACAAGCTAGAGGTGGTTTTAGTTACTTTGTAACATTCACAAATGACTTCAGTAGATATGGCTATGTCTATCTAATGAAGCACAAGTCTGAAACTTTTGAAAAATTCAAAGAGTTTAAGAACGAAGTAGAAAACCAACTTGGCAAAAGTATAAAAGCCATTCGATCAGATCGATGTGTCGAATACTTAAGCAAAGAGTTTTGACAGTCATCTGAAGGAGTGTGGAATTATTTCACAACTCACTCCTCCTAAAACACCACAATGGAATGGTGTGTCCGGAAGGAGAAATTGAACTCTGTTGGACATGGTTCGATCGATGATGAGCCAAGCTAATCTTCCTGTCTCCTTTTAGGGTTATGCATTAGAAACTATTGCATTTCTATTGAACAGTACTCCAACTAAAGTATTTGAGAAGACACCATACGAGATATGGATTGGGAAAGAGCCCAATATGTCATTTCTCAAGATTTGGGGCTATGAAACACATGTTAAGAAATTAACATCTGACAAACTAGAGTCCAAATCTACTATCTGCTTGTTTGTGGGTTATCCTAAAGAAACAAAGGGATACTACTTTTACTCACAAGCTGAGAATAAAGTATTTGTTGCTCACAAGGCTGTTTTCTTGGAAAAGGAATTCCTTCTCAAGAAAGATAGTGGGAGTAAAGTAGAACTTGGAGAAATTCAAGTGCCACAAACTCCTATAGAGGATGAGTTGGAAATGGGATCAAGTTCACAACCAGTTGTGGAACAAGAACCCATTGCATAAGAATTTAGAAGGTCTGGTAGGGTACATCGGGAGATTGAGAGGTATGGATTTTTAATCACTGATAGTGACACTATTGAGTTGGTGGATCATGAGGATCCAACTACCTATCGAAAAGCTATTGAGAGCCCTGACTCAAAAATTTGGCTTGAAGCCATGAAATTCGAGATGCAATCAATGTACGATAACCAGGTTTGGAACTTGGTTGATCCACCGAAAGGTGCTAAGGTAATTGAATGCAAGTGGCTATTTAAACTCAAAGCTAACAAGACCTACAAAAGTAGACTAGTAGCGAAAGGTTTTTGACAAACTCATGGTATAGACTATGATGAGACCCTTTTTGCCTGTAGACATGCTTAAGTCCATTAGGATCTTGCATGTCATAGCTGCATATCATGACTATGAGATATGAAAAATGGATATCAAAACTGCTTTCCTCAACAAAAATCTACTTGAGGATGTGTCTATGACACAACCTTGAGGGTTTTGTCAATCCAAGTATCCTAAGAAGGATTGCAAGCTTCAAAAATCCATTTATGGATTATAGCAAGCATCCCGGAGTTGGAACCTCCATTTTGATGAAGCGGTCAAAGATTTGACTTCATAAAAAATGAAGATGAGCCTTGTGTGTACAAGAAGATTAGTGGGAGCATAATAGTATTTCTTATCTTATATGTGGATGACATCCTTCTCATTGGGAATGACATTCAACATTGCAAAAGGTTAAGCAATGGTTGAGAAAGTGTTTCTCAATGAAAGACTTAGGTGAAGTCGAGACAATACTTGGTATACAAATCTATAGAGATAGATCGAATCAGCTTTTGGGACTAAATTAAGAAAAGTACATAGATAATGTATAAAGCATTTTAGTATGGGAGACTCAAAGAAAGGGTACATACCTTTGGCTTTAAGAGTTCCTTTGACTAAAGAATAGTGTCCTAAAACTAAAGAGGAAAGGGACAACATGAGTATAATCTCATATGCATCTGCTATTGAATCTATCATGTACGCTATGTTATGTACTAGGTTGGATGTTGATCATGCACTAAGTATAACTAGTAGGTTTCAGCAAGACCCTGGTGAGAAGCACTGGTCTACTGTAAATGGGATTCTAAAGTACTTGCGAAGACTAAGGATCACTTCTTAGTGTATGGTGGTCAAGAAGAGCTCATTATGCAAGGTATGCCGATGCTGCTTTTCAAACCAGCACTCAAGACTCAAGATCATAATCTAGATTTTTTTTTGTTTTAAACGGTGGTGCTATCAACTAGAAAAGCTCAAAGTAAGAGACCGCTGCCGACTCAACTACAGAATCTGAGTATATTGCAGCAAGTGAGGCTGCAAAGAATGCTGTTTGGATTAGAAATTTTATTTCTGGATTAGGAGTTGTCCAAGCATCTTAGATTCATTAGAAATTTTTTGTTACAATAAACGGGCCATCGCACAAGCCAAAAAGCCCCGATCACACCAAAAATCCAAACACATACTTAGGAGGTACCACCTGATCAGAGAGATTATTGACCGTGGGGATGTCAAGATTAGCAAGATAACAAGTGAAAATATTGTAGCAGATCCTTCAATGAAATAGTTGCATCCAAATCTGTACAAAGCTCATTTGAGAACGTTCGATCTTAGGACTATGTCCAATTAAGACTAGTGCTAATGGGAGATTGTTAGTTTAAGCCCTAGCCCCAATGCATTGTTATAAAACACTTAAGTTAATAAATGAGGCATTTGTTTTAGCTATTGTATTCCTATGCATATCAATTAATAGAACTATCCAAGAATGTTATTTCAATTTAAGTTATCATGTGTAAGGTATATGGTTGTAAGGCTTTGAAACAATAGAAACTTCATTCTAAAAATCCCTAGTCAGTCGTTGTTTTGGGAATAACAAATGAATTAAGACTAGTATGCTCTCTCTGATAAGATAAGTTATGTCTTACGGATCATAAGGACAAGAGTGTCAATCAGAGATTATAGATACATGTTTAGAACATGGCATCTAGATTCGATCCGTTCATGAGAACACTACATGGTACAAGTCATAAGTCTTTATCAAGTGCAAGTTTTGCATTGGAGTTCTTAGACCTAAAATCTCTATGAAACTCTTACTGAATTACTATGTACTTTGACATACACCTATCGTACTTGTAACAGGGTGACAAGTATGGGTATGCTTGGGTATGCACTAATTCATGTTAGAGAGTATGAGAGAAGTGAAGGGATTACCCCCTCGATAAGAGAGAAAATATCATCGATCACTTGATCAGTGAACTGAGAAGTGTATGGCCATATCGAGATGAAATAATGAGTAATCATTATTTATCTGAGAGTTCAGTGTCACTGGAATATCAAGAAAGAAATTAGTATATATAAGAATTACTAGCTCCATGCCTTATATTAATCTGATATTTAGGGGTAAGGGGACTATACAAAATTGCATTAGGTCACTAAATACCATTTCCATTTTCATTTGATTTGGAATGCTATAATATCTTGCTAGAGAATATATATAGCCTTTTGGATTATTTATTAATCCATTGCCAATATTAAATAGACCTATAGGATCGCACACAAAGCATTGGGGTTAAAATATTTAAATAGTGTATTGGACATTAATTTGGACTTTTATTTAAAGTAAAATTAATGTATGTAATGGGTATTAAAATTGCTTAATGGACCTTGGTCCATGAGAGAGAGAAATTTGGTCCACGAGGTTTAATTTCAATTAATTAATCATCTTGGATTAATTAAATTAATTGAACATTAAATCCTAAATAGTATTTTAATCAAAATAAAATACTTAAGAGGGAATTAATGTGGCCGAAATTCAAGCTAGGTATCCTAGTTGAATTCGACAACTATTTACCCTAAAGAAGTAAGTTTATTTTGATTAAATGTTTTATGTCATTTTAAATTAATTTGAATTTAAAACCTAATAGAATTTGAATCAATTTAAATTACTTAATTAGGAAGTGATGGAGGCTGAAAATATTCTTATTTCTAAGGGAATTTCGGCATTCACATCTTTCCTAAATTAATGATATAAATTGACTAATTCTATTTTTTGACCTAAGGTGACAATTCTCTCTCTAGTGCCGCCACTCTCAAGAGAAAGAATTCTCTCTTCATCTCTTGTATTCTTGGGAAGCAATAGCAACCTAAAAGAAGAACAAGATTGGATCTTGTGGCTTCAAACCATTCCCATTGTCGAATACACAAACATAGAGCTAGCACTCTCGGTTTTAAGTCATCTTTGTGAGTGTGTGTTTGAGCATAGAGTGGTGTAGCATAAAGGCTGCTCCTTTGGCATTGCTGATCAAGATCTAAGGTATATATTCCATCTTATATGCTGGTCATCTTCAAAATCAAGTTTTGAAGTGCATCTAAGGTTGTATGTTTTTCGAAACCCTAAAATTGCATGTATCGATTTTTGTTGCATATTGTGTGGCATGTATGATCTAAATTTTAATTTTTTCACTACATGATCATCATGTATATGCCATATGATATCCCTTCAATAACAGCCTCTTGCATGGCCCTCTATTTTTCTTTTTCAACCCAAAATTGTGTCTCATTACTCATAAGCAGGTCAAGAAAACTTGATTCTTGGAGTTACAGGCCTTTTTTGAATACTACAATTCTTGATTATCTCTTCTCAATTCTTCCATTTGTACTCTCAAAACCCATAGAGAATCATGCTCTTAACAAATGATGGTGATAAATAAGGATTTTGTGACAGTGTATTTTTCTGAATTAAGTCCTTTTTTTCATTTTAATCCTGAAAAGCACCAAAATTTACAATTAACTATAAAAATATAAAACTAACCAATTAAACTAAAATTCAACCAAATTAACACTAAATTAACTCAATTAAATACCTAAAAACATATTAAAAATATCATTAATCTCACAATCATCTTAGGGAATGTATCCACTAACCTTAAACCTTATTCTTCACTTCTTCAACTTTCATTTCCATGCTTAAACTCAAGAAACAATTTCCTCTTTAATTTTTCCTAATGGTCGAGGAGGTGCAAAAAGTGAAAAAGTTTGAGGTCTTTGAATAGGAGGAAACGAAGGTGTTATAGGAAATAAAGGTCTGGATATGGTCCTAATAGAAGGAGATATGAGTGGATGATTCTGTTTAGAATTTTTTGTTGATAATATAGTTTTTATCAAAACTTTTTTATTAGATTTCATTTGCCCTGTAAGAATTCATGAGAAAGAAAATCAGATAAACTATTATTTTTTTCCTTGATGAATTCGATTTCGAAATCAAAGCTACTAATTAAAGCTTTCCATCTTACAAAAATCTATTTTGAAATTAGATTTTTGACGTCTTTTTCTAAAATATATTTTGCAGATAAACAATCAATGCGTAGCAAAAAACTTTTCATGAATAAATTGTCTTCAAAATTTTTTATGCATAAAACTATAATTAAATTTTTTTGGTAGTAGAATATTCTTTTGAGTTTGACTCCAGCTTCTTGAATAAAATCTTACTAATTCTTTTTTGTTGGATTCCTTTCATTTTTTTTAAATACCACCATAACCTATATTACTAGCATCTGTTTCAATTATTAAAAAGGCTTTTGGGTGAGGTATATTTAAACATGGTAAAATTTTAATTTTTTCTTTAATTTCTTTAACTATACTAGTATATTTTTCTATCCATGGTTCAGTTTTTTTTAACCGATTGTATAATGGTTTACATAATTTTCCCAAATTCTTGAAAAGTCATGAACATAATTTAAACATCCTAAAAATCTTTGTAACTATTTCTTATCTTTTATTTCATCTGGAAATTTATTAGTAAATTCTAAACTTCTATTTTTTGATTTTATAGTGCCTTGATATATGTCATGTCCTAAAAATCTAACTTTAGTTTGGAAGAGTTGCATTTATGGTGCAGAAATTACTAATCCATTTTGATGAATTAAGTGGAAAAAGCTCTTTAAGTATTTGATATGTTGACTTATAGAATTTTAAAAAATTAAGACATAATCAATATATACTATTAAAAATTCATGTATTGGTCTTAAAATATCATCCATAATATTTTGAAATTCTGAAGGAGCATTTTTTAAACCAAATGGCATAACCTTCTATTCATAATGTCCAAATGGAACATTAAAACCTATTTTATACTTATCTTTTTCATCTTCTTGTATTTGCCAAAATCCTGATTTCATATCAAATTTGGAAAAAATATTTGCATCATATAACTTCTTTAATAAATCTCTTTTGTATGGTATAGGGTATCTTATCCATTGTAAAATTGCATTGAAGGGTTTATAATTTATTACTAATTTAGGTGTGCCTCTTTCTATTTCTGCTGCATTCATAACATAAAATATTGAACATGACTAAGGGAACTTAGAATCTCTTATTAATTCTTGATCCTTTAAATCTTGTATTTCTTTTCGACAAAATTTTTCTAAATCTGGTGTCATTTTAATAGCTTGGAATTTTGTTGGAATTTTCTTTTCATCAAAGTCTTTTATGTAAGGTAATTTTACTTTATGTTGTTTTCTATTCCAAAAATCATTAGGTACTGGTACACAAATTTCTTTTGAAAATTTATTTTCAAATTCTTTAATTTTTTCTCTTATCTCTGCACAATCTAATTTTTGTTTTATTCTTTTTCCTTCTATTTCTTTTATGAGAAATTTAATTTGTTTTTGTTTATTTTTTAAGAAATTGATTTCTTGAATATTTTTCCTTACATGACTAATATCTCTAGATACTATAGGAAATGCAAATTCGAAAAGAATTTCTTTGTCTAAAATTGTTGTCTTAATGCCATTATCTCCTACCTAAAAAGGATATAACATTGTAATAAAGGGTGTTCCAGATATAACTCCAGAATTTAAGTTTTTAACTAATACTAAATAAGTTTTAAAACAATATCCTTTATTGTAAATCTTAACTCTTAATAATTTATAATTAATTATTAACTTAGATCCATTAGCAGTACCTAATCTCTCATAAGTTTTTTCATTATATTTAGTTGGGATTAAACCTTCCTAAATACAATTTTGATCTGCTCCGCTATCTATTAAAGCTAAGGTAGTTAAATGAAAATCATTAGTAAAAGTATATCTAATTTTACATACCATTTTTTATAATTTATTTAAGATAAACTATTTATATATTCATCTTGTGTTTCTCTAATAACAATACTAAAGGATACTATTCCTTTTAATTTTTTATCTCCTTTTACAGAATTACTAAGATTAAGTTTGAAGTTTTCTTCTTCTAAATTATGAATTTTTCCCTTTTAATATATTTACTTCTTGTTTTAATATTTTAATTTCTTCCTGAAGATCTTGAATAGTTAATTCTTTTTTAATTTAAAATTTTTTATATACGTCAACTAGATTATAAGATGTAAAATCTCTTTTTTCTTTTGTGCTGATTATTTCTCTTAATCTAGGTAAATCATTCTTTTTTTTTTATTTCGGGATCATCTATTTTATCAATAATATCTAATAAGAATTCTTTTTCATCACTTATCATATTTATGTTATAACATTGACACGGTCCTAAGCAACTATAGGATTCAAAATCAGAATTACTATTTTCACTACTAGTTTCAGAGTTCTCACTTATTGCATTTAAATCATTTTCTGAATAATCAGCAAGTTCTTCATCACTACCAGAATTTTCATTAATTGTAATTTTAGCTATTTTCTTTTTTAATTCTTCTAAAATATCTAAATTATGTATACGTTTCTTTGTTCTACAGTCTCTTGAATAATGTCCTTACCTGCCACATTTATAACAAATTACTATATCATAATTTTTACTAATCTTAAGATTAAATTTTCGATATTTTGGTTTTTCTTAATAGGCTTTTCCTAATTATAATTTCATTTTGGCTTATATCTTTTCTTTTTATATATGTATTTTTTTAGGTTTTATTTTCCTTTTACTAGCTGATGGTGCTCTAATTTGTTGATAACCATACTATTCACAAAATGAACCTAATTCTTTTCTTCCTACTACACTATTTCTCTTTAGTTTTGCTTTTTAATTTTAAATCAGTGTAAATTGATAATCTTTCTATGTTAACTATATTTATTAATTCTCCTTAAGTAAATTCATTATAAGGTATCATACCATTATTATCTCTTTTTAATGTACTCCTTACTCTTTCTAAAAATAACTTATAGGTAATCCTGCTAAAAATCTTTCTTTCCAATAAATATTATTACAATCTATTATAGTCATTACTTTAGTTAAAAATAAATCCTTATACCATCTAAAATTTTGTAATTTAGGACAAGTTAAGTTTTGAAGAATATTTGAACTTCTTTCTTGATATAAACGAGGATCTCCTACAAAAGTTTTAGAAATTACAAATATTAAAGTTGTTATTATGTTATCTTGCTCTATTTCTATTTGAACATTATTTTCTACCTTAACAATCCTTTTTCATGCCATTAATATAAAATTTTTATCTATTTCAGTTACATAATGATCCCAACAACCTTTTAATTGTCCAGTAAATTCTGATATTAACATCTGAGATATTGCAGTTTCATTATTTCCTTTTGATTTATAAGCACTAGCTGTCATAGTCATTTCTTGTAATAAATATAATATTTGATATTCTGATAATCCTTCGATATTCCATTCGTATAAAGATCTACCATCGTACTCTAATTGATATCTAGTTTCTTCATATTGAGTATCAGGAGGTTTAGGTCTAGGATAGTAGTTTTGAGTTTTTGGTCTAGGTGTATAGGTATTAAAATTTAATTTTTAATTGAAAATTCATCTTCATTATTTGGCTTAAACTGTTCTTCTAGATTTTCTACTTGTGATGGAGTTTCTATTTCATATATAGTTTATTCATCTATAGTCATAATCTTTGTATCTTTAATATTCAGTCTTGCTAATTTTTCTTCTATTTTCTTTAATACAGGATCTTCATCTTTTAGCTTTGATTATTCCTTATGAAAATTCAAAAGGTTTAAACAATGGTGTTTCTAATTTTATAGGTAGATCTACTACTTTTTTTAATGTCTGTCCTATTTTTGTTTGTGACTAAGGTGTTTGTACTATTTCCTTAACTATATTTAACTTATTAGCTATAATATCTAATATTTGATTTGAAAATTTATTTTGTAATATTAAATGTTGTAAATCTTTTCCTACTTCTTTATTTTCTGCTTTTGTTTCTTTAAATGGTTTGGAAAAATAAGTTGTTTCTTTTATTTTTTACTTGAATACATTCTAGTGGAAGATGTATAGATACTATTGATTTTCCATCTAAAGTGTTCCATTGTTTACCTATTTTTGAAGATACATTTATTTCTTTTTCAAATGGATAATCTATATTATTATAATAAGAGTAATTTTCAAACCACAAAAATAAAGGAATATTAACTTGTTTATCTTCTATATCTTTGTACTCTAAACTTCTAAAATTACTTAATTCTATTTGAGAAAAGTTATTAAAATATCATTCAGCTTTTTGCTTATTATATTCTACTTTTAAATCATTTCTTAAAAATTTTTTATTTATCTAAAAACTAGTCATCTTTAAATTAATAATTAATTTGAGAAAAAGCTTCCATTTGAGATATGGTTAGGCTAACTGAATATTCACTATCTTTTTCTTCAGTATATAATGGTCTAGGAATATTTGTATTAAAATCTACACCTTTCAATTCTAAATTTTTTGCGAATAATGATTTAGGTATTGAAGGTCTATTGTTTGAATATATAGAAGAACTACTCAATTGATTATTATCTGAGGAAAAATCTATTTGAATTGATCCATCACTATGTTTTAATATTCTTGAAAATTGATTATTAATATTAATTGGTTTAGGTTCACATACCTCTTTTAGTTCCCAAATTTCTGATCTAGTAATCTCATCCCATCTAAGTCTTTTTGGAATTTGAATATTAAAATGGGCTCTATTTGATTCAAATAATAAAGTTTCATTTCTTTTAAAAGGTTTCCTAGTTTTAGGATCTATAGTTATGGACATTACTTTATAATATATTCTATATGTTACTACTATTGCTCTAACATTTTACTTAAAATTTAAATTCTTCGTTTTAACATTTAAAGTTAAAGTATCTAATATATTCAAATCATATAGGCTAATAGTAAATCCTGGAAAGCAATTAAAATATAATGGTCCATTAGCTAAATTTATTTCTGCCATAGCAAGTAAAAAATTAGAAAAATTAACATACCCAACATCTCTTAAACACATTAAAACAGGAGTATATCATCCTAATCTAAATAAAGGTTTTATTGCTATTTGTACTGATCCTATATGCAAAAATCTATATTTTTTCTTCTTATATTCATTTATTGCTTTTTCTAATAACAATTGAATAGTTTCATGTTCTTGATTAATAGCTATAGTCTATTTTGATTGTATAATAGAACAATCATGGAAAAATTCAAAAGTGCCTATTGAATATATTGTTTGAATATCCTATTTAGGTATAGTCCAATCAAACATATCATTCTCTACCTTTTCAATATTTATGTCTATAGAATTTATTTCATCTAACTTTCTAATATTATCTTCGCTAGTTGAACTAGATCTAAAATCTTTAATAGAAAATAGTGTACTTAATCTATGCATCCAAATATATTTAATCAAGCTAAATTCATAGAGAAGTCAAGAATGAAACCTGTGCAAATCACGAGACCACCCAGCTTATCGGGGCCACTAACACGCCATCTCGGCTTCCAAGGGCTTACCAACGCTAAGCCTTCAAGGCTGACCAACGTTTCATCGCTCCAAGCATAGTCTCATAATTCTCTTTAAATTTTTCTTAATTAAATATACTCAATTGGATATCTTAATTAGAATAATTTTCTAAGAAAAACTCTAATTATCTAATTCAATTTCGCTAGATAATACTTCTTCTAATAAATCTAAGATAATTTATCACTATAAGAAAAATGCAAAATAGCGAGGACAAAATTCGTCGCTAAATGACGATTTTTCATCGCTAAATCAATTTAGCGAGAAAAAATTATAAAAAAAAGTCATCCTAGCTGATTTTAGCAAGGAATAAAATCCTCATTAAAATTTTTTGAGGATTTTTGCGAGGATTAAAGTCCTCGTAAACTTTTGCGATAATTTTTTCATTACTAACTTTTGTGACAAATATATTCGTCGCTAACGTTTGCGAGTACTATAGTCCTCGCTAAATTTTGCAAGGCTATAGTCCTCGGTAGTGTTTGCGAGGACTTTTTTCCTCTCTAACTTTTGCCAAGACTTTTTTCCTCACAAAGGTTTGCGACAACTTTTTTCCTTGCTAAGGTTTGCGAAGACTGAATTCATTGCTAAATTTTACGAGGAATGTAAATTTTAGTGAGGACTAAAGTACTCGCAAACGTTTACTGGGACTTTTAATTTTAGCAACAACAAATTCCTTACTAAATTTTAGCATCAAACTTGTGACAAATATTTTTATTACTAAATTTGATAAGAGATTGAACCTCGCTAAACATTATTTTGAGTATAATGACAATAATAATATTATTTATTACACTTGCTAAATTTAAAATAATTTTTTTTAATTTACTATGGAGGTATTACTATTTAAATAATAAACTAAAATAATAATAATATATATAAAGTACTCAATCCTTAATATAAAAATATGTATATTAATAAATAAACTATTATCTACAAGTGCATATATCATTGCATATCCAAAATAATATATGCATGCATATATAGAAGGAACATATCTAAAATAATAGATACATGCATATATAGCAGGAACAAAAGATATACAAGATGTCCTAATATGTATATTATAACAATGTAATGTAGGTAAAAAGTATTTATGACCCGATGTGTGGATCATGTAGTGAAGCACTTAAGCCATTAGTTCAGATAGTACGAGAAGTGAATAAACTCTTATGTTCCTCAATCCGTTGTTGGAAAGTTATTATTGTACCTTTATCTATTGCTGGATCTGTCTAACCCGCTGCTCCGCTTGTTGTTCAAACTCTTGTTCAAGCTCAGCACGAATCTCAGCATGAAGCTTAGTATGAATCTCAACTTGAAGCTCAACACACATAGTGGACAAATGCTGCTCAAACGTTTCCTCCATTTGTCTTGTAGATGGTAACGCAATACCATCTTCATTACCGCAACGTCTATTTTTTGAGTTTTGTTTTGCTCTCTTGACAACATCTAGATGGCCCCACATCTCTTGCCATAAAGTCCAGACAGACTCCGATATATAATATGGACGATTTCTTCTCTTTTTTATCTTAGAAAGGAAATCACCATATTTAATGGCTACCTTTTTCTTCCTGCAGACTTAACCAATGCATCTTTTAATAGATCCCAAGAGAAAAATTTATGCATCCATTATTAAAAATTTTAATAATTAAAATAAATACAAGGAATGTAGATATAATTATATATAGTTATTTAATTTAAAAATGTATAGATTTACCTTAAAATCTTCAAAATATACATCCTTTGTCTCTTGACTGACGGCTAACCAACATGATCCTCCTTTTTCTAGTCTTCCCTCAAAAATCCTATGCATCTTACAAGAACACTTATTGCTTGGCTCTAAAAATCTGATAGGATAAAAATGATAAATACATTAATGTTTTTGGAAAGGATTAATTAATAAAAGCACAAAATGAAATCATTAAATTTTTAATTCTCACTTTCCATCTCGAATGGTGACTTGTATCTTTCCAGATTCATTAAGGACAATTTCTTCTGGATTATGGATTTCATCATCATAACCATCATCAACGTCTTGTGAATCTCCATTATCATGTGTAGTATCTATTGTCGGGGACATTTGAGGCACTATATCGGGTTGATGAGATGCAAAAAATAGAGTAGAAGGTGGTGGAGATGTATCCCTATTTACTACTGTTGGAAATCTCCATTATCCATAATTATTTGACTAATTTATGATCGAATTAAATAAATTCAATCCAAACCACTTTATATACTAGTTTGATAACTACTATTAATAATTAAGTACCATTAAGGCTTGTTAACAATATTAATTATGTAATGTATATAATAATTCATGCATACTGAGTTTTTCAATAAGCAAATGAAGCTGGCAATTCAAACATCAAACTACTATGACAACAACAATACCTAAATGTTGGTTTTCCAATTCCTTCCCAAATAAGAGTAGTTACAGAAGAGGTTTCCTCCTGCTCACTGAAATCACTATGCAACAGTTGGTTTTACTGCAAAATTTCAAAAGGAAATTAATTATATATAATCCCGAAGTTCATAGATGGCACCAAGGACATAGCCATATGGAGTCGAGATGGGTCTATAGAGCCCACAGCTAAGAAAAAATAAAAACACTCTTATAATTTTATTTTAAAAAAAATTGATCTAATAAAATATTTTGATTTCATTGAAATATAAAATTCAATTAAAATATTTATATATAAAAGTATAATGTCTAATTCTCGAATTGAATAGCATGGCACCATTTGAGGACAATACATATTAATATCACTAACAGGTTTGAGGACAACACATATTAATATCACTAAATGGCACCATTTGAGGACAACACATATTAATATCACTAAATGGTGCCACATGTAAATCTAATGCTACAAACCGAATTTTCATACCTAAATAATGGGGCCTGGAAATCAAATAAAAGTTATTGTATTTTCCTAGAACAAATCAAAATTTTTTCATTGGCAGGCTATGTAACACCCGATAGCCGAACATTGGTCCGAAGACCGGGGTCACACTACACTATGGTGGTCCATAAATTATTATTAAATTAATTCATGAAAAAAAAAATAGATAATGAAATACAATTATAAAGAATAAGTGAATGAACTGTAGTGAAATTCTGGGGTTTTAAGATTATGTTCACCACTAAGTACTTTTATACTTAGCGTGTGGTTTTGTACTGCACGTAGGAGACAGAGACTGAGTTCATGCTGGAAGGGAATCAATGTTAGAAGGATCCAGCATTTTTGTGGTTTTGTTTAGCATGTACATATAGATGTTGCTTGTAGGACAACATGGCTAGTTTTTAGACTGTGTATAGTTTTGGACTTATATATATCTGTTATGTACTGTAGATAAGTAGATGGGTTGAGCACAAGAATTGTACTGTATATATGTATGGTTATATGTAAAATTTTAGAAATGACTGTTGTTCTATACTTGGCTGATCTTGTGGAGTATTTATATAGATTGTGGAGGTTGGGTTGGATGTTTGTGAACATTTTGAGAGTGTTTTGTAGCTATTGCAGGAAGGCAGAATTTGGGTTTCAGCCGTTATGCTGCCCGAATTTCTATAGATTAATTGATAAGATATTTTAGAATGTGGGACCCATAACTTAATGGTTAAGATATTGAATGTTACTGATGGATAATTTAATAATAATTTATGGACCACCACAATGTAGTGTGACACTGGTATTCGAACCAATGTTCGGCTATCAGGTGTTACATATAGTGGTATCAAAGCTGGTTTAAGCGGTCCTAAGGTCCGAGAAATGAGGAGTTAAGTTTGATTAAGTGATTGGATTCTTTATGTATACACATGCATGAACTGAGATGTTTTGATTATAAGGTGATTTTTTTGGAGAAATTGATGTTTATATGTCCCCCTATATCTGTTTTATAGTGTAAAGATGGCCTTTGGATCTCTGATGGGCACTGAGGCTGATGATAGAGAAAGTGAAGCCTCTCTGCATGTGATTAATGTAGAGTTACAGGATCATGCATGGCCAGCCTGCTCCACCGCCTGCTGTACCAGTTCCACTGCCTACTGCACCTCAAAAATTCATGCAGATGATGGAGAATTTATTATAACAGAGGATACAGGCTTCTCCTCCACCTCAGCCACAACAGCAACAGCAGCCACCTCTACCCCCACCTAGGAGGTCTATTCTAGAGTAGTTAAAGAAACTGGGGATAGAGGATTTCTTTGGCAGGGATCAGACTACAGCTGTGGAAGCTGAGGAGTGGTTGGATAGGTTGAAGAGATTATTTCAAATCACTCATAGTCCGCCAGAGGAGATGCTTGAAGGGGTAATTGCATTATTTCAGAGACCATCTTTCACTTGGTGGGAGACAGTCCGACGGTATACCCCCATTGAGCTAGTGACCTGGGATTTCTTTTTACAGCAGTTTTGAAATAAATATGTTGGGAAAGTGCATTAGAGGGCTATGAAGAGTGCTTTTTGGAGACTGAGACAGAGGAACAGATCTGTACAAGAATATGAGTGTGAGTTTGAGTGTCTTTTGGCTTATATGACAAATTATAATTTGACTCAACGAAAGACAAGTCAATTATTTGAGTAAGGTCTCTATAATAAGATTAGGGAGTCCATTGCAGCTTAAGAGTATATGGATATGGGATCCCTTATACTTGCAGCTTCTCGAGTTGAGTTCATTCAAACTGATGAGGCCAGTAGACAAGTTAGATCTCAGCAGAGAAGGAGACCATCCCAGTCTAGCAGCCCTAGTGGTTCTAGAAAGAAGCCACAGAATCTTTCTTCACAGATACCAGATGTACCTCTAGTGCCTACTCAGAGTCAGAGATTGACTTCCAAGATAGGTACCCCAGCTTAGTTTGTAGTTAGCCCACCTAGGGCTACTGGTGTTGGTAGAGGAGCAGGGATACCTATATGTGATTTATACGGTAGGAGTCACCCAGGAGAGTGTTGGAGGCATACTGGAGCTTGCCTCGGATGTGGATTAAGAGACCATATGGTGAGAGATTGTCCGAGAGCTTACACAGTTATATCTGGACCTCAGGCAGCTGAGTCTGGAGCCATAGCACAGAAAGGTAGAGACAGAGGGGCAGCCTTAAGGTCATTTGCTGGTAGAGGAGCTGGACAGAGCCAGAGTGTAGTAGAGAGTCGACCTGCAATCCTTAATTATGATGTGAAAGCTAGGGAGGATCAGGGTGCACCTAACATCATTGTTGGTAAATTTTCTCTCTTTGGTACTTATATCTATGCTTTGGTAGACCTTGGGTCGACACATTCTTATATTAGCACTAAGATTGCACAGGGGAAAGGGTTAGTTGTTGCACAGCTTGAGTATGATATTTAAGTTAGTAATCCTTTAGGGCACAGTGTGGTAGTTGATACAGTATACAGAGACTGCCCTATTAGTATTAGGCAATGTACCTTTCCTGCTGATCTGATAGCCCTTCCTTTCCAAGAATTTGATGTTATTCTGGGTATGGATTGGCTTTATGCTCACTAGGTGATAGTTGATTGTCGGTTGATAAGTGTGAAATATATATGGTTTTTGATATGTTTTTAGTTAAGTTATTTAGTTGTTTTGATTTGATTTAGGTTAATTTAGAGTTAATTTGTTAATATTTATGTTTTTGAGGTTAATTCTGTGTTTTGTTTGATTTTTAGGTTTAATTTGACATAAAAGGGCTTAAAGTATAAAAAGGGCAAAGTTTTGGGCTAAAAGTGCAAATATGCAGAAATTAGGCGAGAAAACCATTGTCCAATCCAGAGCCTTGAGCCGTGACCACGTGAGTTCATTGAAGGATTCATCACGTGGCCACATGAAGAAGAAAGAATGAGGAACGTGGCCATGTGAGGAAAAGAGAAGAACAAAGTATGATTGAGCCGTGGCCATGTGAAGGAAAAGTGAAAGATTTTGTGAAGACCACGTGACCACGTGGATTCCAAGTGAAGGACCACACGTGGCCACGTGTGGAAGAAGACTTACATGGGACGTGCCCACGTATGAAGAAGAAGGCAAAGAAGGCATGGCCACGTGATCAACTCTCCCATGTCACGAAGGATTTACGAGCTTCCTGTTTAGCAGACTTTGATTCCTATTTTGGGACTAGAGTTTAACATGGATTCTACTACAACTCTTGCCTATAAATAGCAGTCCAAAAACACAGAAGAGGATCATCAATCTTCATTATCAAGCCTTAGAATTAATCTTTAGAATTAAGCTTGTTTTCTTAGTTTTTACAATTTTTACATTCTTTGTTTTTACAGTTTTTTCCAAAACATTGTTTTTAGTTTTAAGAATGGTTTGTGAGTAGTTTTCTTTACTTTTGCTAAAGGATACTTGAATCCTTGACTTATATTGTTATGACTTGAGTTTGTTCTTCAATTTTAAATACAAGTTGATTATTTCTTGGTTCTTAAAAATAGTCTTGTCTTTGCTCAATTTTAAGTTGATTATTAACTTGATTAAGAATTGGT
Source organism: Excoecaria agallocha (assembly GCA_037975025.1). Lineage (NCBI taxonomy): Eukaryota > Viridiplantae > Streptophyta > Magnoliopsida > Malpighiales > Euphorbiaceae > Excoecaria > Excoecaria agallocha. The sequence continues at coordinate 10,301,289 of CM075808.1, read as the reverse complement.
TAATTAATTGGTTTGAGTTGATTAATGATTTGCATGCTCTTAGGTTAATTTAGTTGGATTAATGCATGGTTATAATCTGAATAAGCTATAATTGTGTGTTAATTTGAGTAAGTTAAGATTAAGAAAAGGGTAACCAAGAATAGGTGAAAGTTAAATCTCTTGAGAAAGGCTTTAATAGACATCTAGGAGACTTAATTCAGTTCTTTATGCTAAGTATTGAATTGTTCTAAATAAAAGAGTTTTAATGCTTGGAATGATAATCTTGAATAAAGTTGTCTGAGTTTATTAAACTAAATTTTCCATAATCATTTGTATGTTTTCTTTTAAATTAAGTCATAGCAATATTAGTTACGGTGGATAGTCCTTTAGTGAAAGTTGTCTTTATCATTGATTTTTAACTCATTCAATTTACTTGCTTTCAAAAGATCTCTTATTTTAGCTTTTTCAATTGTTTTAACTTAGTTTTAAATTATTGTTTTCAAATCATCACAACTTTGGGATTTCTCTTCTCTCTTTATACACAAAATTGGTTTTAAAATTGAAATAGCACATACAAGTACAAGTTTCCCTTGGGTTCGATATTTTGGGTCATAATCTTATTTTCCTATATTACTAGCCGATCTAGTACACTTGCTAGACACCAGTCATCGGTTAAAGCAAATAACCTTGATGACCCGAGATGGAACAAAAATAACTATAGATGGGGAACAGTCAAATTTCTTATCAAATGTGATTTCAGCTATTGCAGAACATTGGCTAATAAGAAAAGGGTGTGCAACATATTTAGCTTATGTGATTGAAATTAGGTAGGAGGGATTGTGTATCAGTGACATTCCTACAGTTTGTGACTTCCCAGATGTTTTTTCAGATGAATTGCTTGGTCTGCCACCAAATAAAGAGGTAGAATTCTCTATTGAGGTGATGCGTACTGCACCTATCTCTATAGCTCTATACAAAATGGCACCTATTGAGTTGAAAGAACTCAAAGTTCAGTTACAAGAGTTATTAGAGAAAGGATTTATTATGCCTAGTGTTTTGCCTTGGGGTGCACCAGTACTATTTGTAAAGAAGAAGGATGGATCTCTGCGGTTATGCATCGATTATAGGCAGTTGAATAAGGTTACTATCAAGAATAAATATCCACTGCCTCACATTGATGACTTGTTTGACCAGCCAAAAAGTGTAGGGATGTTCTCTAAGATTAATTTGCGATCGGGATACTACCATTTGGGAGTTAGGGAGGCTGATTTGTATAAGACAGCTTTCCATACCAAATATGGACACTATTGTTAGATTTTAATGGTTACATGCATCACATACATGAGCGAAACTTTAAAATTTTTTTAACCATTAAATTTGATCTTGCCATGAATATACAATATAACTATATGAGAATAAGAAAAATTACCTATGATTTTTGTTGAACAGTTGATTTTACTTCGCACCGGATTGTCGCAAATCACAATGTCTAAAATCGAACACCTCCAATGAGTAATCCACACTAGAGAGGGATAAATTGAGCAAACAAATTGGTGTTTAACTAGGGCTGGCTGAAATTCCAAGAAGCTAGTTTGGATTTGGCGCAAAAAGGAGAGAGAGATTAGAGAAAAAGACTTTCTTTTTGTTTTAATCACATAACCCTAATTCCTCATTAGTTGGCCTTTTATAGTTAGGTTAAAATTCCAACTCCTTAATGAGATTGGGCTCTTTAAAATTGTTGGCGAATTATTAATTGGCCCTCTGAAATTAATTATAATCATTTGGGCTTAATTAAATCCAATTTAAACCTTTTCATAAAAGACTATGCACAAAACCCACAAACTAGGCCCTTTGTGAAACTAATTGGATTTAAATACCCAAATGGATTCCAAATCCAACCAAATTGAATATGTGAGTTCCATAATACTTATGTAACATATATAAATTAATTTGGTTCATGAAATAGGCCATTAAGTCCATTTGTTCTGGACTTGGCGTGTGGCCCTTACAGAAGGGCTTTTGCCAACTGCTTCATTCCTCTGGCCCTTAATAATTCTTCCAATGGACTTATTAATTATTATACCAATCCTATAACACTTGTAGTAGTCCTATAAAACTTATAAGACAATAATAATTAATCATGAAATACATTATTTCAATTAGGTCTAATTTACAAAACATTTCTCAAAAGTTTCGCGGACAATTTTATTTGATCATAATTAATCAAACTCTTTAATTAATTATTATCATATTCACTTCTCTACCTTCATAATAATATCAAATATTATTATCCTTGTCATTTTACCATTTTACCCTTTTCTCTATATGTGTATGACCTATTGGGTTCCTATCCATGTTGGCAGTATAATATGTAATTGTGAGTTATACTCAAAACTCACATGATTTAAACTCCTTTAAATCATTTTATCAATCTCTATTGATATTTTGATACATCATTATACAAGTCATGATTGGCCTCTAGCTAGGCATCATGACTACCCAAATGTTAGGAAAGTCATGTGGTTTGACTGTACCCTTCCATAGAAACAGTTATCGTGCAATTACTCCTTTCACCACTCTTATCTCAATTAGATTCTGAGTATGGATTTCTATCAACTCATATAAATCTAATTATGTATGTTCTATTAATTTAACCATTTTTCCCAAAATGCTCTCTATGGATCTCTATCCATCTTGGCATTTTACTCTGGCCAGAGATTCTCTGAACAAGGTAATTATAGAATCATGCGAGATAACTTCCCTTATTAAATCTGGGATGGTGAATCCTTTGTCAATCACTCAACTATCTTCAAGTAGGTCATGATATACCCAATCTCCTAACTATGTTCACTCCCAGTTGGAAGTAATTAGTTATGGAGTCAAAGTATACCACTTGCTACTTAAGATAACTTTGGTGATCTCAAGTCTAAGGATACTTGCACAACCGCTATGAAGAGATTCCTCACTGATATAGATTTAATATCCATGTGAGGATTCTCTTTGCAGGTCTCCAATGAACTTGTTCTTCTAACAAGCATCCACATGTTAGCTTTGATTATCTTCCATAATCACATTTACGAGAACCACTGCTTGAACCATTCAAGAAGCATAACATGTGTTAGTCTGTCCGAATTAATAATGTCCTATCTTGTTAATTCTATGACTAGGGATATTAACACATTTGCATGCAATAGACATCTCACATCATGAACACCTTCATGATTGCCTTTGCACTGTGTTTATAATATCTAGGACTTCATTTATTAATTTAAGATTTACAAACTCATGTATTTAAACATAGCATTAATAAATGAATGATGCCTTTTATTAAGAATATAAATTTTATACATATGAAAAACATCCCTATTACATGGGCTCTAGGGCATACTCTCAAACAACTATAAGTTCCTAGTGATGCCGTTTAGATTGACAAATGCACTAGCAGCTTTTATAGATCTCATGAACCGAATTTTTCACCCATACCTGGACCAGTTTGTGGTAGTCTTCATAGATGATATTCTGGTGTATTCTAAGAATCCTGAAGAACATGACAGACATCTCAGGATAGTACTTCAAATTCTAAGGGATCGACAACTGTATGCAAAGCTCAGTAAGTGTGAGTTTTGGCTTCAGGAAGTTGCATTCTTGGGGCATATAGTGTCTGCACAGGGAATATCAGTGGATCCCAAGAAAGTATAGGCGATATTAGAGTGGAAAACTCCTGAATATGTGACAGAAGTTAGAAGTTTTCTGGGTCTGGCTGGTTATTATAGAAGGTTTGTAAAGGGGTATTCTACCATTGCTACTCCTTTGACCCGATTACTTCAAAAGAATGTTAGATTTGTATGGTCAGAAAAGTGTCAAGAGAGTTTTAAGCAATTAAAGAAGATGTTAACTGAAGCACCTATTTTGACCCAGCCAATGTCAGGAAAAGATTTTGTAATTTATAGCGACACTTTTAGAAATGGGTTAGGTTGTATCTTGATGCAGGAGGGTAAAGTGGTTGCTTATGTTTCCAGACAGCTGAAGACTTATGAGAGGAGTTATCCCACTCATCCCACTCATGATTTGGAATTGGCAACAATTGTATTTGCATTAAAAATTTGAAGGCATTATCTTTTTGGTGAAAAATGTTTTATCTTCACCGACCACAAAAGTTTGAAATACCTGCCGACATAGAGGGATCTTAACTTGAGATAGAGGCGTTGGCTAGGGTTGATTAAAGATTATGACTATTACATTGACTACCATCAAGGAAAATCCAATGTGGTAGCTGATGCACTCAGTAGGAAACATATGGCAGGTAATAAGTTAATTAAATATTTTATATATTTACCTTCCATATAGTATAAATGGTAACTGAGTGATGTTATGTAATAGCTTTAAGAGCCATGAGTATGAGATTGTCCCTGACGGCGGATGGAGCACTTCTAGCTGAATTACAACTTAAGCCAAGCTTGTTACAACAAGTAAAAGCCATCCAGCTACATGATAAGAGGTTGGCTAAGGCTATGATGGATATCAGTGAGAGTAGGGATACTGAGTTCACTTTAGCTCCAGATGATAGCTTATATTTCAGGGGAAGATTGTGTGTACCTGCTAATGAACAGTTAAAGAAAAAGATTTTGACTGGGGCACATAGTAGCAGTTATGCAATGCATCTGGGTATTACTAAAATGTACCAGAATTTGAAGACTCATTACTAGTGGCCTGGGATGAAGAGGGAGATTGCAGAGTTTGTGTCTAATTGTTTGATTTGTCAACAAGTTAAGGCTGAGCATTAGGTTCCTTCTAGATTACTTCAACCTATTTCTATACTGAAATGGAAATGGGATAGGATTACCATGGATTTTGTATCGGGTTTGCCACTCACTAGACATCAACATGATATTGTTTGGGTGATAGTCGATAGACTGACTATATCTGCGCACTTTCTGCCTGTGAGATCAGACTTTTCTTTGGTGAGGTTAGTTGAGATTTACATTAATAAGATTATTCGACTACATTGTGTTCCTATCTCCATAATTTCATATTGAAATCCCCGATTTACTGCTAGATTCTGGGAGAGACTACAAACATCATTAGGCACCAGATTACATTTTAGTACAGCTTGTCACCCACAGACAGATGGACAATCTGAAAGAGTTATACAAGTGCTTAAGGATATGTTGAGATGTTATGTTCTAGATTTTGGTGGCAATTGGGAAAAATATCTCCCTTTAGCGGAATTTGCATACAACAATAGTTATCAATCTAGTATCAAAATGGCACCATATGAAGCACTATATGGGAGGAGATGTAGGACTCCATTATGCTGGACCGAGCTTAGTGAGAATAAATTAGTCGGACCTAATCTGATTAAAGAAACCAAAGATAAGGTCCGATTGATTAGAGATAATTTGAAGGCAACAGCTGATAGACATAAATCCTATGCTAACTTGAAGAGAAAAGATATTGAGTATCAAGTGGGTGAGAAAGTATTCTTAAAAGTATCTTCGTGGAGGAAGATTGTGAGGATTGGTAGGAAAGGAAAGTTGAGTCCCAAATTTATAGGCCCTTTATGAGATTTTAGAAAGAATAGGACCAGTGACTTATAGATTGGATTTACCAGCAGAGTTACAAAAGATCCATGATGTATTCCACGTGTCTATGCTAAGGAGATATCGATCAGATCCATCGCATGTAATCACAACACAGGACATTCAACTGAAATAAAATTTATCTTATGATGAGGAACCGATGAGAATTCTAGATAGGGAAGTAAAACAGTTGAGAAATAAGAAGATACCGCTTATTAAAGTACTCTGGACTCGCCATAATGTTGAGGAAGCGACTTGGGAACCAGAAGAGACTATGCGATAGCAGTATTTGCAACTGTTTTCAACAGGTAGATTTCAAGGACAAAATTTTTTATTTAGTAAGGGAGAAATGTAACACCTCAAGAATCACCGATCACGTGAATAGTACTTTCTGAGGTGAATAGTGCCATCCGGGGCCTACCGAGCCCATAAAATTTTTTCTTCACCATTGGAAAGTATTATTCATAACAAATTTGGTGTTATAATTTGTACTAAAATTGAGGTCAAATAGGTCTTCAAAAGAGAAAAATAAAATAATTAACGGGACTAATATAGTTGATTGGAAACTTTGACTGGCTTAAAAATATTTACTAGACTTCATAAAATTATTCTGATTGTACCAATTGACTAGAAATTATGTATATAAATTTTTGGAATGATAAAATGAATTTTTTGAAGACTTTAAAAATTTAGCTTTCGGACTAATTAAAATATACTTTCGAGGCTGGTTTGATATCGAAACGACCTCAAATTGACCCAAAATTTTAAGCATGGCCTAATTAATATTTTTATTAATTTTTGGTATAATTTTTATCAAAAATTGATAATTAAAAGTGTATTAGCCAATTAAATGGTGACATATGGCATTAGACCCACTTACGACTTAATTTCTTTTGTCCTAAAGTGGGTGTATCATTAATTATGGCAAAAGAGATTTTTATCTCTTTGTTTTGGCCGGTCAAAGATCGTTTCTTTTCCTCTTTGCCGTGGCTTCATCCTCTTCTTCTTCTTCTTCTTCTTCTTCTTCATTTTTCTTTGTTTTCTAAGCTAAATTCCTAAAATTTCCCAACTATAATCTCAATTCAATTGTTTTATCTTACTTCCCTTCACCTTTGGTTGCTATGGGTGGTGAAAGAAGGTGAATAAAGTCTAATTCTTCAAGTGAATAAATTGGTGAGTTGGGGAAAATTTAGTTTTATGGTGATTTTGGCCATGAATTTACTGCCAATAAAAGAGCAAGGAGAGGGAAGCAAACCAAACAAAAATAAAGGGAAAAACAAAGTTGTTAAGTGATTTGGTAAGTGAATATTTTTAAACCCTTTAATTTCACAATATATATGTTGTATATATAATTAGAAGAAAAAAATTAAGTTAATTATTAATTACGAATTAATTGTGAAATTTGATTTAGAATTATTCAATTAGAAGATAAATTAGTGAAATTATGGTATTTAATTAAAATTTAGACATGTTTAATTTTAGGAAAAATTTTGGGTATTTAAAAAAATTAGGGACTAAAATTTAATTTTTTGGATTTAATTGAAATAATTGAAAAATATATGGTTTTATGTTTATTGTGATTAAATTGAGTAGAAAATATAATTTATAAGGAAATTGGAATAAGGTAACCGAATAAGGACCTTAAGAAAATTTATGAAATTTTGAGATATAAATCGGAATAAATGCAAAATAAAATATAGTTAATCTATATGACATGTAAGGAGCATGTATAGAAAAAGAAAGTAATAAATAAAATAAATAAATAAATAAAATAATTATGATGGAATTGTATGATTTTAATTGAAAATTTGGTATATTTGAAATACTGAGACTATTTTTAATAATGTAGACTAATTATTACCATGAATCGGTAATTATGCATTATTGTAAATTGTATTAACTTGTAATTGTATTTTGCCCTTAGTATTATGTGTGAAATCAGAAATTAGGATGTACATGGCTAGCCATAGGGACATTTCTGTAACCGCGGTAACAAGTCATGGCGACTAGCATAGTGATAACCTTGATATGGTTTCACGTCTGTATTGGAGTGTTTGGGAAAAATGAAAAAAAGAAAGAAAGGAAAAAAAAATAATATGTGCGTAATTGATACTACCGAAGTACTAGGACTTATAGGGTCCATAGTTCCGCTCATCCTAATTAGTGATACATTTCCATGCTATACTAGGGGCAAGAGAATTAAAATGTTGTATTGATTAAAGTATAAAAAGATACTGTATGAGTAAAAATGTAAAACTTGAAAAGTGAGAATAACTACTGTTGGGACAAAAACATACTGAAAAATAAGGGTAAAAGCCTAAAAGAACTGATAAACAAAGAAATTAGGACAAAAGTGCATATTTGAAACTTTAGGGACTAAAGTGAAAATTTAACCCTATAGTGAAAAATTCAAGTTTAAAGTGATAAAATTTAAAAATAAAACTTGAAAAACTATAATTGAGAATGAATTTCTCAAGCAAGGGTAAAATAGTAATTTTGTCAATAAAAGTGAAATTTAGAAATTAATGGAAAAATTTTGTATTATAATGAAATTAACTGATGAAAAAAAACAGATAATGAAATACAATTATAAAGAATATGTGAATGAACTGTAGTGAAATTCTGGGGTTTTAAGTTTATGTTCACCACTAAGTACTTTTGTACTTAGCTTGTGATTTTGTACTACACGCAGGAGACAGGGACTGAGTTTGTGCTGGAAGGGAATCAATGTTAGAAGGATCCAGCATTTTTGTGGTTTTGTTTAGCATGTACATATAGATGTTGCCTTGTAGGACAACATGGCTAGTTTTTGGACTGTGTATAGTTTTTGACTTATATATATCTATTATGAACTGTAGATAAGTAGATGGGTTAAGCACAAGAATTGTACTGTATATATGTATGGTTATATGTAAAATTTTGGAAATGACTATTGTTCTATGCTTGGCTGATCTTGTGGAGTATTTACATAGATTGTGGAGGTTGGGTTGGATGTTTTGAACATTTTGAGAGTGTTTTGTAGCTATTGCAGGAAGGCAAAATTTGGGTTTCAGCCGTTATACTGCCTGAATTTCTATAGATTAATTGATAAGATATTTTAGAATATGGGACCCATAACTTAATGGTTAAAATATTGAATGTTACTGATGAATAATTTAATAATAATTTATGAACCACTGCAGTGTAGTGTGACACCGATATTCGAACCAATGTTTGGCTATCGGGTGTTACAGGCTATACTTCATAAATTGCAGTAGGAGTAAATTTATTAAGAATAGTCTGTCAAGAAGAAGAGATAGGGAGACGAGAAGTTATACATGATGTTTAATGAATATAGGTAGATCATCATTGAGAGTAAACTCCACATTTTGGTTCCCATATCATGATATCATATCATGGATTTTATTTAATTCTGCAAATTACATAGTTACATCAATCTACATGTTTGGAGGATAAACAACAACAATGATTTCTAGTATTATGTTGCATGTAAAACCAAGATGATCGAAACCTCATTTTTTACCAAAAATGTGAAACCATGAAAAGACTAAAACGAGTTGGGAATAACATTATAAAATCCCACCAAGAAACTGACCTTGAGATTTATATGAAGCAACTGAAAGCAAGGGAGTACATTGAATGTTCATAGTGATAGAAGAAAAATAGCATGTGAAAAAGATGGATGAGTGATCAGAGAAAGAAAGCTTCAGAAACAACTACACTGACTGAAATTACAGAAGTTAAATAATAACAACCAGAAACCAAATGAATATAAACTGTTCAAAAATAGAGCACTCCTAGCTAAACCAGCTTATAGACAACCTTAAACAGCAATATTACATAAAAACAGTACGTCAAGCATCATAATTCACCCAGACATCAAAATATAACCTAAGAGTTTATCAAAAACCCACTTTATGAAGTAGACAAATTGGAATTAAAAAAAAAGGAAAATCAGTGGAAGGGCCAAATTGTTCATACCTGCACCTACGAGGATGCCTAACTTGCCAAGAGGAAGAGCCATAGGCGGCAATTCTTATCGTAAAATCAAAAGATAAAATATCAATTGTAATTCATCACAAGAGAAGCCTGAAATAAGAAAAATTGTTGAACAAGAAAAAAGCATTGGTGTGGGTTTCTGTATCGGGACTTAGTAGTTAATGAAACCCAAATCGTCCAAAGATTATGAAAAGGGCACTTTAATGGAATGGATTGAGTGGTTGTAATCCACTAGCAAAAAATCAAGAAATAAATTGTAGAGAAACATACTAACCTGGAGTGGCCACTTATGGTGTGAAACCAAAGAAAGAAATTTCAAGTGAGCGCTGGGATTGGGGAGACCGAGTGACAATGTGCTTAAGAGACTGTGAGGGGGAAACGAGTTAGGATAGGAGGGAAAATGAGCAAGGTCTGTTGGGATAGCAATAGATCAAAAATGGCGATAGCAGTAGATCAAAAATCGGCAATTATTGGGAATTAGGTTTTTCTAGTTTTCACGATTTTGGGATATGGGAGTAACTAAGAAAGAAAGAGAGAGTGAGGGACAAATAATGTTTTAAGTATAAAGAGCCATAAAAATAGGAATACTGCCAAAATAATTTTGATCTCCCGCTAACATAGAAATAAAATTTTAAGAGATTGGCTACAAAACTTACCTCACTAATTTAGCATGGAACATCTCCTAGCAACTAGTTAATCCTCACATGAAAGATGAAAATTAAGTATCAACGAGAGAATAGTGAGGGATATGTCCTTTCTAAATTGGTGAGCATTACAGTCCAAGCTAAATTAGCAAGGGATATATCCTCGCTAAATTGGCGAGGACTACATTCCAAGCTAAATTAGCGAGGGATATGTCCTCGCTAAATGCTTCATCTATAATATGCCATCTTATTGAAATGCTAACGAGGAATTTGTCCTCATTAAATTAGCGAGGATATTTTTTGTCACAAAATTAGCGAGGACCTAAATGCTTCCTCTATCATATACCATATCATTTAAACGTTAGCGAGGAATTTGTTCTCGCTAAATTAGCGAGGATATTTTTTGTTGCAAAATTAGCGATGACTAAGTCCTCGCTAAATGCTTCCTCTATCATATGCCACATCATTTAAACGTTAGCGAGGAATTTGTCCTCGCTAAATTAGCGAGGATATTTTTTGTCACAAAATTAGCGAGGACTAAATGCTTCCTCTATCATATGCCACATCATTTAAACATTAGCGAGGAATATGTCCTCGCTAAATTAGCGAGGATATTTTTTGTCGGAAAATTATGCTTAATCCATCTTATGCCATCTTATTTAAACGTTAGCGAGAGATTTATCCTCACTAAATTAGCGAGGACTTTTTTCTCGCAAAATTTGCAAGGATTAAATTCTCGCTAAATGCTTCATCTATCATATGCACCTTATTTAATCATTAGAGAGAAATTTTTTCTCGCTAAATTCTCGCTAAAATTTGTGCCAAAATTAGTGACAAATTGTCGATATTCTACCTAAATTGTTGCAAAATATATGTTCATTTGCATCACGACCAACATTAGTGACAAAATTCATTTGTCATTGCAATTATGTTGCTATATCAGTGATTTAGCAATGATTTTTCTTGTACTCGCTAAATTTTGTCGCTATTTTGCAATTTTCTTGTAGTGTCTTGCTCCCAATATATTTCTACTAATGCTAATACAACTTCACTCTGAGTAAATTCCCAAAAGAATTTAGGCTCAAAATTTAACCAAGGTACACTCGTATTACCCCACCATAAATATATAAACATAAAGATCAAATTGTTGATGTTTGGACCAAGCCACTGCTGAAGACTCATTTTCTTCTACTTGGTCCAAGTTGATTATGTTTCTAAACCTGATTCATCAACTTGCTGAAAGATGATAAGAAATAATGTTTTATTTAGTTTCCTAATCTATTGAAGATCATACCGTGCTCTAATCCGACTATGCTTCCTTATCTGATATGATCTACTAATCTGTTATATTGCTAAAATGTTGATGTATATATCTAACTTTAACTTTCAAAGAAATCAAATCTTCTATTCGACATAGCACAAATCTTTTTATTGTCTATTGCTATAGTTTTCAATTTCCACTTATATATGCTTATCAGTTTGGTTAATTAATTATTATTATTATTATTATTATTATTATTATTATTATTTTTATTTTTATTATTATTATTATTATTTTTTTTATTATTATTATTATTATTAGAGTCTGTTAAACATTCTAACTTTAACCAGTACTTCACTGTTATATGAGCTATATTTATGTTTAGTTATTAGTGTTTATGGCTCAATACTACTATGACAACTCATTAGAGTTTTTCTATTTTTATACAACATATAGAGGAAGTAGAGAAGCGATGCAGGATAGTTTGTTCTTCGTGGATTCAATAGACATAAATTAGTAAGTCTTCTTGACCTATTGTTTGCCTGTCTTAACATTTTTTGTTTTGTTAGGATCCATCTGGCGTCATGATATTAAATTTTTCTTTGCATGTAGGCTAATTTCGTATATTCATCAGTAGGGGAAGACTTGCTATAAACAATCAGCTTGATACTTGAATTATCATGTGCTTAAAGCATAAAGTTATGGTGCATTCTCTGCAATCAGAGGCCAGAACCTGATCATTTGTTGGCTACAGAATTCTCTTAGAGGAGTCCATCTCAAATTGTCCATTATAGTTAGGATTTGATATTCTCAATATTACCTAGTTTTGCTAGATGTGGCAATAAAAATTAATTAGATAATTATAAATATTATTAAATGTATTTTTATTTACATTATATTACTAATGTAATCAAATATATTATATACATTCCATTTCTTAATCTATCATATTATCCAATATATTACAATACATTATCATTTACCAAACATAATTTTAGGGGATTGTTTTCCTCATAGTGTGAGTTCTAACCTTTTTTATTTTTTTATTTTATCGAATTTTGGCTTTGTTCTATCAAAAAAATACACATCTAGACCTGGTAAAATTGACCCAAATCTATAGGTCAATCCAAATTCATCTAAAAAATTTTTATCCAATCCAAATGAAAACCCACTAGGTCAACCCAAAATTGATTCATTATATTTTTTTAATCCAATTGAACCCAATACAATACCCATTAGATTAATCCAAAATTAACACATCTCACATTGGATATTAATCCAATGGGTGTTTTAACAAAAAGGATGTTTTACCCAATGGGTATTTAAAAAAAATGCATATCTCTGTTCCTTTTTATCACTTAATACACTCACAGCCGCACTCCCTCTCTTTCCTTGTTATCATTCTCTCTCTCACTATCACAGCCACACTGCTACAAACAAACATCTTCTTGAGGAGGAAAGAAATGGATTGTTTCCCAATTGTTTTCTTTTTCTTTTTCTCACAAATATCCTTACATCTACCAAGAATAACATTGATTGCCCTCTCAATATCTTTTTCATTATTATCATCTATGTCACTTGTGATTGTGTTACTAATTTTTCGATCAACTTCCAAGCTTGATGGGCAATTTAGGAATCCATCCAATGGAAGATTCTTAGAAACTTCTCTTTCTTTATCAGATGTTGGTTTTTTTGTTAGCAGCTTTGTCAACTCTTTCTGTAATTTTCCAATTTTTTTCGGTGAGAAATCTTGTAGTTGATCTGAGGAACTTGATGGGTCTTCTTCTTGTTGTTGTTTTTGTTCTTGATGATGATGAATTTCTTGAATTTTTGATCTATTTATTTCATGGTTACCAAAAGTTCCAATTGCCAACAACCCATTTGTTTACATTAAATCAATGGATCAATCAAAATTCATCAAATCCATTTTAATATTGATCTATTTATGATCCATATTTTTCGATACATTTATGATACAACAAATTAGTGATTAATCCATTAATAATCCAATCCAAACCCACATAATCCGCCCATTTGTCACCTCTATGCATATCAGTTTTTAAAATTCTTAATTTTTAAATTTTTGTGGTTCAAAAATGCCCTGTTCTAAATTATATCAGAAATTATTTTTAAAATGCCCCATTTAATATCTTAAAGGTTTTTTTTTTTAAAAAAAAAACCTAAAACTTCTCTACTTCTATTAAAAAAAAAAAATCGGCAACAGAGATTTCCATGTTTTGCTTTTGCATCTATTCGAATTTTTCCATCTTTTTGTTGGGCTTTTTGTCTGAATAGGTCTTTTCTATCTCTCATTCTTTGACTTTTTGGTTATCGGATATTGTCGTAGTTCTTTATAGCTGTGAGGTATTTCTTTTATGGTGTTTAGAAAAAAAAAAACAAAATAATATATATATATATATATATATATTGCAATTGCTTGTAACTAAGTTGGAAAAAAAAAAAAGTTACCAACTGTTTATACAAGTCTTTAGCATATATTACTTAAAATTATACCTAAAAAACTTTTGATCTGACCTGAAAATTTAGCCCTTGCTCATTTGAAAATAGTGATTTTAATATAAAGAAAATCTAAATTATTTGAAAATTTTAGAATCAAATGTGAAACTCAAAAAAATCTATTCAAAAATACCTGAAATTGACTCAACCTGGAACCATGACCCAAGTTTTTCAATTAATTTTTTCATGTCATATATATATATATATATATTAACATTACATGTTTTTATTAATATTTCCATTCCAATTTTATATAGAAAGTAAATTTAATTGAAAAAAAAAGTGAAATGCCTAATTGCTCAAATTAATTTCAATCTACAAAAAAAAAAAAAACATAAAAAATGAATGAAGCAAAAAGTAATAATTAAGTGGCGTATAATACACGTTAAAACGACTATAGTCTACAATAGATTTTACTATTTCTATTCTTTGCGTATTTCCTTTTTCAATATTTCTTGGCTTCATGCCCTAATTTGTCATTTTTATATTGCTTGCGGCTTATTCACCATTGCTACTTAGTCGTACTCTATTAATTTTTCTCTTGTCAAATCATACCATTTTAAACTTGAGATAGTGTAATATTCCAAAAATTATGAGTTTGAGAATAGTACATTTTTCGATCCATGAATAATATTTTTGATATAAATAGTACCATCGAAGACATGAATATCATATTTTTTAAGTTATGAATAGTGCCATTTCAGATAAACCCGATGATTGAATTTGAGGCAAAAAAAAAAAAAGTTCATTTGTGATGTTAAAAACTGAAATTCACAGTGATTTGTAATATGTTTGGTCCTGGTCAAAGTTGATTCGGGATATCAAAAATTTAAACCTACAAATATGATAAATTATATATGATGTCAATTATTTATTTTAAATAAAGCGATCGAAAAAGTCAAAGTTGACACAAAGACACTCAAAAGGCCAAAACCGAACCAATTAAATTAAAAAATCGAGCCAATTATATTACATTGCTTATGGTTCGGTTTTTAATTTTGGTCTAATTTTTTAGTCTTAATCATCTGACAAGAGAAAAAATAATGCATCAAAAAATCTAATCCCTTAAAAAATTAATTCAAAGTGACTCAAAACTTAAGCCGAAGTACCTTGAAATTGAATCCGCTTGATTCTATGTGTTTGCTAGATATACTTGGAATAATAACTAATGAATATACAAACCCTACTTGTTTTCCAAGTCTACTTAGAATAATAAGTAGAAGAATTTACATCAAATACCCCTTTTTAACACCTAATTTTTGAAAATGTTCCCCTCAATAAAAAAGTTTTAAAATTACCCTTTTTTAATTTTTTATTTTATTTTAAACCCTAATTAGTTTATGCAAGCTTTAAATCTTTACCCATCTCCATCTATTGCTTTATCATAAACCCATCTTCCTCTTTTCCTCAATCGTTTTCTATTGATCCTTGGCTTCCACTTCTTTCCCGATCATTCTTTTTCCGCCAAGTATGTTGTCAAATTTCCATAACATTGGCTTCTTCAATTGTGTTCTTCCTTTGTTCGATCCCTTGAAGTTTTGCAAAGGTAATGTTGCGCTACATCTTTTTATAAAATTATTGTTTATTGCTGCTGGTCATCACTTTTGTAATCTATAGCCATATTGTAATTGTTGGCTGATTTCATATTCAATTGGTGTTTCAAATTTTATTTTAACTCTATTTGTTAGGGATTTTGCAGCTGGGGATGAAAAATTAGGAACTAACTAAATCTTTTAAAATAACTAATATTATTCTCCATTCAAATTTTATCGTAAACCTTGTGTTCCCAGCTTATAACCATCTTGAAGTGTTTGTGGAGGCAAAGAGATGGAGGTATTATCTGATTTTTAGAGTTATATTCAATTATTTCTTAATGGAAATTAAAACATTTTGGTCTATTATAAGTTATATTTTTTTAAAGACATTCTCGTAATGTTATTTTTTCAATATATGTCCAGTTGTTACTTTCCTCCTCTTAAATCAAGTTATACCATTTATCTCATAATTAAATTTGTAAAAACAAAGATGTTGTAATATTTATTTTATGTTGTAAAATTGATGTAGTTTTATTTGCTAATATAATTTTTTATTGATGTAGAAACTCCTTGCTTCTGCTTCTACGGCTTGCATTCCATAGTCTTGGTGTGGTTTATGGAGACCCAAGTACTAATTTATAAGATATTAACTAGCCTGAATATTACTTTGTCATCCATAATGATCATTTTTTTTATCTATGTTGATATTAGCACAGAGATGAGATTAAACTCTACAGAACAAAAGATCAAAAGTGTAAGATCAATATTAATAATCAAAATTAGAAAAAAGAAAAAGAAAAATGAACAGCAAAAGCAATGAAAACCGAAAAAAGATACAAAAGTGTAGCTGAGATAATGAGTAATTAGATAGCTAAATAGCAAAAAAAAATGAGTAAGAGAAGTTTGACTAGAGAAGTGTTATATTAGATGTGAAAGGAGGATCCATTAGCAGGAATAGTATTAGTGATTGTAACACAATTTAAAACACTTAAACCCCTTCTGTAAGCAACTACCTTTGTCTTTGAATTCATATATATTATTATGCATTTTGGTTGTTTTGATTCAACGGCGTATCTTAGGGCAATCTTGGGTTCCTACAGACCATAGCATAATAGCCTTCTTTTGCCATTTCTAGTTAGGCTGCTATAACCATATATTACTGTTCATAAAAAAAAAACATTGGCATGGTAGCTTCTTGAATTTTGCTGCATTTCTTCTCTTTTTAGATGTGAATTTTAAGTTTGAAGCCCAAATTTAAGCTTTTTTTATTTATGTTAAAAGTAAAGAAAGCTATGATTTGACTGACTGTGAATTTTAGTTTAAAATTTTGGAGTGTAGGTTAGGTATTTTACTATTTAATATAATAACTATTTCACCATTCATAGATTATGCAATTTCTGCATGCTCTATCATATTCTCTATCTTTAATTTTTTTAAAAATATCTATACACATCTGTTTGGCATTGTATAGTAGAACTACTCTTCATGACCAAAGGGAAAATCATAGCAATTCCGTAGTCCACTCCATGGCTACCATATTGTGTAAGATATCTGACCGGCGTTTTATGACAAAGGAGCTGCAAGAAGTTGAGAGTGAATCTAAAGCACCCCCAATAAAATGTTGAATTTGTCAAGAGCAGCATAAACTCCAAAAAAATATCTGCATATTTTTTTCCAAATTTTTATGTAATTCTTATTAATAAGCAATTTTGATTGTATAATTTCATTTGCACTAATCCTACTATTTTATCTATTCCATTCTACTAAATAAAGTGTATTTCTTTATTATTATTTATTATTACTTTGATATAATTTTATTCCAATCGAAGAGAACCACAAGAGAAAAAAATAAAGACATTAAAGTTATTGTTGTTGATGATAAATTTGTCATGCAATGATGAAAAATTTGTTGTTGATGTTTGAATTTCATTTATAGAATATGCATTTATGTTATTGTTTGAGTTTAAATATAAAAAAAGATATACTAAAATTCAAATTTCATATTTTAAATCCTATTATATTGTTTGGTATACCGGCCAGTATACCTGGTATACCATCCGGTATACCAAATGATAGAGTGAAAATCATGTTTTAAAATTTGGTATACTGGTTGATAAGCCTGGTATACCGTCCGGTATATCAAATTTCAGAATATAAACTTATTTTATTTTTTTAGTATACCAAGCGGTATATTAGGTATACCAATCGGTATACCATATTACATAGTAAAAATATGTTATGTTTTTTGGTATACTAGACGGTATACCAAGTATACCAGCTTGTTTATCATATTTCATATTGCAAATATATTTTATTTTTTGATATACCAAGCGGTATACTAGTTAGTATACTATATTACATAGTGCTAACATATTATGTTTTTTTGTATACTAGGTGGTATACTAGCCAGTATACCAAATTTTAGAATGAAAATTACCAACTGGTATACCAAATTCTAGAATGAAAATTTTTATTCTGAAATTTGATATACCAACTAGTATACTTGCTGGTATACCAAAATTTAAAAGATAATTTTAATTCTGAATTTTGGTATACCCGATGGTATACCTGGTATACCACCGAATATACCAAAAAATAGAATACCAGCCAAGTATACCAATTTAAAAAAAAATAAAATTATATTATACATTTGAAAGTATTAAATTGAGTATTAATAGACATTGTTTAACTATTACATACTCATACACATACTCATAAATTGCAGAAAGTTCACTATAATTCAATTTTTTGCAACAAAATCTCCAAACTCGAAACATTCAGCCCTTATTTTCTTGTTTCTTTTCCTTTTCACTGTACTCTACAATGAGCTACCAACCGGAAAGTTTGATAAACAATTTTTCAATAAAGGAAAAAGAAAGAAAGTGAAGACATATCCAGCTTCATGACAACTCCAGAAGGGTATAAATCTAATCTCTCTTATTAAACCAAATTATTGTTATTAGCTTATTATTATTATGTTGGTTATTAGTATAAATTATATGTATATATATAAAAAAAAGAATCTTGATGTAATTTTATTATTAGCTTTAATTTATGACAAATCAATTTTCTCACGTGTTTTTCTTATCAGCTTGACTTCGGTTCGTGAACTCCGACCCCAAACATATTATGCAGTTAAAAATTATCAATGGACTTGGATTCTAATTCAGAGCCAAGCCGAATGCCTTCTTCACCTTTTTAATCGCATATATCATCATTCTTTTGTGATTTTCTGTACAATATTTGAATAGTTGCATGAAACACTAAAACGGGGTAGAATTTCAAAAAGAATACATACTGTGACAATAAATCTGCTCCGAATCAGCTAGCCAACATCCGACCTACCTGCAGCTAGATAGCGCGTAGCAGTTGCAGAACTTCTGCAATAAAAGAATTCTTCAAAGTGTCTATTGTTGAGGTCGTGAGAAAATGAGAACCTTGAGAAAAGAGAGAGTGCAGATCCTGAAGAATCAGTTACTGGATTTGGTTGAGCATCACTGGATGCGCGATATGCTTTTTGACATTTTACAACCTGATTTTATAAACAAATGTCCAAAAGAGACACTTTTAAGTTAGTTAAATTGCAATGACAGTAAACATAGATGAGAGAAATTAATCTTTGGAAGTCTGGAAGTGAATGCGGTATATGCTGCCATCAACTCAAGCTTGTTATCATTCTCGAAGTTATTTGTTGCAGCTTTAATTAGACTCAAGCTAATAAGCATGTAATCAATGTTGGAATATACACTCCTATCTACAGAACCGAAAAAAAGAAAAAGATTAATCACATTGATGGAAGGTTCTTGCTGAGACTAGGTCTATGAGTACTCGTTTTAAAATAATCAAAAAATAAATACAAATTATTTCATCTACTTTACTGCTACAATTCTTCAGCCTTTTCCTTCTAAAGAACCAATAAGCTACAGTGAGAATCGCCACAGTGAAAACTACTGCAGAAACTACATCTGCAAGTATTTGGAACAAACCTACCCAAGAAGGAGCTTCTGCAACCACCCAAATTTTTTATTTTTTTTTATCTAAAATTGTTGGTATTGAAAAAGAAATATGTATACACGAGATCCCGGTTAAATTCAATCTTCTTAATTAGTCAATACAATGGCCACGAGACAAAACTAAAATCGTCAATTGTCAGAAGCAGATCTGGCAGGAAGAAGAAGGGAAAAGCACGAAAAAGAGAGGAAGAAATTAAGAGTTTGTGAAAAATTCAAAAGGAGTATTTTTAAAAATAAAAAATTTAAAAAGGTAATGGTAAAAGGGAAAAAGAAATGGGAGTATTTTTAGTTGGGATTTCTCTTTTTTGGGTAGTTTTGTGAAAATCCCTAATAACTAATGAAGATACAAACAATAAAGCAATGTATAAATTTGTTTTGATTGGGATAGATTTATGCGAAGTGAGAACATAGGTTAACTATATGCATGGTGTTGAACTTAATTTATCACTAATAATGAATTTGTCATAAACCATTTTTTGTATGACAAAAATAATTTCACTTGTAACTTTTCCATCCGAAAAGTCAATATGGTTAAAAAAACTTAAAAAGAAAAAGCCATTACCGACATGAGTTAAGTGTTGAATTATGACATGAAACTCCATATTACTAAAAATTATACTATTTTAGAATAAATATGTGATATACATAAAAAAAAAAAAAAACAGAAGAAAGCCACTGCCATGCCAAAACATGTTATTTTAAGCGAGACAGTCACATTTTCTCATTACACGTTGTTGACCCACTAGTAGGATAGCTACAATAAAAGATTAAATTATCGAGCAGCCTACTGTCTAATCCTCTTTAATTTTCTAAAACAATGAACATAGAAAGCAAGCAAACGCATATTTACTTTAATCTGTTTGCAATTTTCCTTAACTAATGATGTGATATGCACAAGAAAACATTGAAAATACGAAATTCAGAAAGATGTAGCAAAAGCTAGTGAAGAGTTTTGATTAAATTATCAAATGGCATAAATTGTGTTTACTTCTGAATCAGATTCAGATGGATGCCATGAACTGTTTCCATTACTCCTAGAATACTTTTGCTTCTTCCTGACTTTACGTTTTATTCTTGACTTCATCACGTAATATGTCATCACACCAAGAACTCCAGCCATTGTAGCTCCTCCAACCACCGTAACAAAAATTGCAGCCCATTCGTGGCGCCGACCAACTACTATATAAGCTGATGAAATAAATGCAACTGTAGTGCAAACAGAAGCCAACCACATTAGCTTATTGATCACCTCTACAACTCGCCTTTCCGCTTTTGTCTCCCCTCTAACTATTGTGATTTGTACCACAACAACAGCCAGTGACGTGAAGAGAGCAATAGCATTAAAGATAAAAAATATCTGAAATGAATAACTCTTCACCATCACAGCCATTCCATTATCATCATCGCCGCCAGGAACAGTGAAAATTGCAGCAAATGCAACTGTTGCAAAAAGTACAGCAACCACTGTGACTGAGTTTGTCGCATTGTTTATTCCTTCCCTGTGTAGCTTACGGAGTTCTTTCGCAATCCCACTGACATTTTTATTTGTTTTTCGGGCTTGTTCAAGTTGGGTATGTACATCTTTCTTTATTTGTGTTACGGTTTTTCGGAGCTCATCTCGTGGCTGGTTAAGTTCATTTGCTCTGACAGCACCATAACGCATCAAACAATCCCTTATCTCAGAGATTTCTTCTGAAAGGGGGAGTCCTTCAGCTATATCAAGAGCCGTTTTATGATCCCTCGTTAGTGCATTCACATTGGCGTCACGAAGACACAATAACTCACTCACTATCTGCAAAAGAGAATAGAAATTATAATTGTAACATATCAACTCCCACAAAACTTTGGCAAAATTATGAGTGATCTCATTAATCAATAAGCCATTCGCATGGTCAGTGCTGTCTTCGAGCACAAGAACTTATACACACATACATGCATGTGTGCACACACTCAAATGGACATCAGCAAGAGATATTGTCCTGAAGCATAACATAGCATGCCCAACATAATTGTTGTCATATTTGAATTGAAAATATAAAATTCAAATTATTCAACTCGACAAATAGTTTACCTTCTGTTGATGTATTGAAGGCAAACTTGAGGATCATAAAATGGTTCATAATTGAGATGAAAGATATCCTCCGACACTATACCGTGCAATATATATAAAGGTTACTAAGTAATAGGTGATGCATTTATTTTCGAATGAATTAAACCAGTTTATAGTGGATGTTCACACATTAGGAAGATTGTGCTTGCTTAATTATTCTATAACCAGAAAATTTCACTATATAATTTTTAATATCAACTTATTTTTTTTAATAAAGTTACATGATTTGAATAAAAGAAAATATTTGTCTTAGACACAAAAATCCGTAAGCATAGGAGGCAAATGTTTCCACCACTTATAATTTTTAACACATTAATAGATGATTTGTTTTAGATATTTCGTTAACATTTAGAGAGAGATATTTCTTTAACAAATTAAAATAGTATAGCATATACTTGGGAAGGAAGACCTGTTTAAGTGTCAATCTGGCATCCTTAATTACTGTTTTAAATATCAGTCCTAACAAATATACTAGAATTTAAGAGACTGGCCAAGAAAATTACAGTCATAAAGCTTAAATGTCATAAACTATGTGAATAAAGTGATCAAAATTAACAGGAAAAATCCACATTGTAGTCCCTGAACTTTAATATTTATTTACATTAGGTTCATAAATTTTCAAAACTACGTATTGAGTATCTAAATTTTTAAAACTACATATTAGTTTTCTAAACTTATCTACTAAAACATATTAAATCCAAAATGTACATAAGAAAATGACAGCACTCAATTAAATACACACGATTTTAACCGAATATGTGTTACATTGTCGTTAGTGCCATCCATTTTGGACTTAATATATTTTAATTGATAAGTTCAAAGACTCAATGTATAGTTTTGAAAGTTTAGGGATTCAATGAAAAAAAAGTTAAATTTTAGGAACTAAGGTATGGATTTTCCCAAATTAATACACAAACTGCAAGAATAGAGGTTGACTAATTGAATCAACAAATCAATGAAAAAATTTGGAGATAGTGAGTGGATTAAAATAATAATGAATACCTCTGTCCGTTTCTTTCTTGTTGCTACATGCAATGCTGTATTGCCAAACTTATCTGGTAGCATGACAATAGCAGCATCTGTTTGAAGTAGCAGCTTCACCACCTCACAACTTACCCCTTTAACGGCCATATGCAATGCAGTTTGCCCTTTCTTATCAGTTCTACGGGCCAATTGTGCATCTTTCTTGAGTAATTCCTTCACAATTTCTACGTGCCCTTGACGAGCTGCTAGATGCAACGCATTTTTTCCATTGGATCTAGATATCTCTACTAGACTAGAATCTTTGGACAACAATTCTTGAACTACAGCAGTGTGCCCTCTTGTAGCAGCAGATATAAGGGGAGTTGCATTTGATTGGCCGACCGTTTTGCTCAAAAGAGGGTCATGCTCTAATAATACCTGAATAATGGCTGCATAAAGGTGCATATTCAAAGGCAATAGCTAATATTTTTGACAATGTATTTAGTTTTTGCTAAAGATAGAGCTAGCAACCACAGCAAATGAATTCAATAAAACAGACAACATAAAGAAATGCAAATTTAATGGACAATGTTAGAGGTAAAGAAGGAAAATCAATTATAAGAAGGTTTATTGACATGTTTCTTAACACGGTCATCTGAAGGTGCTTATGCTTAACCAATATAGTCCGATTTCATCTTACTTTAGTTCTTATTATTTTAGAATTAACAGTGTCGAAATGAATCTGGAAAAAAAAAAAAAAAAAAAAAAAGAGGCACAACAGGTCTTTACTTTAAAACTGATTTTTATGGCAATAACTTGCATAGCAGATAGCAACACATTGCTAAATTAAGAAAAGCTACTCTTATCTAGAAAAAATTAGAAATATTCATATTAAGATCAAAACTTCTTAATATTGAAACATGTTTCATATAATATTTGTTTGATTTTTCATTTATTTATCTATTTATTTATTTTTTCAAGCGGAAAGGAAATAAGTAGAAGATCAACACATCCACATCATATTATGACTTGAGATAATCAACTATTGTAAGTTTTTTTTTAAAGGTCATTAGCAATGTCAATCTTTTTAATTTTTAACTATCAAGTTAACTAATTCACTTCTATAGATACTCCTAAGTGTTATTCTTGTTCCCTTTAACACAATGCATTTCAAAGTATTATTTTACAGTCAATGTTTTTGACCATTATATAGCATAAGAAATGTTACTTTTATTTGGAAAACATTATGGGTCAAAATTGTCAAATTTTAACTAAATGTATAAAGATGAATAGCCAAAAAGGTTTATTATTGAACAAGTTGGTGATAAAAGAAATAAAATTCTCAAATTCCATTGCTATGCCTTGAAAAACTTTCTATTTTTACTCGCAAAAGTACTATAATATATAATATATTACCTTGATGACCATGACTTGCAGCTACATGTAAAGGATCAAGTCCAGACCGATTCTTCAAAGTAAGGGCCTCTTTAGTAGTGTACTTAAGAAGCTCAACAACAACCTCTAAATGCCCTTTCTCCGCTGCCGTGAATAATGCTGTTTCTCCCAATTCGTTCATTTCATTCACTAGTGCAGATCTTATGTCTGCCACCTTCATCGGAAAAAAAAAAAATTCAAAGATCAGTTAAAAAATAATCAATTCACAAATTTGAATAAAATAACAAAATCCCATTTGTTTCATGAGGCCATTGTCAGAGTCTGAGATTAGAACCCCATTTTATAGTGGGTTTTGTCATATGAAGAGCAAATTCATTGAAATTAAACCATTAAAATGTAGCAATAAATAACATACCTCAGCATCAAAATCAGCTCCACCGAGTGTACCCGTCATCTGGGCATCAATTTCACCAAGAATTTGCTTGATAGCAGCCAAATCTCCACGCTGAGCAGCCAGGTGCAATTCGGTGTCATTGAAGCGGCCAGTCACTTGCTTCACGTACTTCTTTTTATCAAATCGCTTACCTGAATTAGAGCTCATTAGAGACTTACTCGAATTCGACACAAGTAAAGCCTTCCCGGAATTTGATAGCACCAAAGTTGCTCTTGGTGTTGAAGCCGGTGACCATAACGGAGATGGTATTGAAGATGCTTCAGAGTACAGGTTCGAGCTTGAGTGACATGGCTTTATCCTTCTATTCTCCTGATCTTTCTCCTCTCCTGCACATAAAAAAATCATTTTTTTTAAGGATCAAATTAATAAATGTTAGAACTCTCTTTCTTTCTTTTTCTTCCTATTCATTAAAATGGAAAAAAGAAGGTTCATTTTCATTTGAATTAAAAAAAAAAAATTGGCATAATAAATAAATGTTTGTCTATGTTATTATCGTGTTTGAATTATCAACATGGGACATGAATGTTAAACATTAATATATATCCCTTTTCCTATTTATTTTCCACGAATTTCTTCGAAACCAAACAAAATTAAAAAAACAAAAGGATAATTAAGAACAAAAGTTATCACCTTCTTCGATTCCGGACCCCATTGTGGAGAAGCTGAGATGATCTCTGTCAAATCATTCTCACAGATATGCTTTTGTTATATTATGTTTTGTAAAAATTGGGAAATGAAGAAAAATATAAAATAAATAATGAAATAACGATTATAACGTTACAGAGGGGAAGGAGCCGAGAAATAGATGAGGAAATATTGGAGTGGTTATTTTTTGGAAATCGAGAAGAGATTTCGATTTTCTTTTTTTTTTATTTTTTTTATTTTTTGGTTGCATCTTTAATAACAAGAAAATTATTTTAAATCGAAAATTCCACATTTGCATAAGAAATATCTTTCATGATAATATAAAAATACACAATATATAATTTGCCACTCAAATTTCGAAAATGATCCAAATATGTTAATCAAGTTTTTTTTTTTAACAAAAATGCCATTAGTGTTATAGAATTGGTCCAATTTTGCCATTCTTGTCCACATTAATGAACCAAAATTTGAGGTGGCATTAATTTGATCCACATGTCAATAAAAAATGAACACGTGGTATTTGAAGGAACCAAATCCAAATTAAATCAATCCTAACCAAAATCTTAAATCCAAAACGTGCGCTTTACTTTTTTTTAGGTCATGGTGGAGACTAAATAGTATTTGTCGTGCCTAACCATTCTAGACTAACTGTTTTCCAATTTTCCATTTGGTTACGGCGGAGATAAAACAATCTATGCCGTGTATAACCCCTCTATATCGAAAATGCACATGAGTCATGGCAGATACTAAACAGTTTCTATCGTGGCTAACTCTACTGGGCTGAAATGAATTCAAAACTCATATTAGTCACGGTGGAGACTAATTAGTCTCTGTCGTGCCTATCTATTCTGTACTAAAATTGCTAAAAGATTCACATTGGTCACAGTGGAGACTAATTGGTCTTTGCAGTGGCCAACAAAATTTATGCAAAATGTTTCAAATTTGACACATATTTCCATCAACATTTACACATTTATTTTCCAACCTATTCAAGCAAGTATCAATGCACAATTGAATCACCACACATCCAGCAAAACACAAACAAAAACTAATGCTTGAAAACTAAAAAATAAATTAAACAATAAACTAACTACAAAGGTAAGCTTGGAAGAAATAGTTTTGAGTTTAGCAAATTGTTAGCTCGACTTTGAACACACTTATTAAACATCTATAAGAGTAAGGACCACCGACGTAACTTCAAACTTGGATTTGAATATGGTTTAAGATGGTGACAATTGACCTTGAATTCCTTATAATCATTTGGATGTTTTACTATGACAACTCTATATTTAGTAGTCTTAGTCAACTATCATATATCATCACTTTTATACCTAATACAAATTCCTTGGGCAGAAGCTTGTTATCATGCCATCTTTTCAGTATATTGCTCTACACAATCATAAACCCAAAATCAAAATTCATCCAATTAATTAAGTTGCAATACCCTATGTTTTCCTGCACTATGAAGATCAACATTCAAAAATTTAGTGGCCCAATAAGCCATATGTTCCAATTCTACTGGGAGGTGATAAGATTTTTCAAAAACTAGCCTAAAAAGAGACATCCTTATAGGTGTCTTAAAAGCAATCTGGTATGCCCATGATGCATTGGCAAGCTTGATATACCAATCTTTCCTAGTGGCATTCATAATTTTTTTCTAAAATAGACTTCAGCTCATGATTCGACACTTTTACTTGACCATTGGTCTATGCATGATATGGGATAGTGATTTTATGCCTAACACCAAGCTTTTTTCAACAAAGCTTTGAATTAATGGTTGACAAAGTGCTTGCCACCATCACTAATTATAGTCCTAGGTGCTCCATAATGGGTGAAGATATACTTCTTTAGAAATTCCAAAACTATCTTGGCATCACAAGTCCTAGTGGTAATAGCTTTTCCCATTTACTGATATAATCCACAGCCACTAGTATATACTCAAACCCACAAGATACTAGAAAAGGTTCTACAAAATCAACACCTCATATCTCAAATAATTTAACTTTGAGCATATTAGTCAATGGCATTTCAACTCTCCTAGAAATATTACCTACTTTTTGACATCTATCACAAGATTGAATAAACACTTTTACATCATTGAACATCATAGGCTAATAAAATCTAGATTAGAGAACTTTTGATACAGTACAATTGGGTCTATGGTATCCATCATCTTCTTTACTATGACATGCTTTAATAATTTCCTTTTACTGCTCTATAAGAATACACCTCCTAAGCATTTTATCAGCATATAACTTAAAAAGGTAGAGATCATCCCAAACATAATGTCAAGCATCGGCTTTCAACTTTTTCCTTTATTTCCATGAATAGTCACTTGGTATAAAATCATTTATAAGGTAATTAGCCAAATTAGCAAACCATGGAATGGCAACCTCAAAAACATATACCGCACAAATACGCTCATTAGAAAAGAGAACTAAAATTTCTCCTTTCCCAATATGCTCATGCTTAAGTCTTGGAAAATGATCCGCTACAAAATTCTTTGCTCCTTTTTTTATCTTTGATCTCCAAGTCAAACTCTTGCAACAAAAGAACCCACCTAATCAACCTTGGCCTGGACTCATTCTTAATGAAAAGATGTCTCAAAGCTGCATGATTAGACCAAATAATTATCTTAGCTCCAAGAAGATAAGGTTGGGATTTTTCAAATGTAAAAATAATTTCATAAAGCTTTTTCTCAGTTGTGGTGTAGTTGACTTAGGCTTCCATCAAAGTGTGGCTTGTGTAATAAATGGCATAAAAGAATTTTTCATTCCTCTGTTCTAATATAGCTCCTACTACAAAATCACTTACATCACACATTAGCTCAAAAGGAAGATTCTAATATAAAGATACAATTACTAGAGCTGAAATCAATCTTTGCTTCAACATGTTAAATGCCTACAAACACTCCTAAAAAAAGTCAAATGCAACATCTTTCATAAGTAAATTTAACAAAGGTTTAACAATCTTAGAAAAATCCTTTATGAACCTACGATAAAATTCTACATGCCCTATGAAACTCCTAATTCCTTTCACACTTATTGGGGGTAGAAGTTTTTCAATGACTTTAACTTTGGCTCTATCTATCTCTACCCCATTCTTTGAAATTTTATGCCCTAAGACAATACCTTTCCTAACATAAAATGACATTTCTCTTAATTTAATACTAAGTTGGTTTCTTCACACTTACCTAACACTAGATCAAGATGCTCTAGATAGCTCTTAAAATTGCTTTCATAAATCATAAAATCATCTATGAATACCTCTATAAATTTTTCTATGAAGTCATGGAAAATAGGCATTATACATTGCTAAAAAGTAGTTGGTGCATTACACAATTCAAAAGGCATTCTCCTATAAGTGAAAGTACAACACAGGCAAGTAAAGGTTTTTTTTCTTTCGATCTTTAAGGGCTATGAGAATTTGTAAATATCCTAAATACCCTTCTAAAAAATAGTAAAACCAATTACCCGTTAATCTCTCTAACATTTGGTCAATGAATGGCAAAGGAAAATAGTTTTTCTTAGTTGCATTATTCAATTTTCTAAAATAAATCCATACTCTCCAACCTGTAAAGTTTAAGTTAGAATGAGTCATTATGCTTATTTTCTATCACAATCATTCCACCTTTCTTAGGAACACACTAAACCAAACTCACCTAACTACTATCTTAGATAGGAAAGATAATACCTACATCCAGCAACTTTGACTACTTTTTGCATTGCTAGGTTTAATCTTCATTAGGGTTGCACCACTAGTTTGCAATCCTCCTCCATCGAAATATGATGAGTGCAATAACTCGAGTTAATTCCCTTAAAGTCAGAGGTCTCCCATCTTATCGCTTTCTTATGCTTTTAAAGCATCTGAATCAGTAAATTTTCCTCATCACTAATCAAAATGGAAGAAGTTATTATAGGTTTTTTACTATCTTCTAAAAATACATATTTTAAATGAGAAGGAAGAGATTTGAGTTAAGTTTTAGAGTCTTCCTTAGGAAGTTTAAACCATTTCTCCTTTAAATCCTCTTCTCCATAATCCTTCATAAAATCTTTCATAATCTCACTTTTAACCTTGGTTAATCCTTCACCTTCAGTTGAATGTCTCAAATAGCTCTTAAATGGATCATTCAACAAAATTCTTTCTTGCATTTCTTCCTTGCAATCTTCAATGGCATCAATAAAGCACAATGATTCCTCAAAGTAATATGATGGGTATTTCATTACTTTGTTCACATCAAATACCATTTTCTTATCGTTGAATTAAATAGTCACTATTTATCCATGTACGCCTATGAGTGCTTTTGCAATGTTTAAGAATGTCCTTTCCATAATTAGAGGCACCTTCTTATTTTAATCCATATCCATTACTACAAAATCTAGAGATATAAAATTTTTCACATTAACAAGCAAATCTTTAATGATCCCCTTTAGATGTTTAATCAAACGGTCCGCTAATTGAAGGGTCATTCTTATATACTTAATATCTCCTTGCTTCAACTTACTGTAATATAGAATATGGCATCAAATTAATACTTGCTACTATATCACATAATACATTTCCCATAAAATTCCCCTAACTTACAAGGTAGTGCAAAACTCCTAAGATCCTTTAATTTAGTTGGAATTTTGTTAGTAAGAATGGCACTACAACTCTTTAAAAATTGAACTGTTCCTATTCTCTATAGTTTCTTTTTATTAGAGCATAAGTCCTTCCTAAATTTTGCATGTTTTCGGCATGTGAAGTAAAACTTCAGCAAACAGTAAATTAACATACAATTTATTAAATATATTTAAAAATTTCTTTAACTGCTCATTATTTCTTTCTTTTCTAACCACTTAGGGAAAAGGTCAACATGATTCATCAATTGGCAACTCAGAATTTAATATGGCCTTACCCTTATCTTTTGCCTTTGGAACCTTATTAACACTCTTAAGATTAGAATCACATACCTTCATTGTTGGTTCCACCACTTTAAAAGAAGTAGAAGACTTACTTTGCTTAGCTCCTTGCACTTTCTTACCACTCCTTGGAGTGATAGCTTTGGCATTTTCTTTTGGGTTGCGATCGACATTGGAAGGAAATTTTCCCTGCTATCTTATGGAGATTGAGTTGGCCAATTGCCTAAATTGAGTCTCTAAGTTTCTCATCACTGCATCTTAATTTCTATTCCATTATTCTTGTGACTTCTACCTCGCATCCTGGCTAGACATAAACTTGAATAGTTATAAAACTAGCAAACATATCTTGTAGATTTAGATTTTTATCTTATGGTGAGGGTGGTCTATCTTGGAATCTAGGTGGTTAAAAGTTAGTGGTGCTTGGTAAGGTACTTGAAAATAAGTTTGCACTTACGAAGGTTGATAAGATGGTGGTATCCTTGGTTATGGTTACTTTGGACATTTGTTATTGATGGATTGAATGGAGCTCTAGGTTGAGTGTTTGAAGTGGAAGCTTGATTGCCCTCTCTCTGTGAGAAATTAGGATGATTTCTCCACCTAGGATTATGATGGTTACTGAATGGATCATTCCTCTTAAAATTATGCACAACATTTACATCTCCCATCCCTTGGGTGTAAGACTCAATTGCCTTTTATTCAATCTCCAAACTAGCTCCCCCAAATGCACTACACTTTTGTGAAATAGTTGAAACATTTTGAATCTTCAATCCATTTAACTCCTTCTTCAACAATTCCATCTATGCCTTCAACATAGCCACTTCATCTATGCTATGAATTCCTTGCCTTTCATTCATTGCCTTATAATTACCCATTGTTCTTTATTCATCGTCATTTCATCAAGTAACAAGAATACCTCTTCAGGAATTATGTTCATAAAGCTTCATTTGGATGATGTATTTAGCAAAGATCTCATTATGGGGTTACAAGCTGCATAGAATGTTGACATGACTTGATATATGTCTATCTCATGATGAGGATAGCTTTATAATAGCCTTTTAAACCTCTCATATGCTTAATGGAAAGACTTCTTACTTAATTTTTGAAAATTGTAGATGCTATCTTTATACTTGCAGTCTTTGTTGGAGGAAAAAATCTAACCAAAAACTTCTCTTACATTTGATCTCAAGACCGAATGGATTGACCAAGAAGCATTTGCAACCAATCTCTAGCTTTTCCAATGAGAGTAAATGGGAAATTCTTCAGCCAGATTGCATTAATGGACACTCCTTGAATCCGGATTGTATCGTTAATCTCTAAAAATAAATCCAAATATTATGTCGGGTCTTCTATTTTCGATCCCAAAAATTGATTCCTTTGAAACATGGTGATCGTAGCCAATTTAAGGTCAAAATAATATTATTGAGGCATCAAAATTATCCTATGCTCCTCATTCCATCTTAGAGTAACATTATCTCTAATGGTCCTAGGTCTAGGATCATCTTGATTTATAGCTTATTGTTGCCCTACTCCTTTTTGATTTTTGGAAGGCACATTAGGAGGTGGTGGATCATCCATATTACTTGCTTGATTTTCCCTTTTCCTTTTATGTAGAGTCCTTTCAATTTCAGGATCAAATGATGCTAATGTTTACCAATGCAATCTACTCATACACCAATATCACTTGCAAAGAATAGAGAAACAAAAACAAAAATAAATAAAAGAAAAACACATACAAATAATCAATCAAAAATTCACATAAATATGCTAATCCTTGGTAACGGTGCCAAAAACTTGATTAGACATTAGCAAGTGCATTGAATTAGCAAGTAATATAGAGTAATATTTTTAAAACCTCAAAATTATCGTACGCTAGAAATTGTGTTGTTAGAATAAAATCTATTGATTATTGATATATGTAAAGAATTTTCCCAATTGTTTTGTTGATTAGAGTTATAACTACCAGACTTAAGTAAACAAAATTAAAGCAAAGTAAATTGAAATTGTAAAGCAATCAATGGTAATAAAAATATAGTATGAAAATTAGAATGAAACAATTACTAAAATCAAATATCAAATCCTTTCTATACCTAATGCAAAACATATTGTTAACATAAAATTAATATGAATTAGATGTGGATGACCCAACAAAACCCAAGTTTCCCATTCCAGATCCAATTATCCCAATACCTATTCATTTGGCACCTATTTCTGGATCTATAATGCAATAAGTCTAGATCTAATAGCCCTCATTCCAGAATCGCTATCAAACATATAGTTAAAACATGCAAAAATAGAGCATAATGATATGTAATCCAAACAAGCCCAAAATCAATTCAACTTGAATAAGAGAACCATTAAATACTTGAATAAAATGAATATCAAGATCATCATAAAAGAGAAAAGAAACATTTGATCATATAATATATAAAATAATCATCAAAGTCTTACATAAGGTATGAGGATTCAAAGATCCCCAAATGACAAACCTACTACTCACTACACATATAATAAAATACAGAGATAAAAGAGAAAGAAACTCTTAAGCCCATTGGAAAAATCTAGATCTGAAGTTTGAACAAGCTTATCTTTTCCAATTAAGGGTGCTAATCGGACGAGCTTGGATCAACCCTACCCGAATCCGAACAACTCAAAAATCAAAATTCACCCAAAATCCCAATCCTCCCTACCTTATTAAAAGTTTAGGTCCCTACTCGAACAGCCAGCAGTTATTCGGGCCCTACCCAAATAACTTGAATAACCTGAAATTATTTTTTAATTGTTAAAAAATTTTAATTCCAATTTACATGATAAAAATTAAATTAAATTTCAAATAAATAATTAAATAAAAATATCATTGTTCACAAATATAAAATACAAATTACAATAAATAAAATATTTAAAAATTCAACAAACACACATTATATAATAATTAACCACTAAAAATTTAAAAATTCTTCAAACACACATTATTTAATAATTCAAAAATAATTATCCAAATGCAAAGATAAAATTTATCATAAAGGAATGGCACCATCTTCGATCTTTAATTTTTTCATGTCCACCTAATATATAAATTATAAATGAAAAATAATAAAATATGAAATTAATAACAAATAGCAAACAAAATGAAATATAAATTGTTCTTAAATTAAATTTATTGTACTATTAATGACTCAATCATCTAGATTAATACTCTCCAAATTTGTAGACGATGATGTTATTTGGGTAATGCTTGATGATGTTTCTTGATTGGCACTTGATGATGCCTCCTAATTAGCTTTAAGTTGACTCTTATTAAATTTTTCCAACGCTATAAATTGGATAAATAATTATAAAATGAATAATTAATAAACAATAATATAATATATTAAATAAAAATAAAAAAATACATACCATCCTCAAGTTTTTTAATGACATCCAAATCTTATTCAATCTTTATGTGTTCATTAGATCCTTGAAGACAATCTTGCGTACATATTAAAGTTTCAACAATTTTTGGAGTAAGTGAACTCCTAAATGGATCAATTATTTTTCCACTAGTGCTAAATACTGACTTTGAACCTACTGTAGAAGCTAGGACTGCTAGAATATCTCTAGCCATATGAGAAAGGATGAGAAATTGCTTTGAATTCAACTTCCACAACTTCAACAAGTCAAAATCCCCCTTATCATCTTTATACATTGCTTTATTTAAATACAAATCCAACTTACTTTTTCTATCCCCTACAACACCACTTTTTACCCTTGCATGCTTGATTCTTTGACTTAAAATTCCTCTTTCCCTAACATCAGATCTAGTTTAAATTGAGCTTCTTTGAATTTCAACTTCTTGATTACAATCACGTTGCAGTTTTTTCTTATATTCCTCAAACAACTCGTACATGGCAATTTTCACACCATCAAATAGGTGCTTCCCCATCTAATCATCATAAATCATAACAAAAACATCCTCTATGTACTCAAATTTTTCTTGAGGATCCAGGATAGAAGCCATGTAAATTATTTTATTCATTTTATCATAGTCTACCCAATACTTGTCAAATTTGAATTGCATTTTTTATCCCATTTCCTTCAACTCAACATCACTGCTACTTTTCCAATCACACAACTTAGTATACAAATCACTGATTTTAGTCTAGTATGAGTTAGATGTGATATAAAATAAACCAAAAATGCACAAAGTAGCTATATAAAATTGTTTTAACATGGTTGAAATTCTCTCTATAATCTTCTAATCAACACAATTAGGCACACCACCCAAATTAGGAACTATTTTCTTATGTATCCATGCATCCAATTCAATTTTAAAATATGGATCCACAGTATCAAAATATTCAAAAACCTTTTGATATTCAAGCACAGTGCTTAACATTAACTACATGGAGTTTTATCTAGTTGCCATATCTCACTACAAAAAAACTGCAGATTAGCGACAGAATTTTCCATCGCTAAATACCTTTTTTTGGTCGCAAATTAAAATTAGCGATGGCGTGACGAACAGTCGCTAATATGCCAGTCGCTAATATATTAGCGACGGATTCCAAATTCAGTTGCTAATTTAGCGACGAAATATTTCGTCGCAAATTTTAAATTTTTCGTCGCTAATTTATATTCTTATTTAGTCGCCTAATAATAATAATAATATTTAGCGATTGAAATTTCCGTCGCTAATTCCGTCGCTAAATAGGAATTATAATAATAATATTTAGCGACAGAATTTTTCGTCGCTAAATACAAATTTAGTGTAAAATGTAGCGACGAATATGTGTCGCTAATTTGGTCGCTAATCATTTCCCAAAATATATATTTTACATATTAGTGACAGTTTTTCTGTCGCAAATCCGTCGCTAAATTATTAATTGAATTTTTTCTTTTGCTGTATTTTATAATTTTAATCTTGTATACAAAGATCATTATTTATTTATTTTCAACCTGTAAACTGCACTAAGCTCACACATATAAATATATATTGATTCCAAATCAAAATATGTTCCAAAATACACATAAATAATAATTTGAGACATTACATAATATTATCATTAATCTGTCATAAAGCAATAAAATAACAAGTATCATTGTACTAATTAGCACCGACAGTGTCATCTAAATAAAATAAAAACATATAGTGCGGCTAAAATCACTGGGAAGCAGAACCACCACCATGAGCCGATGGATAATCATTATGTGGATCATCTTGTGCAGCTGAAAGCGCAACATCATCATCATGTCCAGGTCCATCAGTAGCAGTATTAGGCTGATCAGCAGCTGGTTGTTGAAACCCCAAGTGAGGAAACAATGCTCGAATGGTTTCTGTGACAATTTCCTTGACATCTTCCTTGGTTAAAGTGTTGTGCTCGCTATGGCGTGATGCAGCTGAACTGGATCCAACATGAGGGACATATGAGCCCATTCCATATAATTTTCTTTTTTTATTGTGTTGTGCAGCCTCATAAAATAACTCGGACTCATCTACAGATGATTCCCCTTATGATCGCTCATCTCGAAGCTGCTCATACTTTTCCTATAGAATGTAAAAAATTACAACACATAATTTACAAACACGAATCTTTAAATAATTGTAAAGGCTAAAACTAATAAATTTTATATTACTTACATGCAATTGCTTACTTCGTTCAGCCACATAAGTTTTCCCATTATGATTTAGAGTGTGTGTGTGAACGAAGGCCTCGGGAAGCGTAGGTGGCCGACCATTATGCTTCTCCTAGATTTGAACAATAATGATTTAGCTTATATTTGACAAGCTGCGATCCATAGGCATATAATCAATTTAAAACAAACAAATATCAAAAAAGGCCAGCAAAGTCCCATAACCATATGACCAATTAATATCACCGGTCTAAAAAATAGCAAGCTCCCATATAGGCATATAAGCAACAATATGCGTATCATCAACAATAACTAACATATAATCAACAATAACCAACAATAAGCAGCATAACATCAACAATAATCAGTTATTAATTATATTAATAATAGCAAGCTCCCATATAGTCATAGCATTGATAATAACCAGTATATCATCAACAATAACCAGCATATCATCAACAATAACTAGCTATTAAGTATATTAGTGATAGCAAGCTCCCATATAGGCATATCATCATCAATAACTGACATATCATCAACAAAAACCAGTTATTCAGTATATTAGTAATAACAAGCTCCCATATAGGCATATCATCAAAAGTAACCAACTATTAGGTATATTAGTAATAACAAGCTTCCATATAGGCATAATATAGTCAACAATAACCAGCATATAATAAACAGAATATTTGATGTTACAGAAATAGAGAGATAATAATATACTAACCATTCGTGACATGTGCTCAGCAATAGAAATTGTACCACCAGTATAAGATCCCGAAGCTTTATCTTAATTAGATCCTCCACAACGGTTAAGCTTTTTTTGCTTGGATACTTCAGTGCGTGTAGGGAGATTGAAAATCTGTTTCCATCTAGTCCAAACAGGTTCTGGAAAGCCTATCGGCTTTTCTTTGGACTCCTTTTGACGGTAAACGAAATCCTTGTAACGAATGGCAGCTTTTGTCTCCCAACTTATCTTAATTCGATCATTTATTTCAAGATCCCAATAGCACTTCTTCTACAATTATATTACAAGTATTGTGCAATTAGATACAAGTATAAACTCAATGTAACTTGAATGCCCATGTTATGAATGAAAATAACCATTAAGTTTGATTATATATTACCTTAAATTCTCCCCTATAAAATTCTTTGGTCTCTTTGGAAATCTCTTTCCAACTAACTCCATTCAAATCTATCCGTTGGTAAAAGCTGCTATATATAAACCTTGAGCACTTAGAGGAAGGTTCCAACCTAAAAAATGAATTATAATAAAGCTTTGAAGTTATAAAATTACTTTAAACCTCTTAACACTTTCACAGTTTGATAGAACGGATGTACTTACATGCCATTTTCGTTGACAGTTATATATAACTTACTATTAGTTCCATTACTTTCCTCACATGTCATTGATGTAGTGTTGTTGGCAGTGTGCGGAGATGGAGTTGATGCTACATGGTGTCCAGAAGATGAAGCATCAATTGCAGGAGGAATTGGGTTGGAACTTGATGGGTCACATGATCCAACAGGAGGATGTGGAGCAATAGATGCTGCAGGATCTCCAGGGATATCTGGCATACCTCCATAAGGTGGATTAGTTGAATCGACTTGAGATCGACCCCCACGACGTCCTCTCTCGGCATTATGTCGTCCTCTACCTCGTGCCATACCTATATAAAAAAATGCAACTTACATAGACCAGTGAGAAATTAAGATAAAAAAACAAGGTATGAAGAGGCTTATAATAAGTAACCCACAAGCATGCAACATCCAATGTAAATAGATAGAGATTGGAACAAAATATGCAACCATCAACCAAAGCACTCGAGTAATTAATTTAACTACAATTTCCATGATGGGAGGAGAGTATAAACTCACATAATTAGTACCAATTTATCACGCCGATTATACATCCAATTACGATCTGAGGATTCCATTTAATCTACATGATTAAATTTGGTGAAAAGAATTAAATTTTAAGCTCCAGAAGGTCAATATAAATTCTATAAATTCTTAGATGAAAATAGACAATTAATTTGATGAGAAGTGAAACATTGCATTTATGAATAAGATTTTCTGGTGCATATCTATTTTCTGTCAATACTAATTAAATTTTGAACTTTTGTTTTTTCTTCTTAGATGAGATCCTAGGGTTCAAGGTGAAAAGAATTAAGTTGTAAGCTCCTAAGGGTCAATCTAGCAGTCCTTCAAAGTATGAAATTAGAAACATTCCAGATCCTAGGGTTCAAGGTGCATAATTTCTGTCAAATTAGCTTATCTATCCTTTTCACATGAAGAAACAGTATAGAACTCGATTGCATGTACTCTTAATGCATATTGATTCTACTTCAAAATAATATGCAGCTAATTATGCTTATCCATAGATTTAATTATATGGACCCCATGTGATTTATTATTTCTATATCATTACATGCATGTATGTAGTAGATATTTAGCATCAAAACAGTTTCATAATTTATTATTATTATTATTATTATTAAATTATCCATGGTAACCCGTACAGTGGCAATAGGACCTGATAGAAATCTTTAACTCTTAGCTCAAATATTATTATTATTATTATTATTATTATTATTATTATTATTATTATTAATGATAAATATGTATTGAATAACAGTCATATATAGAATTGAATACAGTGTCAATAAAGAGAGAGTTAATATAAGACATTTTTTTATATTGTCTAGAATTATATCTGAGTATTGTTACCTTATGTTGACTGAAATTTATTTATTCCATTAAAATATGTAAATATAAATTCTTAGATGAGATCTTAGGATTCAAGGTGCATCTAATTTCTGTCAATACTAATTAAATATATATAATTATATTTAATTATAATTATGAAAGTTACTCTTAAGGAATTGAACTTAAATATTTTGTCTATTAATACATACAATCAGTTAATATTTTCAGGTGCATCTATTTTCTGTCAATACTAATTAAATATATCTAATTATATTTAATTATAATTATGAAAGTCACTCTTAAGGAATTGAACTTAAAATATTTTGTCTATTAATACATACAATCAATTAAGATTTTCAGGTGCATCTAATTTCTGCCAATACTAATTAAATATATCTAATTATATTTAATTATACATACTTGTCAATTGCTACTAAC
Source organism: Excoecaria agallocha (assembly GCA_037975025.1). Classification (NCBI taxonomy): domain Eukaryota; kingdom Viridiplantae; phylum Streptophyta; class Magnoliopsida; order Malpighiales; family Euphorbiaceae; genus Excoecaria; species Excoecaria agallocha. The sequence goes on along the minus strand of CM075808.1, from coordinate 10,262,540 downwards.
AAAAATCATAACTAGTGGAAACAAACATTATGCTATTATCCACCTCCGGTCTTTGCTGGCAATTACCAAATCAAATTTCCATATTTAATAAATTTGTGATATGGGACCATTATGCATTTTAAATTGTGAATGCAAAGTCTGATACTTGTTTTTGACTTTGACGATTGGATCCAATCTTTCCTGTCTTTGCTGGCAATTACCAAGTCAAATTTCCATATTTAATAAATTTGTGATTTAGTATTATCTTTTTAAGAAATCTTTTCTCAATCTGTAATTTTATAATATTCTGTAATTTTATAATATTCTCAATCCAGTCAGTTAATTTGCACTTGAAGAAATCTGTTCTCTTTCTTTAATTCAACTGAAGACACTCACTTAATTAAGTGCTTTAAAATATTACTCATCCATTTCATTTTTAAGTGCCCTTTTTTAAGATTTAGTTTTTATTTTTTTGCCGGTATGTAATTAAGTGATTTAGTTTTGCCGGTATGTAATTCACTTTTCTATTTTTTTTATTTTGAAATTTTAAATGTACTTATACGTTTATAGTCACAATTTTTTTATATTAATTAATGAAAAAATAATTTAATTACTATCCAAAATTAAAATTGAAAAACTAAAAATATGAAGGACAAACAGAAACCTCTCCAGCTTTCACAGTGATAACATGCGGCGTGAATCCAAACCCAAGTGATCCTGCAACCAGAAACCTCTTTGATGAAAATATAGAAGAGATCACTCAATCAAAGAACATAATTACATGACTATCAAAAGTTAGTTCAAGTTATAATAACATGTCAAACAAAAAATGAACAAAGGAAAACAATTCTCATCCTCTCTAACATAGATAAAGCAAAGCAATATATTTTCTTTTGGATAAATCTGAAGCAATCACGTTTTTTCTTAAAAAAGAAAAATTAAAAAAAAAGTTATAATTTTACCTATTTAAAGAGAAAATGCAGGAGCTTTCAGCATCAAGCAAAAACGATTCTTAAAATTGAAAATTCTAAAATAATCTATTGGAAATTTATTTCTTAGAAACGTGCTTTCTGCCTAAAATGTGAGTGTTATAGAATAAGCAAGGAATAGAGAACATACAGGGAACTTGAGCTGCTTGTCGTGGACGCCGCTGAAGGAAGAATTAGAGCAAGTAGGTTGAGAGGAGTCGGCGCTGAAGGAAGAATTAGGGCAAGTACGCTGAAGGAAGAATTAGGGCAATGAGCTTGAGAGGAGACGGCGCTGAAGGTTAGGGCAATGAGCTTGAGAGGAAACGGTGGGCACTGGAAGATTAGGGTTTAACATTCTTGTATTTATAGTGAATTGCATTTTGGAGAAGTAAAACCTAAGAGCCCAACCTAAATGGGCGTAGGCTTTATCCGACCAATCATTTTCATGTACACTTCAAAAGATAACTTAAATGCTTATTAATTGGTGAATTTTCATTATTTTAATGTAATGGGCGTAGGCTTCAATTCAATTAACTAAGGGCTTCAATTCATTATTTTAATGCATTATCTTATTTTCTTATAATTTGACCCATTTCTATATATATTACTATTAATTTAATATATATATATATATAATACATATTTATTATAAAAATTATTTTATAATTATTGTCTATAGAATATTATTAAAATTAAATGATATTCTCAATAGTGATTTGTGATTTTCCATGGCTTATATCCTTAGCTCTGGCAGTGTTCTACATTTTACAGTTGAAGAAAAGTGTCCAAATTTCTTATCTAATATAAAGTAATTATATTAACCCACTGACAATATAATTTTTTAGCTTAATTAGATTAACAGTTTCTAATAAAACTAATAAAGATGTTCTCGAATTAAGCTTTTTGATTCCTACTATTAAAATCATAGAAAAGAAAATTAATAGGAAAAGTATTTATACTTTAAAAATATTTTAACTACAGCGATACGAGTGGTTTTTGCGGTCGTATTGAAAGATAACATCTTATCTAATGATGTGCAACCCGTTTTTAACTTGATAAAAGTATGAAATTAATAAAATGCTTATATTTAAGGCAAATTAATTAGCAATATTTATGTACAATAATTTTGAAATATTTCCGACAGAATGAGAAAATTAGGTTCAGATATCTTTATTTTGGTCTCTCTTTAATCATGATCCTTTATTCATTACTAAATCCAATATTCAATTAGGCCTCAGGTTCCTATTTGGATAAGAGTTCAAAATTTTTATGTCACCTTTTTAAATTTTATACAAATAGCGATGAATAATTCTAACTAATAATTTTGTGCTAACAATACAAATTTGTAATTGAAACTATGTCTCGTGGTCTTTCAAAATATTTCATGCTGACTAAGCCCGAATATCATATTCAATAGTCTTTGGACACTTTCAAAATTGGGATAATTGATAAACAAATCAATTTAATTCCTAATAATTTCATATTTGATTTAAATTTTTTAAAATAAAAATAAATTACAAATTTTTTATTATTATTTTAAATGAAATAATAAATTTTATAAATATTTATTTTTATTAATCTTGAACACGCAAATATATAATAATCATAACAATTAGTTTATTATTATGATTAAAAATGTAAATTTTCTAAATAAATAACATTAGATTTTGGTATAATTGGTAAAAAATTATTACCAACTTATAAAATAATTTATAATTTTCTGTTACAAAAGAAATAATTCATTTTATATGGTCTATATTAAAATTACTTGAAATTATACATAAATCATGGGAGTGAAATTTAAAAAATTATTTTTTAATTTATTTGCGACGGATTAGCGACTAAATATTTCCGTCGCTAATCGTATTACAGCAACCAAATACTAATTAGCGACAGAAATAATTCCGTCGCTAAACCGTCGCAAAAAAGGCGCTAAATTTTCCTGCCAAAATTAGCGACTAAAAGTTTAGTCGCTAAAATTTCTGGAACTAATTTCCTGAATAAAAAATTATAAAATTTAGCGATGGAAAAATTTGTCGCTAATTCCATCGCAAAACTGGGCGCGTACTCTTCCCGCCAATAATTAGCGCCTGTTTATTAATTCCGTCGCTATTTCATCGCAAAAATAGCAAATATCATTACCGGGACGGAAATGTAAAACAGTCGCTAATCCGTCGCAAAATTAGCGACGGAAATTGTGCCGTCGCTAATTTCAGTCGCTAATTGGCAGTTTTTTTGTTGTGTCTATGCACAATGATTTTGAACATAAACTCCTTCAGCCACATAACGTTCTTTAAATTTCTTTAATCTAATAGGTGATGATCTAACATATTTACAATCATTCTTAACCTTTATAAAAGAAAGTTGCACATCTTTCAATCCTTCTTGGAAAACAATATTAAGTATGTGAGCAATGCATCTCACATGAATGTATTTGCCCTCTGAAATAGAAATACCTTTTGCTACAAACTTATTTTTTAAAGTTTCAACCATCTTATCATTTATTTTTGCATTATCTGCTGTAATGCAAAACACTTTATCATAAATTTTGCACTTTTTAAAATACTTTTCAAGATCCTATTCAAGCATCTCACCCTTATGACTTCTGATTGTGCAAAAGTTCAAGATATTTTTTACAACTTCCAATCATTGTTAATGAAATGAACTATCACACACATGTAATTGATATTTTGCATGGAAATCCATGTATCGGTGGTTATACAAACAGAATAAGAATGTTCTTTAATAAATGCTCTCAAATGTTTTTCTCATCAACATACAACTAATTAATATCATGTGTCACAATTGATCTAGATGGCATTTTGAACTAGGGACACAAACTAGCAATAAATTTTCTAAATCCTTCTCCCTCAACAAAACTAAAAGGAAGTTCATCAAGTATAATCATCGAAGTAAGATACTTTCTGCTATACTCTTGATCAAATTTCCAATTACTCAGTGATCTAGTAGAGCTACCATCAACAAAAGAAGTGGGTTGTAAAGACAATTGTGTTTGTCTTGATTCTACACTTTGTGGATGCATTTTACAATTTTTGATATGATTCTTAAGTGTAGTAGCGCCATGCTTTCTAGGATCACAATAAAATTTTTTAGCATAATGTTTACACTTGACTTTTTTGATGCCATTAATATCATATATTTGTGTGAAATGTTCCCAAACAATAGATCTTGGTAGGGGTGCCTTTTTTTTTGAAACTGCTACAAAAGCGCTTGTCACCTCAGGTGCAGTAGGCATCTTGAATTGTGTTGCTGAGTCAATGTCCCCATGTGATTGAGACATCTATAAATTTAAGATATGAAAAATTTTAAAAATATGTTTGTATTTCATAAACTAGAAATATTTTAGTATTTTATAATGCAAAACAAATGATATCACTAAGTATGAAATATATAGAGATCAAGATCAATGTTGTTTAATGATTGTGAAATATTAAATTTCAAAGCTTAATCAAAATAATTTAAATTAAGCAAACATGCATCAGTAATTCTTCGTATATCATATCCAAAATCACATAAAAACTTCCCGCCACTGATTATTTTTCTTATTAAAGGATGAGCATCACAATTTGTTACAACCATCAATCCTATGCTTAATAAGAGAAGTAATACATTTGGTTTTAATATTGAAGTAGCCATTACCTTCATTCGTACAATGTAATTGTAAAGTAGATAGAATTTGTATCAATTGTATTATATGCACAACTTTTATATATACACATTATATACAATACTGTGAAGAAATACGAAGAAAAAAGATAAATTATGCATTTAAAATCTGTAAAAAAAATTTACTTAGAAGGTTTTGGGATTACAAAACTTATCTCTCTCTCTCTCTCTCTCTCTCTATATATATATATATATATATATATAACATTTTTCATGCTATACTAAATGAATTGATTAACCCTTTAATACTAAATAAACTCGAAAATGGCAAATGCTTAATGTCAAAACCTCTAATATTATAATTGATTCTTTAAATACTAACAATGTTCAGATAAAAATCTAAATATGGTCTAATAAACTTCTCAAACTTAAGCATCCAATACTTTTTATTACTTTCAGAATTTTCCCTACTAAAACTCCATAAGTAATTTGTGTAATATTTGGAAAGAAAATTAAAATAAAGGCTTCAAAAAGTCATGAAAATTTGAATCACCTCTATTTTAAACGATTGAAAATTTAACTAATTTTTCAATTAAAAGTAATTCAAACTCCATATCTTTCCATCTATAATAATGAAACTATAAAAAAAAAAGAAATTAAGAAAATTGAAAATATAGTCAAAGCGTGAAACTTAAGAGATAATGGTTTCTTTCTGAATTACCCAATGTGGTTATGTATTTTGTTGGTATGAAAAAAAGAATATTTCACAAATACTGATAAGTCAAAAGAATTTGAATAGATTTGGCAGTGAATTTGACAAAGAAGCAATGCTGAAATGCCCAGATGGTTTTACATGGAAAGTAGGAGTACTAAAAGAGAAGAACCAAATTTGGGTTAGTGGAATTAGATGGCATAATTTATAGAACACTACTCATCGTTCATGGCTATTTCCTTTATTTTACATACAAAGGCTCATCCACCTTTAAAGTCCACATAAATGATCTCTTTACTTGCGAGATCAATTACACTTCCAAAACCTCGATCCAAACACCCTCACCTTTCAACTTCAAAACTAACCATGACAATAAAATTGAGGATGATTCTTTTGAGATAGTGGAAATTTTAGATTCATCCTCAGCATTTACTGACTTAAATTATTCCTCTTCTACATCTACTGAGTCAAACTTTTCCTCTCATGAATCTAATAGAAAGAAGATATCTATTTTTTCATCGAAGAAAAGAGGTAAGAGAATATTCAATGATACCTTAATCTCTAATTAATAAGTACTAATAAATATGTATGGATGTATATATATATGAATTGATTTAGGTGAAGCTCATGATGGAGAAATTGGTAATGCTGGTGGAGTTTTGTATATTGTTGGATTTAAAAAATCTTGCAAAGAATATGAAAAAGTAATACAAGCTGTAAGATTGTTCAATTCTGACAAGGCTAGCTTCATGGTTCTTTTACAACCCTTCAATCACCAGAGTAATAATGTAGTAATTAATCTCAAGATGTAGCTCAATGAACAATCGGATGAAGCTCAATGAAAAAAAAAGATGCAACAGTTATATCGGTTGATGGAAAAGATTTTGAAGCATAAAGGATAAATTATGATGATTAGAAGGCAGCAGTTAAAGTAAACAAATTTCACAAAATTGAATTATACAATGACAATCAATATTAGGCCCAATGAACTGATCCAAAGAACTACAAGCAAATACTTTAAGATTTCTAAAAATTGGGGAAAGAAATTAAAGAAAATAAAGAGAGATTGTTAGAAAAATTTAAGAGAGAAGAAACGTCAGAGAAAAGAAATGAAATAAGGCACAGGAACCAATAACAAAGATAAATCACCAACAACATAGAAAAGAAATTAACTTACCGTGGTTGAAGCAGACATCGACGATGAAAGAGGTTGAAGATCAGGTGCCGGTGACGATAAGAGGTAACGGTGGTGGCTAGGAGAGGATAAGCAAAAGAGGGAGAGAGGATAATTATTTTTAGGGATTTTCAAAGGTGGTATATAGGGATAATGATCGTAGAAGGAAGAGCATGAGGGGCATTTTATCTTCATCAAAACACAACATTTTTGGAAGGGTACTTCGGGTTGGTCTGGTTAATAAGGGTTTTGACCTGACTCGACCCGAACTCGAAAATTTCTAAAGCCTCATACCCTACCCTACCCAAATAACCCTACTTAAACATTTTAATCAGTTCGGGTTATTTTGGTTTTTCAGGTAGGGTTGTGTTTTGAACACCTTTATCTCCAATCCCAATAAGTCTTGAATGAAAATCACTAGAACCATGATTAATTGATGTATATCAAATGATTAATCTACTAAAACTAATGACATCAATGTAATAAAATGTTTACAATGAAGAAGAAAGCTTAAAAACCCTAAAAATACTAAAGAAAATTATAGAGAAAATGAAATCTACTCTTCCTCCCTTTTGCCAAATAAATTTTAATCTTTTATGTCTTTAAGTGAGTCACAACAGAGATTGTTTACTCACTACCATACCTAAGTAGTTAATAATGTACTTTCAAATAAGTTATGGTAAAGATTGATTAGTCTCTATCATGACTGATGATTTTGGACTGAACTCCTTCGAAAATAGCCTTAGACACGGTAGAGACTGATTACTCTCTACCATGACCATTAATGAAATGGTGTATTTTTGGATTTTTTTGTGGGCCATGGTAGAGACTAAACACTCTTTGCGGTAAATAAAGTCAACTTTTGCATAAAAGTTAAAATTTCACCATTAAGCATACTAAAACTTAATAATTCTCATAATAATCCATTTTGGCATAAAAAAGGTGATTCAACACATAAAACTCTAAAAACATGTAGAAGGGCACAAACACATATAAAAATACACTAAAAATAAAATACTAAATTAGAGTTATCATAATAATAAAAATAAGCCATTGAGGTGAGTTGGATTCATCTTAAGAAAAAATAAAGCAAAGGAACTTGTGAAAATTTGAAATGACACATTTTTCAATAAGAAAAGCTATTGTGAAGAACAACAAGAGGTGCACTACCTTTAAAATAATGAAATACTTAGAGTAATAAGGGACTACTAGTGAGGTAAGCAGTTGGACTAACATGAATAGCATCCAAGTCGAAGATGGTCTCTACCATAATCAAGGGAAACAGGGTCAGCCTACTATGTATGCCCTATATGATGCTAAAAAGCCCATAATCTCCACTCAAGCCATTTGAAATCAATGCCAGATATTGAGTGAAGCAAAATAACAGAATGACAATAGTCTAGAATATGGTCACGTTAGAAAAATCATCCAGAATGTTAATCAACCTCTCTAGCAAAAAAGTGTTTCCCCGGGTACTAAGCCAATGACCTCAAAAGGAAGAATTCTTAAAGCCCATGTCACCTTCTTAGGGTAGTCGAGAAGATAGTAAGGTACACAAGATAGAGAGCATAGGTGCAAATCTCCTATTAATGATCTTAATAAATTCTTCTGCTAGAGGGCATAACTCCTAATGACTAAACTTAAAAATGTAGAGTCTTAGATCCTATTGTTAGATAATATATAAAATCATGGCATTATCCACTTTCACTCTCCTCAATAACCTTAAGATGAAGTAAGATGTCAAAATGGGATTTTCCCAAGTTTTTGGGTCATCCATCAAATTATGTAGTTTGTTCAAGATTGGGTTGACATAGTGAAAATATTTAGATAATCTATATGCCAAAATAATAAAAATAATAAATAAAAATGACTACCATTGAAATTGAAATAAAAGAAAAGAGAAGGAATACAAAGAGAAATACATGAAAAAGAGGTTAATTGGGAAGTTGAAGAGTCAAGGCATAAAAATTAAGGAAAAAATCAAAACTATTTATAGGGAGTGCTTAACAGATGGCTGTCCCTTATGAACGACTCACAGCCTGACCGTCTATCACTCTTGGGCTACCTAAATGCATCTTTCTACATGTCCCATACACTGCACATACATTTTTGTAGGAAATGTAGAAGACCTTCTGACATTGTAAGAGTTCCTCAAAGTTTTAAAAATTCAAGGAGTATTTAATTCAGGAAGTATTTTACAACCAAAAAAAATAATTATATATGATTAAATAAATAACAAATGAAAATTAATAGGTTGTAAAGTAATGTATTAATATTGTGTAAAATAAGGTAAAATAATAAATAAGATAAAAAAATAAATAATAAAGAAAATTTTTTGAAATTCAAAAAGGAGTGATAGATGGGATTTACGTGGTACCCATCAGTCGCTCCTGCTAGATGCCCTACCCATCTATCATGTTGAAATTCAAATTTTTTCCTTTTCTTCTTCTTTCTAATTCTCTTCCTGAAACTGCCATTAATGAGCTTCTTTGAGTTCTTCTCTTGTTTTTTTTTTGTAATCACCTCCTCTATTTCTCAATGGTTTTGCAAATTGTATAATTTGAAATTCTCCTAGGGTCTATATGCATTTAGGGAAGCCTTTTATTTCCATTTTAATTGATTATTTGAATACCTATTTTCGACATTCCATGTCTATCTTTAATCTTGCTTTTCTTTGATTTCCTTATTCTATCCTTTGATCTTGTGTGTTGCATTTGGTTTTTTAAATGTAAATTCTATTTGGCTATGTTGAAATTGCTTTGCACTTGTTGTGGGAGTTATTATGTAATTCTTTAAAACATGTTGCCCCATTTATTCTTTCTTTCTTTTATTGCTTATTTTTAGGTGTATGTTAGTTACATGTATACAAAATGAATAAATAAGGAATACAAGAGAAAATGAAGCAAACTGTACCAAGCAATCAAAAAGTCATAGAAAATAAGCTTGTTGGGACTATTAAAGTGACTATTGAAATGATGATTTTTCTTATTATATTTTATCTATTGTTGGCATTTCCATTGTAAATAATTGGGTCAATTTTGTAGTTTAATATCCTATGAAAACGTTTTGATTAATTTTCTTTACGTTATTGTAAAAAGCACTAATTGCAAGAATGAAAACATAAAAATGAATAATTTTTAGACCTTTGCATTTAGGACACGATGTAAAATTGTCTAAAAATGAACTACTTGGTGGCCTTCTGGCCTGTGTTGTTGCCTCTTAAAATGCATTTTCATGCATGGGGAAAGCACATCTCTAGTTGAAATGTTACCAAAATTTTGTTAGAATTCTTGTAAATAATTTACAATTTTTTAATTCTTAATTATTGTGCATGTTTGGTAGATACCCATTGATGGGTCAAGGATTTTGTAATATATCTTGTGACACTTAACTTGCATTTCCATGCAAGTTGGCTATCTATGGTATAAGCCATCACGATACTAAAAGTTCAACAAAATTTCTAAAAAATATTATTTATGTGATTACTTGTAATATAATTCTTTTCTAATAAGATTAACTTTAGACTATTTTTTTATAGATGGCTCCACATTGTGAGGCACATGCCATGTCTACTCCATCAACCCTCGATTGGATGATAATAGAGGAATCACAGAGATACATCAAATTGTCTTAGGTTTAGTATCGAGCTAGCAGGTTCATATCCCAGCAGTTCTTAGAGAGTGTAGACTTGTTAGGCGAGGTGCATAGGTTATTAACAGCCATAGGTTGGACGGATTTCTTTATACCCTTGTTCTTCACTTACCTAAAGGTAGTTAGGGAGTTCCTATCAACTCTAAATTATAGAGGGTTCTAGTGGCTAGATACAAAGGAAGGTATTATTACCTTCAGGGTTTGGGACATCGGATACAGCTATAATAGATGGCAATTCACATAGGCCATGGGTTTGCCTATTGATGATGGGGTATTAGCTCTAGAGAGAGGGCTAGAGGTGCAACATTAGGTGGAGATCGCAGTCTCTAGTGCCATATACCACCCAAATATGACCAAAAATACGATGTTAGCTATTTAAGCCTATAGATATATTCAGAGAGTGCTTGCCACATCTTATCTCTATCGCATCAGTAGTATTAGGTTGGCTAATATAGTCATCATCTTCTATTTATGGGCAATGAGTCATAGCAGGTGAGTAGATATCAGCCATGAGATCATAACCATGCTGGTCAGGTTAGCCATATAGCATACTATACAGATTTGAGTAGGAGGGATGGTGACTTATCTGCTTTTACACTTAGGGATAGTGGGAGGACATTTGGTTAGCCACTCGAGGAGAAGATCTTTTTAGACTTATCTACAGCCCATATTATGAGGATGATTGAGCTAGTACATGGACAAGCAAGGGAGTATAGACTTTTAAATGTTCCAAATACCAAGGTACTTTGCAGACTAGAGCTGATTGTACATAACTACTAAAGGATAAGGGTTAGGATCAGGCATATTAGGGCTAGGTAGAGTAGACATAATAGCCTTTACAAGATGAAACATATAAGCTGTAGGGGGCAAATATGGACATAGATTTGGATATGAATATGAGGGTCAATTTAGATGAGCTTCTAGGTGGATCACCTCTTCCTTCAGCACCTCTTTAGTCTCTGACAAGCCCACAACCTTATTTCTTTAGAGCATCCAAGAGATTTTCACCTTATAGGGATCCCGGTGCCCAACTCAAGAGTACCACTGCCAACTTAGCCTACACCAACTTCTATGGGCCCTATATATGCTGTGTTAGTCTAGAGATTAGACAAGCTAGAGGCATCCATACATATTCTCATCCAATGATACTAATAGGATATAGATAGGATTTTGGGGGCACTTGTAGCTGCTAAAGCCAGATTCAACATTGCATTACAGGTCACTGATGCTTCCATCTCTAGAGTTAGCTAGCAGACTGAGAAGATAGAAAGAGTTAGTTAGAGGATGCTAATTGCTATGACTCAGGCTAAAGAGGCATTGAATACTCGTGTTAGGAGGATTAGGGATGACTTGAGACATTATGTGAGCCAGCAGGCATAAACCATCAGGGATTTAGGTACATACATTAGGATTATCTAGAGTGATCGGACAGGTTCTACGTGCACTACCAGAGTACATACTAGGGTTTTGGTTTATACAACCTTCTATATCTCTCAAGCCTTCAGTGACTGCAATCTAGCCACATTATTAGCCTCACCTATCATATTCATGACCATCATCATCTTGACTATCTTCCTCACATCCGTCATCTTCGCATCCACCACCTTTTTGACCACCATCTAGGCTATCATACCACAGGGCACTTGACCCTTTTCAATAGATAACTTTTTGATTCAGGGAGTTTATAAAATTTTTTTTGGGTTTTGATGTATTTAACACAATTGATGACTTATATTTATGTTCCATTTTGTCTTTATGATTATTATATATTGCATTTATTTTTATGTTATCTAATTCAAAGCTAAGATAAATAACAAAGGAATTAAAAATGGAAAAATGAAACAAAATAAACAAAAAGTCTTCCAAATTCAACAAGTAATGCACTTATGATAGACATTTTTTCATAGGTACCAAAGCCCTCTTAAGAGGTATATATTCCATTTCTCACATCATACAGATAGCCTTGATAATGATGGTTTTCTTATATAGGAGACACAATCATTAGGAAGTGTCAGAACATATAGTAGACATATTGTCTACTTAAGGAATGGAGAAAGTTGTTGATGATACCCATACTAAACTGGATCAGAAGGATAAAGTGTTTATGAAGGGAGAATGGATAAGAGTTTATAATGATTCTTATTTTTTTGTTATTGGTCTAAAACACCAAGTAAGCTAAACATGTTGAAATCAAAGGAGATGCACAATAAAGAGAAGTGCAAATATTTTTTGACTCTAGAAGAATTTAAAGAGAGCTCATATTCCTTCTATCTCTTTTGGACAAGGGAATTATTGAACTGATGAGAAATGAAAAGGTTTACAATAATGAAGCATTCCACTAGAGATTTATCCACATAGTTGAAGACAAAGTGAAGCATTTCACCAGAGATTAATCCATATGGCTAAAGCCAAGATCATTAGTATAAAATTGAAGCACATTGAAAGCCAATATCATAGTATAAAATTAATGTACACTGAAAGAGGTAAAGTCCAGAAGGTCATTTTAACTTTCAATGATAAAGGAAAAAATTATACTGTAATTTCTCCAAGGTAGACCTAAAAATGGGAAGCAAGCTATAAAGTATACTTTTAGTGACTCCTCATAAATACGTATTTGCAAAAACATTTTCGACAAGTATATTGACTCAAAGGGGGGCTCAGACATATTGATAAATGGCATTAACCACCATAACTAGAGATTTGCTACCTCAGATGGTATGTATCTTAAATCTTGCTTCTATATGCCAACTAGTTAGCATTAATTAGAAACTAGAGATTTACTTCCTTAGATGGTATGCATCTTAAATCTTAATTCTACATGTCGACAAGTTGGTGCTAATCAAATAACTAGAGATTTGATTCCTTAGATGGTACACATCTTAAATCTTAATTCTGTATATTGACAAGTTGATGTTAATTAAACAACTAGAGATTCATTGCCTCAGATGGTTTGCATCTTTAATATATTTACTGCCTTAAATAGTACGTGTCTTTTATAACTAGAGATTCATTGTCTCAAAATGGTACATGTTTTAAATCAGTCCACTAGATATTTACTGCCTTAGGTATGCACTTCTTATCCTTTTAATCTAAATTTTTGCTCACTTAGACACTAGTGCACAAGTTCTCCAATATTAGGAGCAACCGAAGAAACCATGACCTGAGGTAGTCTGCATCATGGTTATGCAATAATGATGACCATTTATATTTCTAATAGAAAGTATGACCCTTAAGTTTTGGCCTTGCTTTGCACATTTTTATAAAGCATTATACGGATTTTAACATCAATTTTCCTAGAGTTTTGAAAATATTTTTAAACTCTCGAATTTTGGTCTCTACCAATAATAGATAGTGGTTTATCATGGAGAAATGGTAATCTGTAGGCATTTTCTTCAGGGTGTCTCCTGGAAAATGCCCCTATCAGGCCATCCAAGAATGTTTTATGACTTGATGATAGAAGATCATCTATCAACATGTTGTGGCCAAATAGGTCCAAGTCAAATTCATGGGTTTTTTTTTGTAAAGTTTAAGAAATCATGTGAGAGACAGCCGTTTGTCAACTACAGATGCCCATCTGTGGTGATTTTCTCCACATTTCCCACATTTTTCAATTTTTAATAAAGATTAGATTTGATTTGGTGCGAATTTAGGGGATAAAAACTTCTAATTTCTGAGGGATTAGAGTTATAGTGAGTCTCTAGCTCCTCCTTAAGTATTTAAAAAAGATTTTTAGGGTTTTTAAGAGTGATTGACTTTTGAAAAAGGTAAACTTTTACAAAAGAGAAAATGATTCTCTATTCTTATAAGTGCAAGCTCTAAATAGTTCTTTATTACAAAACTCATTCACATATTTTCAAAAAAAGTGGGATCGAGGATCGAGGCTTGGACCGTCGCTTTCGAAGTTACAAAATCTTACTTTCTAAGGGTAATATTCTAGGCTTCAGTCTCTCTTTCTCTCTCTCTTGTATTTTCATTCCATAATCATGTAGTTAATTATTTTTATCCTCTATTTATAATGACATGATTCTTGTTTAAATGATATTTACTTTTTTGTTTGCAATCTCTACATTGCCATGATGATTTGCACCTATTAAATATGATAGAATAGCATGTTGGGTTTTAAATTCTTCCATTAAGGCATGATAATTATCTTGATTTAATTCCCGTGTTTGCATGTCTTCTTGATATTTTGGTATGATTTAAGTAATATTTCTAATGTTGTCCTTTGTTTTGCATGTTATAGGATATTATATATTTACATTTAGGGCTTAAATATTTTTTTCCTTGCTTTTAACATAAAAATCTACATTATTCCTATATTTTTAAGTGATAAAATGGGAAGAAGGTTCGATAAATGGCCGTTGATTATAGTGATTGAAGGGATGTGTTGACACCTCTTTCTCATCCCATTCTTTTCTTTTTTTTTTTTGTATTTTGGCTGTCTGTCCACTCTTTTAGCCATTTGTGGTTCCTTTTAATTTTTTTTAGCATTTTAAGCTTATTTTGTATGTCATTTTGATTGTATAATTTTATAATTAGATTTATGTTATGTTTTATGTACTAATTAATTTTTTTTGTGTGTGTTTCTTTAAGCAACATTTATTGTGCATTTGGGTTTCCTTTTAGGAGATTATTTGGCATTCGAGAGGCTAGCCTTATAACGATTTTTCTTCCTTTTCCTTTATCTCATTTTTATTGCATTTAATTTTGGCATTATTTAATTATGCTTTTTGGTTGGTTTATTTATTTGGTTTTTTTTACTTTACTTATTATTCAATTTTGGATGTATTTCTTTTCGTGGATGTAATAAATAGTAAAAAAAAGAATTTTTGCATGATAATTGAAAAAGTCACTTAAAATGTCTCTTAATTTATTGGTTTTCTTAATAAAATTGACTAATGTCCCATTTTATCCCAAAACTCATCACAAAAAGAATTTTATTGTAAATATGTATGAGGGAACCCATGTTCCCAAATCTAATTAATAGCCTGATTTATATATGTTATTTTCATTTCACTTGGATAATTTGCTTTTCTAAAAGCTTAAGTATGAATATTTTATTTATTTATTTAATGCTTTATTTAATTTATTGATATGTTTATTTAAATTTAATTGCAATGCATCATGTGAGAGGTGAGATAGTGGATTAATGATAAAAAATATAAATATAAGAAACACCTAACAAAGATACAATTAAGAGTGATATCCTAAATACCAATCTCTGTTTAGATATCAAACGGGTTAAGATTTATTTTCCATCATTTTGTTGGGTGACAACTGCATGAAACTGCCTCTTGAACCAACGTTGGATGCCTTTCATGGTTTGACCATCAATAATACAATTGGGCTTAAAGCTTTTTATTTTGAAGTGGCTAGTTTATAAAACTTATTAGCCTCATTCAGTCTTAGACCCTAAAATAGGGCTTCAATAATCGAGCTGGCTCTGGCCAGCATCATAGGTATCTAGACCAGTCTTGCTTTATTGGAAAAAATGTATGATTTCAAAATAAAAGTTTATGCCTATTCTGGGTTCTTTTTTATGCTAAAAATTGGAATATATTTGAAAATCCAAATACAACTTAGAAACCCTCACTCAATTTTTGACTCTAATTGCATTGGTCAATTTTTGGGGTTTATAATCAAATTGTAGATTGAATTTTATAAATTCTCTATTCGATCACTTTAATTTTTGCCACTATTATTGCTTTTTTTTTTCTTTTTTGAGAAAACTTGAAATTATAAACACATAGATATTGCGAAATTTGAATTTTCAAGTGCATACAACACTTTGTAAGTAGTTTTGTGGGCAAGGAGACTGGGCTAGATTTTTTTTCTTTTTTCAAGGTTAGGGAATGGTTCTATCATTGAGCCCTAACTCTCTCATTTAATTTTATTCAATTATTATTTCCTTTTTCTTCCAACACTTGCTTCTGTTTATACCGGCTACTCTTTCCTTGCTTTTTCTTTAAACCATACCTCTTATTCTTCTTATTCTTCTTCTTCTTTTTCTTCTTCTTCTTTTTAATTTTTCTCCTTCTCATTCTTCTTCTTCTTCTTCTTCTTCTTCTTCTTCTCTATTCATGGCTTTTAAATCATGTTTGTGAATTTTTTGCTTACTGCTTTTCTTT
The DNA here is from genome assembly GCA_037975025.1 of Excoecaria agallocha. Taxonomy (NCBI): domain Eukaryota; kingdom Viridiplantae; phylum Streptophyta; class Magnoliopsida; order Malpighiales; family Euphorbiaceae; genus Excoecaria; species Excoecaria agallocha. Next base: position 10,246,301 of record CM075808.1, on the reverse strand, counting down.
TAGTTTTACTTGTTACTATAAGCTTATCACTATGCCTATCTCCTCTTTCACATTTTCCTTTCTTTTTATTTAATTATTATATTGACTTATTTAATGGTGGCTAGCTATAATTTCTTAGTGCTTAGTTTATATCTTATATACTGATGTGAGTGGTTGTTGGACATTATTACTTTTGATTTAAGCAAAATTTTTCGTATCTTTTTATTTATAACTGGCTTCTTCTTTGGGGAATTGTTCTTTTAATATAACTTGTCTCATCCTTCTTCTTTGGGGAATTGTTCTTTTAATATAACTTGTCTCATCCTGATCTTACAAAATTTCCTTTGTGATTATTTTATAATTTACTATTGATTTTTCTAATGCTCATAAGTTGTAGAGGTCAATAATAATCGTTGTAATTCTTATCATTGGTTTGTTTAATTGGGACTCTCTATGATTTATATAATAAATGTGTTGAAGTATCTTTATTGCCTTTATAAAGCTTTAAAAATGGTTCAAACCTAAGGACTTGTCCAGTAGGCATACTTGATAGATATAGTATTTACATTCCAAGTTTTTTGCATGTTAATCATGAGATTTGTGCAATACTTATGTGGAATACTTTGAACTTTTATAACTTCGGCATTTCGTGTATTTATTTTTCAATTTAAGATTTCACCATTATTTCTAGAATGTTATAGTATTTACATCAATGTATGGATTAGTTTATATCAATATGGAGAAAAGATGTGCACAGATTTATTTCTTATGTTTATGCTTCATATGGTTCACAAAATAGCTTTTGTTCGATGTTTGAGAATAATTTTGGTATAGAATGTGTAACTCAACACATGTGTTAGATGAGAATCTAATGTAGGAGTAATTGCTCTTTGAATTTTTAAAATTTTTAACTTGGATATGTGGTGGGTTATCCATTATGCACTAATTTTGTTATTAAGTTGTTTGCATTATATATATATATATATATATATATAATGTTATTGAGTTGTTGAACCAACTTTTACATTTTCTTTTGGTCAATTATAGCAAGGTAGGATATTTGATGTCATACAATTTAGTATAGTCATTTTGTTTAGTTTTGCATCATTTTATGAGTTAATGCACATGTTTTGTTATATTTTAGTTACTTTTTATGTCTTCTTTATTTTGTAGGATTGAATGTGCCTAATATGATGATTTAAAGCATAAAAGAGGGATTTTTATTTAAAAATTGAAGAAAAGGATCTTTAAGTGGTTTTAGAGCCTAAGCCAACTCGTTATAGCCTATGTTAACTTGTCACAGTGACTCAAAATACTGACTCAAACCTTGCTGTGCCAAGTTATTAAGCAGTTAAAGTGTGCCAACTCGTTATAGAGACTAGCCATGCCAACTTAACCAACTCGACACTAGCGTGTTGACTCGTCACAGAAGCCAACCATTTTGACCTTTCACACACCTCTTTAAGATTCAATCCCTTTTTGAAAAGGCATCAATTAGGACACCTTTGGGCTTATAAATACATGAAGATAACTACATTTCACATATGGGAAAAACTACCAAGTAACTTAAAAAAGAATTAGAAAAGATTATGAGAAAAAAGAATATACCAAATAAGAGAAGAGATCAAAAGAGGTTATTCAACACTAAAGTACTTTTCTAAAGAAGCATAGAGGAGTCATTTGTAGACACTGTGACCCAAGGTAGCCTAGATCATGGTCACCTGATGATGAGAAAATTGTACACTACTTATAATAGGTTCGGATCCTGAAGCTCCGATTGTAAATTTCTCATGCTTTCTTAAAGATTTTTATTATTTTCCAATTATTTTTAAGTGTTTTAACAAAAGATGTATAAAAACCTTGATTTGGTCCTTCACAGGTGATAAACGATGATCTATCACTTGAGGGGTGGTCATCCTTGGTCTTCTCTATTGTACACGAGCAAATTAGGAGTATTTTAGGAATTCTAGAATTTTGGGCTGAAGGATGGTTACTTCTCACTAAGGGATGCCCATTTACAACCCATTTTCTAGAATTCCCATATTGTTAGGAATTTAAAAAAAAGGGGAAACATTTAAAAGGAAAAAATCTAGATTTTCAGGGGATAATACCTCCAGATTAGGGAGCTAGAGTTGGAATCCAACTTCAACTCTAATCTAATTGTAAAACCTAAAAATCTAGGGTTTTTAGGTGGAAGGAATCATTTTTATAAAGACAAAAAACTTTAGGGAATAATAAAAGTTATTTTTCTCTCCCTTTCTAAGAACTTGCTCTAACAACTTTTTTTAATCCAAACACATAAAAACATACGATTTTCATTGATTTTTTTAAAAATAAAAAATCAAAGTGGAGTGCAGATATAGACTACAAGAATTTTAGAGTCAGAATATCTCCTAAGGATAATATTCTAGGTGCTCTCTACTTTTATTTTTTTCTCTATCTAAAATTGCCATACATGAACTATGTGAAATTTATTGAAATAATTGTGTTTAAATGTTACATTTGATTTATTTACATGCTTAAATGTAATACAAGATGAATCTAAATTGAAATGGCATGTTAATGGCGTGTTTAGAATAAGATTCCTCCATTGTTGTAGTTTTAAGCTTTTATTTTCTTTTCTATAATTTTATATTTTAATATGTTTTTGTTGAATTTTATGCATGATTTGATGTTAGAACATTGCCTTACCATGATTTAAGACCTAATAATCACATGTATAGGGCCAAAATATATTTATATATACTTTTACATAAAAAGCTTGCATTTTGTTCTATCCAGTGGTGATAGACGGGAAGAAGACTCGACAGACGGCTGCCTGTTAGTGTGACAAATAGGAAATTTAGGGCCTTCTTCTCATCCTATCCCTTGCCTTAGCTGTGGGCATCCCTCACCAATTTAGGGAATTTGTGATCGATTTTTAAGCATATTTTTATCATATATTATATGTATTTTCTATATTTATGTCATTTATTTGATTTCTATGATTATGTATGGTTTAATTCTGCAGGTAATTGTATTTTGTACTGTATATACAAACTTATGTTTTATTTTGCTATATTTATATTGCATTATATAATTATGGTACAAATTTATTTGCCTTTTTTATGTTGTTTATGTTAAGGATGCAAAATCTATGATCTTTGGGAGGATTTCTGCTAGGCATCTTACATTGGGATTCATGCCCCAGTTAGATGATGAATCCTGCTCATTTTTTGTAACCTCATTTAGTCACCCTTTTTATTGCTTATTTTATTCATTATTTTAGTTCCTTTAATTATTTTAGTTAGTTTTATGCTATTTTTTTGGTATTTCGGATGTATTTTTACTTTGGGGATGTAATAGGTAGTAAAAAAGAATTTTTTCGTGCATGCTTAAAATATAATGACATTTAAAATGGTTTATATCAAATAAATTAGGCTTCCTTCAAAACTTGGATTGATGTCCAATTCTTTTCATCCAAAGCCAAACAAAAGGAAATAATAAGGGCTTTTATAAACATGCAAGAGGTAACCATTGTTTCTAACCTAAACGATTTATATATGTAATTTAATTTTCTTGTTGTATGATTTGCTCATGTAATAATTTAAGTAGGATTTTATTCTATTTAAAGTATTTATTACTACTTTTTTATGATTGGAATGTTTATTTAATTCTATCGTATACATCATATGAAAGAAAAGAGTGGATTAAATTTAAAAACTTACATGTAAAACAACACCTAACTAAAATGCCTAATAAATTGATGTCCCAAATATCAATCTCTATTTTGGCATCAAAAGATCGAGATTTATTTCCCAACGTTCTATTAGGTGGCAACTTTATGACACCTACCTTTTTAGGCCCATTAATAAATGCCTTCTTGGGTTGACTACCAACCATGAATTGGGTTTGATCTCTCTTTACGGTGAAATGGCAAACTTATGATTAAAAGTGAGCCTCTTCCGATCTTAAACCTTAAAAGCAAGCCTTCGAGAACCTAACTGGAAATGAGTGATGGCTCCGATGTATATCATATCATCAACATTCCTTCTTTCCTTTCTCTTTTAGGTCACTACTTGATGCTATTATCTTCTTTGTGTATTTGTTTTAACAATATGTATTTAGGCTAATTTGATTATTGGAATTACAAGTATAAATTGATCTATATTAGTACAATTATCTTATTTTGTATATGAATTATTTAAATTTAATTGGGTACTTAACTTGTTATATATGCTTGATCACCATATGAAATGTGTTAATCAATTTGTTGACAATAAGAATTAGAACATTTTGGTGGAAGGGAAATTGAATGTACTTAATGTCTAGAAATCACTAAGGAAACTAGGATTTCACTTTAAGGGGTTAAAGAGTAGGCATGGTACTTCATAGTTTTCATCTATCTCTATAATAACATGAGAGTGCTTGTGGACTCTAGATGGAAATGCACTTATTTGACAATAAGAGTTGCATCTAAGGATAGCAGGCTTTATTCTCTATTCATTACATGTATATATGTTTCATTGAATCTTTATGTGATCAATTTATATCTTGTAATTCTAATATCTTATTGACTGATTGGTAGTTATAATTTAGATTAGATTGATTAGTTTAATTTAGTAAACAATTTATTATCAATAAATTAACTCAAAATTATTATAGCTTATCCATCTCAGTATCTATTCGATTAATATAAAATAACACTTATACATTTATATTGACTCTTAGAGTTTGACACCCTACTAACTCTATGTAAGTCTCAAAGACTAGGGCAATAAAATTTACCCCGTAGCAATATTATAAAAAGTCAGACAAAATTATGAAAGTTGAGTCATTTTCATCTATTTTTTTATGGCAATCATAGAGCTATGGATTACTATTGAGGAATATAAATATAACCTATAAAACTCTATTACCCTTAAAAGGAGTAATTTTCCGAAGAATTTTATATTTGGAGTAGCAATAAATGCTTACAAGGTAGTCATGTTATTAATTTATTGTTTCCTGATAGTTTATTTTATACATTAATTTGCTTTCTTCACTATTGTTTTGGTTTATATTGAAGGTGTAACATACTCAGATGGCAAGAAACCAAGCATTCACCAAGTAAGGTTTAGGTCTTTCTCTTATTTGCTTGCTCATTTGTAGATAACATTCTTTTTGGGTTCTAAACGTGAATAATAATACTATTATCTTAATTTAGCTATTGTTTTCCATGTTCAAACTTAATGTGTATAAAAAAAATGTTAAAAAATGCAATATAATACTATGAAAATTTAAGAACTAAAAGATGGCTTTTTGATTTCTTTTATTAATTTTTTGATTGCTACTTATAAGTTGTGAGAGAGTTGATTATGGTAGAAAAAAATATTGGATCACAGCTATGGTGATGTTGCTAACAATTTTTATCATAATTTTAAGGTATGTACATAGCATATAAAGTCTTTGGTAATTATTGAAAGCAATTCAATATTTTTGGGTTAACACTTTACTAAAATTTTGAAACACTTAGGTTTTTTTTTTCTTTTTTCTCATACCACATATGTATTACTAGTTTAAACCAACTCCTAGCTTTGATCATAGTTAGTCATATTAGTTATATATCACTAATTGAGTCATATTAGTTACTCTCAAATTCAATATAATCTTGCTAAATACAATATTTGATTTCATAACATAAGACAAATTATTTTGTTTTATATATTTTCTTTTATCTTTAGATTTCAAATTTAATTATCATGTAGTGAAATGTAAGCCGATAGTATTTTTAGCTTTAAATTCAATATAATCCTCATGAACTTCATGCCTTATAATTTTTTAATAAATAGGTGGGGTAATTTTCCTTACTCATGTTTATATTTAAGTCATTTGTTGATTGGAATGTTGATGTAAGGTTTTAGTGGTTTAAGTTAAAGTGGAAGTTGAGGGAAAAAATTTAGACAAGGGATGATCCTGAATGGTGTAACGTTAAGGATTAAAAAGTAGATCTTGAACTACTTGGTTTATTGATTGGGTGAGGAAAACATTGTGATGCTAAAAAATAAATAAAAAATAGCAGAAATAAGTAGGGAAAGTTGTATTTTGTTGCTTCATAGAGTGAAAATACCAATAAGAGATGATGAACTTAAAGAAAAACTAATAACTCCAACTCAGTGTCTAGTTTTATGTTATTTTTAGTCTAATTTTTAGTGTCTTTATAGTGTTTTTTTGCTTTATTTTTCTTACATTTAATAAATTCTGCCCATTGTCAGTTAATCCTAGCTTTTGTGTGATTTGGAGATCTTTTGATGGAATTTTATGCTGAACTGTGAATTTTGTAGGTAGCTCACAATTAATAGGTTTTCCTAGTAACTGTTACCTAAGTCTTCTATCAAAATGCACCATTTTGGGGTATATCATAGTCAGTAGGGAAATTATGCACATAGAGATGTTTACCGTGACCTATGAACCCTATAGTACAGAACCTAAGAAAGAAGTACCTCACAGTTATCGGGTTTTCGGTAATGACCATGAGGTAGTCATGCTGTCAGTCCAGAATGTAAAGGAGAGCTATGTCAAGGTCATTAGATTTTTAGTGATGACCATGACCCCCTGTCCAGAAGCAGATCGAAGCTACATCAAGGTCAGCAAAAATTTCCTAAAGACCGTTACTCATGTTAGTTAAACAAGAAATTCCTATTGACCATACCCATATTGGCCTATTTATAGCAGATTTTTCTACAAAATCGAGAGTCTTGATTTTTTTTTTCAGATTTAGGGTTTTATTTCTTCTATCTTTCATCCCTTTGTTCATTTTTCATACATAGATACATAGATATAGTTAAAAATAGATAGACTTACAGTGAAATACATAGATTAAAAATATATTTATAGCTTAGAATTGTAGATTTACATAGCTTAGAGCTCATTTCCATTTAAGCTTTGGAGAAGAAGATTGAAGAACTTGGGATTCAACTGGGTTTTCTTCTCCAGCAAATTTTTAGGGTTTATTTTATCATTTTCTCTTATTATTTTGTAATGGGTAGTGAGTAGTCTTCTAGTTGTTTGGGGGATCTTTGAATCCCCTACCTATAATGCGAATATTGAACATATTTTGAGTGTGTGTGTGTGTGTATATATATATATATATATATATGAATGAATGGTTTATTTCACTATTGCTTATTGTTATTTCATGAGTTTTCAGTTTCTCAAGTTATTTTCCAACTTGGATGAATGGTTTTTATCTTATTGGATATTGAGCTTTGTGTGGATTGAATGCTATGAATGATTTTGCTCAAATTTTCTACCATGAGTGCTATCTAATTTAGATTGCTTTGAAATGGGACTCTAGATGTGCAGTGTTTTATAGTTTGAGGGCTAGAGTGTGGAGTAAAATAGATGAGTTTTGGGTTGTTTGGCTTCGAAATGGGAAAGCAAACTGAATTTAGGATTTAAGACCTGTGCTTAGGCTAGTTGTAAGGCTTGATCTGGAATGGGATACTTTGCAATTAGAGTAGCTAGCTTCGGAATGGGACGTTTGGATTAAGAGGACTATCTCAAATTCATTTATATATTACATTAGGTTAAATTAATTCACATTTGGTGTGGGGTGGATGAGTGAACCCGAGCAATGTTTCTTTTATATTTAATTTTTATACTTGTTGATTATCCATAGTTTAACTTATATTAAAATCATTGCTAGTTTTAATTTTGCAATCTCTTTATTACACATGTTAGTTGTTTAAAGTCTTCATTATAGAAAATAGATAACTCATACACATAAAACAATTAGGAATTCTTTAGCATACAATCAATTTTCATAGCTTACACACACAATTCCTTGGGTACGATATTTGAGGGTCCTAACTATACGCCACTTTATTACTTGTCGATTTAGTGCACTTGCTAGGTTTAGCAACATATTTTTAGCATCGTTGCCAGGGATTGGCATTGTTTGTGACATTACAAAAAAAGGGCAATTAAGGATGGCATTTTTTGTCGCTAATTATCAAAATTCTGTCGCTAATATATTTTAGCGACTACATGATGAACAATCGCTAATATATTAGCGATGGATTGTTAAATTAGTTGCTAATTTAGAGATGAAAATTTCTATTGCTTATTTATTTTCAAAATTACTCGCGACCATTGTAATAATAATTTTTAATGACTATATTTTTCATCTCTAATTCCATCGTTAATTATTATTATATCAATGTTGACATGTTGTCACTAATAACCCCCATCACTAAATGTTAGGACGAAAGATTAGTCACTAAATTTGTCGATAATTATTTGTGAAATTCTTATTTTTATATATTAGTGACAATTTGTTATCGCAAATCCGTCGCTAAATTATAGCATAATTTAATTTTTTTGCTATATTTATTAATTTTCATCCTATATGTAGTAATGATCACACACATACATACACATATATATATTTATATATATATATATATATATTCCAAAATAGAATATATTCCAAAACACATATATAAAAGTAATTGAAATCGTACAAAATGTCATCAAACAATCTCTCTTAAAACAATAGAACAAAATACTAACAATATCATCCTAAATACCATCAACAATTGTTCATTCTCCTGCTTCTCATCTTTATTTTCAATCAATTTTTAGACTTTTCTTTGTTGTGGAGATGAGCTTATTTCCCTCAAATTCACAGTCCACAGTAGAATCTATAGACCAGAGTAATTGAAAAAATTACAATAGAATACCATAGCACAACATCATATTTATCAAAATCCAGAGATACCAGCGCATAACATAAATATAAAATATTAGAAAAAGACAGTATGGGATGGAAACAAGGTCAGCAGAAGGGGTTGAAATTCTCAGAGAATACACATTTTATCAAAGCATTAAAATAATAATCAGATCAAGATAATAAGCTAAAATTAAAATTTAAAAAAAACACAAAAACCCAATATCAAACACCTCTCTAAAGAGGAAAGTAAAGAGAAAGGTTGTACCTTTAGCTAATCAAATATACATTTACTCAACTGTTTTACCTAAAAAGTGTCTGCTAAGTGGTGGAAAAGAATAAAAAAGTGGACTCTTTCATTTCAGTCATTTAATTTGTATTTAGTGATAATACTCGTATTTTTTTATCTTCAAATTCTCTCAATGGAAGGTCCATATAGCTCCAAATAAAAGTTCAGATTCATTCATCATAAAGATAATGTTGAATTAGATTGTCTGTAACATATACTATATATCTATACTGATGGAATATGACATGGTATGAAACTCATGATGGCACAGCGGAAAACAAAATTTTTAATCATACATACCATACATATCCAAAGTTAGAATCGAAACATGCAATTTTAGAGTTTTAAACTTACAACTTTAGATGCCTTTAAAACTTGATTTTGATGATGACCAACAACCAAGAAGGATATGTCCACCTTAGATCTTCACCACCAATGCCAAGGAATAGCCTTTACGCCACTCCCTCTATTCTCACACACACACTTGCAAAGATGGCTTAAAATCAAGAGTGCTAGCTCTATGATTGTGTATTTGGCAATGGGAATGATTTGAAGCCACAAGATCTGATCTTGTTCTTCCTTTAGGTTACTGTTTCAGCCCTAGAACACAAGAGAACAAGAAAGATTTCTTTCCCCTTGAGTATTTCGGCCAAGAGAGAAAAATAGCAAAAATGGCATCCCTTTTATTCATTTAATTCATTAATATATATCACTCAATTTAGGTCAAGTGTGAGTGCCGAAAATTAAGTGTTAATTTTAGCCTCCATCACTTCCTAATTAAGAGATATATCCTAATTTAAATTCCATTAGAATTTAAATTCAAATGGCATTAGTCATTTAATCAAAACAAACTTACTTATTTAAGGTAAAATAAGTTGTCGAATTCAACTAGTAATTTAGTTTGAATTTTGGCTACTTTAATTCCCTCTCAAGTATTATATTTTGATTAAATACAAATTAGGATTTAATACTCAATTAACTTAATTATACATAGATAATTAATCAATTGAAATTAAACCTAGCATATGCCAACAAATTTCTCTCGTGACCAACATATTTGCCTAAAACAGCTAGCTGTTTTAGGCAAAAAACTCGTTTCACAGATTTGCCTAAAATAGCTAGCTGTTTTAGGCAAAATTGTGGCTTAACAGATTTGCCTAAAACAGCTAGCTGTTTTAGGCAAAATCGTACCTTGACAGTAAAAAAACTGTTTTTACAGATTTGCCTAAAACAGCTGTTTACCCATTTTATGCATTAATTTGACTTTAAATAAAAGTCCAAATTAATTCCCAATACACAATTTAAATATTTTAAGCCCAATGCTTTGTGTGCGATCCTATAGGTCCATTTAATGTTGGCAATGAATTAATAAATTAATTCAAAGGCTATATATATTCTCTAGCAAGATATTATAGGATTCCAAATTAAATGAAAATGCATATGGCATTTAGTGACCTAATGCAATTTTGCATAGTCCCTTACCCATAAATATCAGAATTAATATAAGGCATGGAACCAGTCATCCTTATATATATTAATTCCTTTCTTGATATTCCAGTGACACTGAACTCTCAGATAAATAATGATTACTCATTATTTCATCTCGGTATGGCCATACACTTCTCAGTTCACTGATCAAGTGGCCGATGATATTTTCTCTCATATCGAAAGGGGTAATCCCTTCACTTCTCTCATGCTCTCTAACATGAATCAATGCATACCCAATCATACCCGTACTTGTCACTCTGTTACGAGCACGTTAGGTATATGTCAAAGTACACAGTAATTCATAAAGAGTTTCATAGAGATTTCAGGTCTAAGAACTCCGATACAAAACTTGCATATGAGAAACACTTATGACTTGTACCATGTAGTGTTCTCATGAGTGGATCTAATCCAGATACTGTGTTCTAAACATGTATCTATGATCTCTGATTGACACTCTTGTCCTTATGATCCGTAAGACAGAACTCAACTTATCAGAGAGAGCATACTAGTCTTAATTCATTTGTTATTCCCATAACAATGACTGACTAGGGATATTTAGAATGAAGTCTCATTTGTTTCAAGGTCTTACAACCATGTGCCTCACACATGATAACTTAAACTGAAACAACATTCTTGGATAGTTCTATCAATTGATATGCACAGGAATACAATAGATAAAACAAATGCCTCATTTTATTAATTTCAAGTGTTTCGTTACAATGCATTGGGGCTAGGGCTTACACTAACAATCTCCCACTAGCATTAGTCCCAATTAGGCATAGCCCTAAGACCGAATGCTCTCAAATGAGCTTCGTGCAGATTTGGACGTAACTATTTCGTCAAAGGATCTGCTACATTGTCTTCACTTGCTATCTTGCTAACCTTGACGTCCCCACGATCAATGATTTCTCTGATCAAGTGGTACCTCCTGAGTATGTGTTTGGATTTCTGGTGTGACCGGGGCTCCTTTGCCTGTGCGATGGCCTCGTTGTTGTCACAGAAAATTTCTATTGGATCTAGGATGCTTGGGACCACTCCTAATCCAGTAATGAAATTTTTAATCCAAACATCCTCTTTTGCAGCCTCACTTGCTGCAATATACTCAGATTCTGTAGTTGAGTCGGCAACGGTTTCTTGCTTTGAGCTTCTCCAGCTGACAGCACCACCGTTCAAAACAAAAACAAACCCAGATTGCGATCTAGAATCCTGAGTGCTGGTCTGAAAAGCAGCATCGACATAACCTTGTATGACGAGCTCTTCTTGACCACCATACACTAAGAAGTGATCCTTAGTCCTTCGCAGGTACTTCAGAATCCCTTTTACAGCAGACCAGTGCTTCTCACCAGGGTCTTGCTGAAACCTACTGGTTGTACTCAGTGCATGAGCAACATCCAATCTAGTACATAACATAGCGTACATGATAGATCCAATAGCAGATGCATATGGGATTCTACTCATGTTGTCCCTTTCCTCTTTGGTTTTAGGGCACTGTTCTTTAGTCAAAGGAACTCCCAAAGCCAAAGGTATGTACCCTTTCTTTGAGTCTCCCATACTAAAATGCTTTAGTACTTTGTCTATGTACTTTTCTTGACTTAGTCCCAAAAGCCGATTCGATCTATCTCTATAGATTCGAATACCAAGTATTGTCTCGGCTTCACCTAAGTCTTTCATTGAGAAACATTTTCCCAACCATTGCTTAACCTTTTGCAATGTTGGAATGTCATTCCCAATGAGAAGGATGTCGTCCACATATAGGACTAGAAATACTACTATGCTCCCACTAACCTTCTTGTACACACAAGGCTCATCTTCGTTCTTGATGAAGTCGAATTCTTTAACTGCCTCATCAAAACGAAGATTCCAACTTCGGGATGCTTGCTTTAATCCATAAATGGATTTTTGAAGCTTGCAAACCTTCTTAGGATGCTTGGGATTGACAAAACCTTCAGGCTGTGTCATATACACATCCTCAAGTAAATTTCCGTTGAGGAAAGCAGTTTTGACATCCATTTGCCATATCTCATAATCATGATATGTAGCTATGGAAAGCAAGATCCTAATGGATTTGAGCATGACTACAGGCGAAAAGGTCTCGTCATAGTCTACACCATGAGTTTGTCGAAAACCTTTTGCTACTAGTCTACCTTTGTAGGTCTTATCAGCTTTGAGTTTGAATAGCCACTTGTATTCAATTACCTTAGCACCTTCCGGTGGATCAACCAAGGTCCAAACCTGGTTATCGTACATTGATTGCATCTCGGATTTCATGGCTTCAAGCCAATTTTTCGAGTCTGGGCTTTCAATAGCTTCTCGATAGGTAGTAGGATCCTCACGATCTACTAACTCAATAGTGTCACTGTCAGTGATTAGAAATCCATATCTCTCAATCTCCTGACGTACCCTACCAGACCTTCTAGGTACTTGTGTAATGGGTTCTTGTTCCACAACTGGTTGTGAACTTGATCCCATTTCCAACTCATCCTCTATAGAAGCTTGTGGCACTTAAATTTCTCCAAGTTCTACTTTATTCCCACTGTCTTTCTTGAGAAGGAACTCCTTTTCCAAGAAAACAGCCTTGCGAGCAACAAATACTTTGTTCTCGGCTTGTGAGTAAAAGTAGTATCCCTTTGTTTCTTTGGGATAACCCACAAACAAGCAGAAAGTCGATTTGGACTCTAGTTTGTCAGATGTTAATTTCTTAACATGTGCTTCACAGCCCCAAATCTTGAGAAAAGACATATTGGGTTCTTTCCCAGTCCATACCTCGTATGGTGTCTTCTCAACTGCTTTAGTTGGAGTACGGTTCAATAGAAACGCAGCAGTTTTTAATGCATAACCCCAAAAAGAGATAGGAAGATTAGCTTGACTCATCATAGATCGAACCATGTCCAACAGAGTTCGATTTCTCCTTTCGGACACACCATTCCATTGAGGTGTTCCAGGAGGAGTGAGCTGTGAAATAATACCACACTCCTTTAGATGATTGCCAAACTCTTGGCTTAAGTATTTGCCACCTCGATCTGATCGAATGGCTTTTATACTTTTGCCAAGTTGGTTTTCTACTTCATTCTTAAACTCTTTGAATTTCTCAAAAGTTTCAGACTTGTACTTCATTAGATAGACATAGCCATATCTACTGAAGTCATCTATAAATGTCACGAAGTAGCTAAAACCACCTCTAGCATGTGTACTTAAAGGTCCACATACATCGGTATGTATTAGTTCCAATAAGCCATTAGTCCTCTCGCCTTTTTTATTAAAAGGACTCTTTGTCATTTTTCCATGCAAACATGGCTCGCATGTATCATAAGACTCTAAGTTGAATGACCCAAGCACTCCAGTTTTGTGGAGTCTTGAAATGCATTTTTCGTTTGCATGTCTTAAGTGACAATGCCAGAAGTAAGTAGGATTCAATTCGTTTGATTTAACCCTCTTTGTATTAATGTTGTATATGGACTCTTTGTTTTTTAAATCAAGGATATAAAGGCCATTTTGCAACATGGCATTGCCATAAGAAATGCCTTGGCGAAGAATATGAGCATTGCCATTTTTAATAACAAAATCAAATTCATCATTATCCAAACATGAAACTGAAATAATGTTTCTGCTCATAGCAGGCACATAATAACAATTATTCAAAACAATACAAAGTCTGGAAGGTAAAGTGAGGTGATAGTCGCCTATCTCCATGGCAGCAACTCGTGCTCCATTCCCCACATGGAGGTCCACTTCATTCTTCCCAAGTAACCGCCTATTTCTTAGCCCCTGCACATTTGAACAAATGTGAGAACCACAACCGGTATCCAATACCCAAGTGGTAGAAATAGAAAGGTTAATTTCAACAACAAAAATACCAGAACTGGATGTCTTGGCTCCATTCTTCTTTTGTTCTTCCTTGAAGAGAGCGCAATTCTTCCTCCAATGCCCTATCTTGTTGCAATGGAAGCAAGTGCTCTCACTCTCTTTGAGTTTTGGCGCCTTGGGCTTGGATTGGGCCTGAGGTGCACTCCCAACTGACTTGGGTTTTCCTTTTCCCTTTCCCTTTCCCTTAGCAGTTCCCTTCTTAATTCCCTTTTGAACCATAAGTACGGGATTGGTCTTTCGAATGTTCTCTTCAGCATTCTTAAGCATCCCATGAAGCTCAGTGACTGACTTGTTCATTGCATGCATGTTATAATTCATCACAAATGGATCATAAGCAGCAGGCAATGATCCTAAGATCAAGTCAGTGGCCAATTCCTTTGGCACTAGTACCTCAAGCTTCTCAAGAGTATCAAGATACCCTTTCATCTTGAGTACATGGGTACTAACAGGAGTACCCTCAGCCATCTTGCAAGAAATTAAGGCCTTTGTTGTCATGAACCTCTCGTGACAAACTTGCTCTTGGAACATCTCCTTGAGGTGTACCATGATCGCATAAGCCTCTTGGTCCATAAATTGCTTTTGCAAGTCAGGCACCATAGTGGCCAGCATCAGACAGGTCACATCATTGGAGTCGCTCTTCTTGGTCTCAAAAGTTTCCTTTTGAACCGCAGAGGCGTTCCTTCCTGGTTCTTCAGGCAAGGGTGCATCCAAAACATACGACTTCTTCTCTTGCTTAAGAACTATTCTTAAGTTTCGAGACCAGTCTATGAAATTGGTGCCATTCAATTTGTCCTTTTCAAGGACCGATCGCAATGAGAAATTGTTGTTTGAAGATGCCATTTTCAATCTACAATAAAATTTAGCAAGATTAAATGAGGTCTTATTAATGATCCCACAAACCAAATTAATATCCCTTTAAATAATTCGCGTTAGTGATTTGTTAGAATACAGCTGTAAAGTAATTGGAGCTAATTAGGGAGCAAATTAGGGAGCTAATTAGGGACTATAATTATTAACTTTGTTTGCTTTTCTTTGTATAAATAACATTAGTGTTAATGAAAATATAATGAGATTCAATTCAGAATTCTTACATGGTATCAGAGCCTGGGGCTCGTTTGGAAATTTTCTGGGTTTCATTTTCTGGGTACGGATTCTGTTCCTCTCAAGGTCAGATTTTCCGGTGATCGATTTGTCTCACCGCCGGCGGAGAAAGGTGCGCCAGGTCCCGATCGGCCTTTTCCCGGAGTACGGTGATCGGATTCCTTGCGCGTGACGCTCACGCGCCGGTTGAAGTTTCTGGCGACTTGTCACGCTCCGGCGCGTGGAGGCGCGTGCAGAGGTGGTTGAAGCTCCGACTTCTTCTCCGGCGTCGCGTCGCTGATTCCGGTAAGATTCCGGTGTCTGTTTGGGTGGTCTCCTCTCTTGGTGGTAGTTGGTCTCCTCTGAAGGTTCTGCTCCCTTCTCGGTTTCATCTCCAGCCTGTTTCTGGTGCTTTTGTGACTGGGTTATTCCTTTCAATTGCTGGAACTTGTGGCATTGGCAGAGGTTTTTTCTTTCCTTCTCTACCTCTTTGCTCCCTTTGGCCCTTTTATTGTATTATTGGCTTAGTTGTATTTTATTATGGAGGCTGGAAAAATGTCTGACGGGACAGGGCAGTTAATCACTGAGGTAGTTCCCACCCTTAATAAAATTACAGATTATAAATTGAATGGGTCTAATTTTTTACAATGGAGCAAAACCATTAGGATCTATTTACTTAGTATTGATAAAGATGATCATTTGACCCATGATCCTCCGACTGATGCTAAGCATAAACAATCTTGGTTACGAGATGATGCCCGGCTGTTCTTACAAATTAGAAACTCCATTGATAATGATGTCCTTGGTTTGATAGATCACTGTGAATTGGTAAAGGAATTAATGGATTATTTGGGATTTTTATATTCTGGGAAAGGAAATATTTCTCGTATGTATGAGGTTTGTAAAGCTTTCTATCGTACTGAAAAGGAAGCCAAGTCCCTTACAACTTATTTTATGGATTTCAAAAAGACTTATGAGGAGTTGAATGTCCTTTTACCTTTTACTGCCGACATCAAAGAACAACAAGCTCAAAGAGAGAAAATGGCAATCATGAGTTTTTTGGCTGGATTACCATCTGAATTTGAGACTGCCAAATCTCAAATCCTCTCTAGTCCTGAGATTAATTCGCTTCAAGAGGTG